>JAUJYZ010000636.1:17500-238638 GCA_033675265.1 Actinostola sp. cb2023 | reverse complement strand
TGTTACACTTATGTTACACTTACTGTTATTGATGTTACACTTACTGTTATTGATGTTACACTTACTGTTATTGATGTTACACTTACTGTTATGGATGTTACACTTACTGTTATTGATGTTACACTTACTGTTATTGATGTTACACTTACTGTTATGATGTTACACTTACTGTTATTGATGTTACACTTACTGTTATTGATGTTACACTTACTGTTATTGATGTTACACTTACTGTTATTGATGTTACACTTACTGTTATTGATGTTACACTTACTGTTATTGATGTTACACTTACTGTTATTGATGTTACACTGTTACTGTTATTGATGTTACACTTACTGTTATTGATGTTACACTTACTGTTATGATGTTACACTTACTGTTATTGATGTTACACTTACTGTTATGGATGTTACACTTACTGTTATTGATGTTACACTTACTGTTATGGATGTTACACTTACTGTTATGGATGTTACATGTTACACACTTACTGTTATGGATGTTACACTTACTGTTATGGATGTTACACTTACTGTTATGGATGTTACACTTACTGTTATGGATGTTACACTTACTGTTATGGATGTTACACTTACTGTTATGGATGTTACACTTACTGTACTATGGATGTTACACTTACTGTTATGGATGTTACACTTACTGTTATGGATGTTACACTTACTGTTATGGATGTTACACTTACTGTTATGGATGTTACACTTACTGTTATGGATGTTACACTTACTGTTATGGATGTTACACTTACTGTTATGGATGTTACACTTACTGTTATGGATGTTACACTTACTGTTATGGATGTTACACTTACTGTTATGGATGTTACACTTACTGTTATGGATGTTACACTTACTGTTATTGATGTTACACTTACTGTTATTGTTACACTTACTGTTATGTTACACTTACTGTTATTGATGTTACACTTACTGTTATGGATGTTACACTTACTGTTATTGATGTTACACTTACTGTTATTGATGTTACACTTACTGTTATGGATGTTTACTTACTGTTATGACACTTACTGTTATTGATGTTACACTTACTGTTATTGATGTTACACTTACTGTTATGGATGTTACACTTACTGTTATGGATGTTACACTTACTGTTATGGATGTTACACTTACTGTTATTGATGTTACACTTACTGTTATGGATGTTACACTTACTGTTATGGATGTTACACTTACTGTTATTGATGTTACACTTACTGTTATGTGTTACACTTACTGTTATTGATGTTACACTTACTGTTATGGATGTTACACTTACTGTTATGATGTTACACTTACTGTTATTGATGTTACACTTACTGTTATGGATGTTACACTTACTGTTATTGTTACACTTACTGTTATGGATGTTACACTTACTGTTATTGATGTTTATGTTACACTTACTGTTATGATGTTACACTTACTGTTACACTTACTGTTATGGATGTTACACTTACTGTTATGGATGTTACACACTTACTGTTATGGATGTTACACTTACTGTTATGGATGTTACACTTACTGTTATGGATGTTACACTTACTGTTATGGATGTTACACTTACTGTTATTGATGTTACACTTACTGTTATTGATGTTACACTTACTGTTATTGATGTTACACTTACTGTTATGGATGTTACACTTACTGTTATGGATGTTACACTTACTGTTATTGATGTTACACTTACTGTTATGGATGTTACACACTGTTATTGATGTTACACTTACTGTTATTGATGTTACACTTACTGTTATTGATGTTACACTTACTGTTATGGATGTTACACTTACTGTTATTATGTTACACTTACTGTTATGGATGTTACACTTACTGTTATTGATGTTACACTTACTGTTATTGATGTTACACTTACTGTTATGATGTTACACTTACTGTTATGGATGTTACACTTACTGTTATTGATGTTACACTTACTGTTATTGATGTTACACTTACTGTTATTGATGTTACACTTACTGTTATTGATGTTACACTTACTGTTATTGATGTTACACTTACTGTTATTGATGTTACACTTACTGTTATGGACACTTACTGTTACACTTACTGTTATGGATGTTACACTTACTGTTATGGATGTTACACTTACTGTTATGGATGTTACACTTACTGTTATGGATGTTACACTTACTGTTATGGATGTTACACTTACTGTTATTGATGTTACACTTACTGTTATGGATGTTACACTTACTGTTATGGATGTTACACTTACTGTTATTGATGTTACACTTACTGTTATGATGTTACACTTACTGTTATGATGTTACACTTACTGTTATGGATGTTACACTTACTGTTATGGATGTTACACTTACTGTTATTGATGTTACACTTACTGTTATGATGTTACACTTACTGTTATGGATGTTACACTTACTGTTATTGATGTTACACTTACTGTTATGATGTTACACTTACTGTTATGGATGTTACACTTACTGTTATTGATGTTACACTTACTTTACACTTACTGTTATGGATGTTACACTTACTGTTATTGATGTTACACTTACTGTTATGGATGTTACACTTACTGTTATGGATGTTACACTTACTGTTATTGATGTTACACTTACTGATGTTACACTTACTGTTATGTGTTACACTTACTGTTATGGATGTTACACTTACTGTTATGGATGTTACACTTACTGTTATGTTACACTTATGTTACACTTACTGTTATGACTTACACTTACTGTTATTGATGTTACACTTACTGTTATTGATGTTACACTTACTGTTATTGATGTTACACTTACTGTTATTGATGTTACACTTACTGTTATGGATGTTACACTTACTGTTATGGATGTTACACTTACTGTTATGGATGTTACACTTACTGTTATGGATGTTACACTTACTGTTATGGATGTTACACTTACTGTTATGGATGTTACACTTACTGTTATGGATGTTACACTTACTGTTATGGATGTTACACTTACTGTTATGGATGTTACACTTACTGTTATTGATGTTACACTTACTGTTATTGATGTTACACTTACTGTTATTGATGTTACACTTACTGTTATGGATGTTACACTTACTGTTATTGATGTTACACTTACTGTTATTGATGTTACACTTACTGTTATTGATGTTACACTTACTGTTATTGATGTTACACTTACTGTTATGTTACACTTACTGTTATGATGTTACACTTACTGTTATGGATGTTACACTTACTGTTATTACTGTTATGTGTTACACTTACTGTTATTGATGTTACACTTACTGTTACTGTGTTACACTTACTGTTATGTGTTACACTTACTGTTATGATGTTACACTTACTGTTATGGATGTTACACTTACTGTTATGGATGTTACACTTACTGTTATGGATGTTACACTTACTGTTATGGATGTTACACTTACTGTTATGGATGTTACACTTACTGTTATGGATGTTACACTTACTGTTATGGATGTTACACTTACTGTTATGGATGTGTTACACTTACTGTTACACTTACTGTTATGGATGTTACACTTACTGTTATTGATGTTACACTTACTGTTATGGATGTTACACTTACTGTTATTGATGTTACACTTACTGTTATGGATGTTACACTTACTGTTATGGATGTTACACTTACTGTTATGGATGTTACACTTACTGTTATTGATGTTACACTTACTGTTATGGATGTTACACTTACTGTTATGGATGTTACACTTACTGTTATGGATGTTACACTTACTGTTATGGATGTTACACTTACTGTTATGATGTTACACTTACTGTTATTGATGTTACACTTACTGTTATGGATGTTACACTTACTGTTATGGATGTTACACTTACTGTTATGGATGTTACACTTACTGTTATGGATGTTACACTTACTGTTACTGTTATTGATGTTACACTTACTGTTATGGATGTTACACTTACTGTTATTGATGTTACACTTACTGTTATGGATGTTACACTTACTGTTATTGATGTTACACTTACTGTTATGGATGTTACACTTACTGTTATTGATGTTACACTTACTGTTATGACACTTACTGTTATTGATGTTACACTTACTGTTATGGATGTGTTACACTTACTGTTATTGATGTTACACTTACTGTTATTGATGTTACACTTACTGTTATTGATGTTACACTTACTGTTATGGATGTTACACTTACTGTTATTGATGTTACACTTACTGTTATGGATGTTACACTTACTGTTATTGATGTTACACTTACTGTTATGGATGTTACACTTACTGTTATTGATGTTACACTTACTGTTATGTGTTACACTTACTGTTATGTGTTACACTTACTGTTATGGATGTTACACTTACTGTTATTGATGTTACACTTACTGTTATGGACTTACTGTTATGGATGTTACACTTACTGTTATGGATGTTATGTTATGGATGTTACACTTACTGTTATGGATGTTACACTTACTGTTATGGATGTTACACTTACTGTTATGGATGTTACACTTACTGTTATGGATGTTACACTTACTGTTATGGATGTTACACTTACTGTTATTGATGTTACACTTACTGTTATGGATGTTACACTTACTGTTATGGATGTTACACTTACTGTTATGGATGTTACACTTACTGTTATGGATGTTACACTTACTGTTATGGATGTTTACACTTACTGTTATGGATGTTACACTTACTGTTATTGATGTTACACTTACTGTTATGGATGTTACACTTACTGTTATGGATGTTACACTTACTGTTATGGATGTTACTTACTGTTATGGATGTTACACTTACTGTTATGGATGTTACACTTACTGTTATTGATGTTACACTTACTGTTATGGATGTTACACTTACTGTTATGGATGTTACACTTACTGTTATTGATGTTACACTTTACTGTTATTGATGTTACACTTACTGTTATGGATGTTACACTTACTGTTATTGATACTTACTGTTATTGATGTTACACTTACTGTTATTGATGTTACACTTACTGTTATTGATGTTACTTACTGTTATGGATGTTACACTTACTGTTATTGATGTTACACTTACTGTTATGTTACACTTATGTTACACTTTACTGTTATTGATGTTACACTTACTGTTATTGATGTTACACTGTTATTGATGTTACACTTACTGTTATTGATGTTACACTTACTGTTATTGATGTTACACTTACTGTTATGGATGTTACACTTACTGTTATTGATGTTACACTTACTGTTATTGATGTTACACTTACTGTTATTGATGTTACACTTACTGTTATTGATGTTACACTTACTGTTATTGATGTTACTGTGTATTGATGTTACACTTACTGTTATTGATGTTACACTTACTGTTATTGATGTTACACTTACTGTTATTGATGTTACACTTACTGTTATTGATGTTACACTTACTGTTATTGATGTTACACTTACTGTTATTGATGTTACACTTACTGTTATTGATGTTACACTTACTGTTATTGATGTTACACTTACTGTTATTACTGTTATGATGTTACACTTACTGTTATTGATGTTACACTTACTGTTATTGATGTTACACTTACTGTTATTGATGTTACACTTTACTGTGATGTTACACTTACTGTTATTGATGTTACACTTACTGTTATTGATGTTACACTTACTGTTATGGATGTTACACTTACTGTTATGGATGTTACACTTACTGTTATGGATGTTACACTTACTGTTATTGATGTTACACTTACTGTTATTGATGTTACACTTACTGTTATGGATGTTACACTTACTGTTATTGATGTTACACTTACTGTTATTGATGTTACACTTACTGTTATGGATGTTACACTTACTGTTATGGATGTACACTTACTGTTATGGATGTTACACTTACTGTTATGGATGTTACACTTACTGTTATTGATGTTACACTTACTGTTATGGATGTTACACTTACTGTTATGGATGTTACACTTACTGTTATGGATGTTACACTTACTGTTATTACTGATGTTTACACTTACTGTTATGGATGTTATTACTGTTATGGATGTTACACTTACTGTTATGGATGTTACACTTACTGTTATGATGTTACACTTACTGTTATTGATGTTACACTGTTATTGATGTTACACTTACTGTTATTGATGTTACACTTACTGTTATGGATGTTACACTTACTGTTATTGATGTTACACTTACTGTTATGGATGTTACACTTACTGTTATTGATGTTACACTTACTGTTATGGATGTTACACTTACTGTTATGGATGTTACACTTACTGTTATTGATGTTACACTTACTGTTATGGATGTTACACTTACTGTTATTGATGTTACACTTTACTGTTATGGATGTTACACTTACTGTTATGGATGTTACACTTACTGTTATGGATGTTACACTTACTGTTATTGATGTTACACTTACTGTTATTGATGTTACACTTACTGTTATTGATGTTACACTTACTGTTATTGATGTTACACTTACTGTTATTGATGTTACACTTACTGTTATTGATGTTACACTTACTGTTATGGATGTTACACTTACTGTTATGATGTTACACTGTTATTGATGTTACACTTACTGTTATGGATGTTACACTTACTGTTATGGATGTTACACTTACTGTTATGGATGTTACACTTACTGTTATGGATGTTACACTTACTGTTATTGATGTTACTTACTTTATTGATGTTACACTTACTGTTATGGATGTTACACTTACTGTTATGTGTTACACTTACTGTTATGATGTTACACTTACTGTTATGGATGTTACACTTACTGTTATGGATGTTACACTTACTGTTATTGATGTTACACTTACTGTTATGGATGTTTACACTTACTGTTATGGATGTTACACTTACTGTTATGGATGTTACACTTACTGTTATGGATGTTACACTTACTGTTACACTTACTGTTATTGTTACACTTACTGTTATGGATGTTACACTTACTGTTATGGATGTTACACTTACTGTTATTGATGTTACACTTACTGTTATGGATGTTACACTTACTGTTATTGATGTTATGTTATATGTTACACTTACTGTTATTGTTACACTTACTGATGTTTACACTTACTGTTATGGATGTTACTGTTATGGATGTTACACTTACTGTTATTGATGTTACACTTACTGTATATGTTACACTTACTGTTATTGTGTTACACTTACTGTTATGGATGTTACACTTACTGTTATTGGATGTTACACTTACTGTTATTACTGATGTGTTACACTTACTGTTATGGATGTTACACTTACTGTTATTGATGTTACACTTACTGTTATTGATGTTACACTTACTGTTATTGATGTTACACTTACTGTTATGGATGTTACACTTACTGTTATGGATGTTACACTTACTGTTATTGATGTTACACTTACTGTTATGGATGTTACACTTACTGTTATTGATGTTACACTTACTGTTATTGATGTTACACTTACTGTTTGATGTTACACTTACTGATGATGTTACACTTACTGTTATTGATGTTACACTTACTGTTATGTGTTACACTTACTGTTATTATTGATGTTACACTTACTGTTATGTTACACTTACTGATGTTTACACTTACTGTTATGATGTTACACTTACTGTTATTGATGTTACACTTACTGTTATTGATGTTACACTTACTGTTATTGATGTTACACTTACTGTTATTGATGTTACACTTACTGTTATTGATGTTACACTTACTGTTATTGATGTTACACTTACTGTTATTGATGTTACACTTACTGTTATTGATGTTACACTTACTGTTATTGATGTTATGTTATTGACTTACTGTTATTGATGTTACACTTACTGTTATTGATGTTACACTTACTGTTATGGTTACACTTACTGTTATTGATGTTACACTTACTGTTATGGATGTTACACTTACTGTTACTGATGTTACACTTACTGTTATGATGTTACACTTACTGTTATTGATGTTACACTTACTGTTATGGATGTTACACTTACTGTTATGGATGTTACACTTACTGTTATGGATGTTACACTTACTGTTATTGATGTTACACTTACTGTTATGGATGTTACACTTACTGTTATGGATGTTACACTTACTGTTATGGATGTTACACTTACTGTTATGGATGTTACACTTACTGTTATGGATGTTACACTTGTTACTGTTATTACTGTTATGTGTTACACTTACTGTTATGGATGTTACACTTACTGTTATGGATGTTACACTTACTGTTATGGATGTTACACTTACTGTTATTGATGTTACACTTACTGTTACTTACACTTACTGTTATGGATGTTACACTTACTGTTATGGATGTTACACTTACTGTTATGGATGTTACACTTACTGTTATGGATGTTACACTTACTGTTACTGATGTATGTTATGGATGTTACACTTACTGTTATGGATGTTACACTTACTGTTATTGATGTTACACTTACTGTTATGGATGTTACACTTACTGTTATGGATGTTACACTTACTGTTATGGATGTTACACTTACTGTTACTGTGTTACACTTACTGTTATGTTTACACTTACTGTTATTGATGTTACACTTACTGTTATGGATGTTACACTTACTGTTATTGATGTTACACTTACTGTTATGGATGTTACACTTACTGTTATTGATGTTACACTTACTGTTATGGATGTTACACTTACTGTTATTGATGTTACACTTACTGTTATGGATGTTACACTTACTGTTATTGATGTTACACTTACTGTTATGGATGTTACACTTACTGTTATTGATGTTACACTTACTGTTATTGATGTTACACTTACTGTTATTGATGTTACACTTACTTACTGTTATGGATGTTACACTTACTGTTATGGATGTTACACTTACTGTTATTGATGTTACACTTACTGTTATGGATGTTACACTTACTGTTATGTGTTATTGATGTTACACTTACTGTTATGGATGTTACACTTACTGTTATTGATGTTACACTTACTGTTATGGATGTTACGCTTACTTACTGTTATGGATGTTACACTTACTGTTATGGATGTTACACTTACTGTTATGGATACACTTACTTACACTTACTGTTATTGATGTTACACTTACTGTTATTGATGTTACACTTACTGTTATTGATGTTACACTTACTGTTATGGATGTTACACTTATGTTTACACTGTTACTGTTATGATGTTACACTTACTGTTATGGATGTTACACTTACTGTTATGGATGTTACACTTACTGTTATGGATGTTACACTTACTGTTATGGATGTTACACTTACTGTTATGGATGTTACACTTACTGTTATGGATGTTACACTTACTGTTATGGATGTTACACTTACTGTTATGGATGTTACACTTACTGTTATGGATGTTACACTTACTGTTATGGATGTTACACTTACTGTTATGGATGTTACACTTACTGTTATTGATGTTACACTTACTGTTGGATGTTACACTTACTGTTATGGATGTTACACTTACTGTTATTGATGTTACACTTACTGTATGGATGTTACACTTACTGTTATGGATGTTACACTTACTGTTATTGATGTTACACTTACTGTTATGGATGTTACACTTACTGTTATTGATGTTACACTTACTGTTATTGATGTTACTTACTGTACTGTTATTACTGATGTTACACTTTACTGTTATTGATGTTACACTTACTGTTATGGATGTTACACTTACTGTTATGGATGTTACACTTACTGTTATTGATGTTACACTTACTGTTACACTTACTGTTATGGATGTTACACTTACTGTTATGGATGTTACACTTACTGTTATGGATGTTACACTTACTGTTATTGATGTTACACTTACTGTTATGGATGTTACACTTACTGTTATGGATGTTACACTTACTGTGTTACACTTATTGATGTGTTACACTTACTGTTATTGATGTTACACTTACTGTTATTGATGTTACACTTACTGTTATTGATGTTACACTTACTGTTATGGATGTTACACTTACTGTTATTGATGTTACACTTACTGTTATTGACTTACTTACTGTTATTGATGTTACACTTACTGTTATTGATGTTACACTTACTGTTATTGATGTTACACTTACTGTTATTGATGTTACACTTACTGTTATTGATGTTATTACTGTTATGTTTACACTTACTGTTATTGATGTTACACTTACTGTTATTGATGTTACACTTACTGTTATTGATGTTACACTTACTGTTATTGATGTTACACTTACTGTTATTGATGTTACACTTACTGTACTGTTACACTTACTGTTATTGATGTTACACTTACTGTTATTGATGTTACACTTACTGTTATTGATGTTACACTTACTGTTATTGATGTTATACTTACTGTTATGATGTTACACTTACTGTTATTGATGTTACACTTACTGTTATTGATGTTACACTTACTGTTATTGATGTTACACTTACTGTTATGTGTTACACTTACTGTTATGGATGTTACACTTACTGTTATGGATGTTACACTTACTGTTATGATGTTACACTTACTGTTATTGATGTTACACTTACTTACTGTTATTGATGTTACACTTACTGTTATTGATGTTACACTTACTGTTATGTGTGTTACACTTACTGTTATGATGTTACACTTACTGTTATTGATGTTACACTTACTGTTATGTGTTACACTTACTGTTATTGATGTTACACTTACTGTTATTGATGTTACACTTACTGTTATTGATGTTACACTTACTGTTACTTACTGTTATTGATGTTACACTTACTGTTATTGATGTTACACTTACTGTTACACTTACTGTTATTGATGTTACACTTACTGTTACTGTGTTATTACTGTTATGTGTTACACTTACTGTTATTGATGTTACACTTACTGTTATTGATGTTACACTTACTGTTATTGATGTTACACTTACTGTATTGATGTTACACTTACTGTTATGTGTTACACTTACTGTTATTGATGTTACACTTACTGTTATTGATGTTACACTTACTGTTATGATGTGACACTTACTGTTATTGATGTTACACTTACTGTTATGATGTTACACTTACTGTTATTGATGTTACACTTACTGTTATGTTACACTTACTGTTATGTTTACACTTACTGTTATTGATGTTACACTTACTGTTATGGATGTTACACTTACTGTTATTGATGTTACACTTACTGTTATGGATGTTACACTTACTGTTATTGATGTTACACTTACTGTTATTGATGTTACACTTACTGTTATGGATGTTACACTTACTGTTATTGATGTTACACTTACTGTTATTGATGTTACACTTACTGTTATTGATGTTACACTTACTGTTATGGATGTTACACTTACTGTTATTGATGTTACACTTACTGTTATGGATGTTACACTTACTGTTATGAATGTTACACTTACTGTTATTGATGTTACACTTACTGTTATTGATGTTACACTTACTGTTATTGATGTTTACACTTACTGTTATGAATGTTACACTTACTGTTATTGATGTTACACTTACTGTTATGAATGTTACACTTACTGTTATTGATGTTACACTTACTGTTATTGATGTTACACTTACTGTTATTGATGTTACACTAACTGTTATGGATGTTACACTTCAGTACTGTTATTGATGTTACACTTACTGTTATTGATGTTACACTTACTGGTATGGATGTTACACTTACTGTTATTGATGTTACACTTACTGTTATGGATGTTACACTTACTGTTATTGATGTTACACTTACTGTTATTGATGTTACACTTACTAATTAATTATAATAATTTGGGGACTACGTAAAGTTCCGAAAGTAGCGACCCCCCCGAAAGTAACAGTAGAAATTGATGCTTGCTAACAAATCCCGAGAGTAACGACCCCCCGAAAATAGCGATCCCTCCGAAAGTAGCGATCCTCCCTCTAGAGCAATGATTAGATTAGATGACGAACAGCACTAGCAAACAGCACGTAAATATCCAGAACATTTACTGCTACACTGATCAGCAAATGTAACAAAATACATAATAAACATAAACATAATAAAATACATTCTAGATCAGCCTGTGAATAATTTTTATTTGTTAAAATACCGTACACGATGTCGTTTAAGGTACATGGTATGGCTCCTAAAAGTATTAACGATTCTAGCACCCCGAAAGTAGCGACCACCCGAAAGTAACAGTTGCCTAAGGTTGCTAAATCCGAAATTAACGACCTCGCTACTTTCGGAACTTTACGGTAATCATCCTTCCTTGCAGCCGGCAGCTAAATTATAAATTGTAAGGAGTTTGGGATGGAGATAGTGGAATGATGCATGGTGTGGGGAGGGGATGTATGGAGATGTAATACATTAATAAATACAAATGAGTAATAAGATAGACCAAACAATGACTACGGGAAGACTCAATAAATTATTAGCTTTCCACTGCTTCATCGTCTGGTGAATTCTTGTTCTTTGCACGAAATGGTTCGTGTAAGATACTCTGTAATCGTTTTGTCTGCAGGTTTGTAAACATCCATTCATTAGTACATCAGTCAAAAATATCTTATAATCCTCACGAAACAAGCTATTCGTCCTGTGTATCTTTGCACAATGAGATCAAATTTACAATGTATTATTTGCATTGACTACCGCCAGGGTCGGTAACGTCCATTTTATATTTTCAGATTTTATTACTCGGACACTTCCGGAGGAAGTAAAAATGCGATTTCTTTTTCCCCCCCTTCGTTGGCCACTAAATGCGAAGTATGTGATCGTATCGGTCAGGAATGTCTGTTTCAGGGTTTCGATTGGCTGAAAACGGGGGCGTTGATGTCCGAACGCCTAATGAAGTAATTATATGCTCAAACGGGTCAAATAGTTTCCGAGCGTATATCAAACTAAATCCGAAGTATTGTTCGCTCTAGGGTTATCGTTAATAGAAGTGCTAACTCATCGTTCCACGACTACCGACTAGAAGTGCTGTGTAGAAGCTCGTGCTGTATCGAGAGAGAAGCAGTTGTGTTTAACAAATCAAATGAAAAGAAAAGAAAAGCAAGTCAAATGAACTCCAAAACTATCATGATCTCGCTATGCCATGTGCTGCCAATGGTGTGTGTCGGTGAGCAGAGATAGAGATCTGCGAATCGTCGACGTTTCGTCTGAAATACGTACTTGGGACGTATATTCATGCTTAGATGGTTCTGATAACGTCGGCCTGTACATTCTTGCTGTGTTGAGGTCACTACGAAATTCGATCACTTGTCTGAGACTTTGTCTAGCTACGGGACGCGAGTAGTAGGGAAATAGGAGTTCTGGAACACGGGCGCTCCGGAGCAGCCCGGAGCAGCCCGGAGCAGCCCGGAGCAGCCCGGAGCAGCCCGGAGCAGCCCGGAGCAGCCCGAAGAAGCCCGGAGCAGCCCGGAGCAGCCCGGAGCAGCCCGGAGCAGCCCGGAGCAGCCCGGAGCAGCCCGGAGCAGCCCGGAGCAGCCCGGAGCAGCCCGGAGCAGCCCGGAGCAGCCCGGAGCAGCCCGGAGCAGCCCGGAGCAGCCCGGAGCAGCCCGGAGCAGCCCGGAGCAGCCCGGAGCAGCCCGGAGCAGCCCGGAGCAGCCCGGAGCAGCCCGGAGCAGCCCGGAGCACCTCTGGAGTTATTTTGAAAACGATCCTAGCCGTTATGCCGCACCGGCCTAAGGATTTGTGCTATGCCACGGTTATTTTTTAGAACGACATTTTTCGCTGACGTTTTTTTTATTTTCCCCAGTATTCCCTCATTTTTCCGTGAGTCAGCAGTTCGTGGTACAAACAAGTGACGTCGGCACAAACAAACTAAATAATAAAAATCCATTTTGAGAACTCTCTATTCGAAAATGCCTCTAGCTACCCGGTCACCTCGATCACAGTATGAAAAGCTTTTTATCACGTTATGTAACAACTGGTCTATTGCTTCACTTTGTAAAGTATCTTCAACCTAATGTTTTTATGTCGAGGTTTCAAACACCAATCTTCAGGATAAACAATGTACAAACATCAATTTAAACAATGGAGAGGCACGCTAGATAAGTGATCTATTGTTGTATCAACAGGTGGTCACCTGTTGATCATATGTAAATTCGTCTAAGTATCAGAACAATAATAACTAGAGTCAAACACGCGAGTCTTTTTAAAAATGTGTTTTATTTACAACTTGGCAATTATAAAATCACAACATTTCTTTAAATAATTATAAAATCACAACGCCACTCAAATTGATTTAGAAAGTTTTATTAGGGGTTTGCATGACAAAAGACAATTGAACTGTTTAATCTTCTTCAGATTGTTGTTCCCTGTCAATGAGTTTCAAATTATTGAATTTTAACGATAATTCATGAACAGCATCGCAGTCTTTACAACGGCAAAAGGTTGTTTTTGTGGTTTTGACATCCACTGGGAACACATGCGCACATATGTCGCACTCGACAAGTTGATTCTGACGGCAGTAGTAGCCTTCTCGCCACAGACATCTAGGACATTGTACTATAGGTATTGTGTAGAACGGTTTGAAGTCACGACACACGTGACACTCCCTAGGTTCATCATCCGATTCTGAACTTTCCGACTTGCCACTGTCAGATTCTGTTGATGTGCTTTCTGCCTCAGATTCATTCGTTTCTTCTTCTCCACTCTCATCGTCAGTATCCTCTTCTTCAGGTTGCCTAGCAACCAGATCTGCCAGCAAGCGTTTGTTTCGTATAAGTGTTTTGTCAATTCCGACTTCTGACAACCCGTTCGTGAATCTTTTGAGTCCTCTCGGGGTTCTGACATCGAGGTTGTAAGGTAACATGGCATATTCAATAAGTTCTACTATATTGGTCAGGGGGATTCTTCGTTGATGATAAGTCATCTCACCATGAGAATTCCAGTATAAAATACTTTTTGAAGCAGCAAGACTGTGAAGAAAATCTAGAGCCTTATCTTTCGGGATAGTACTCTGGGAGAGATCCTGCATAACTTCTTTGATCTCGTCATCGTCAAAAATGTCCAATTCCGAGGAACTCTTTTCAGAATAAACTGAACTTTCTTCAGAGCTAGTAGAATCGACTCTTGATCTCTTCATGTTGCTTCCTCAGGTAGTCAAGGTAAAATGAAGGTTTTCTTTCAAGACGAGGTTATTTATAACAAAAACAGGCTCAAAGCTGACATCAGCGGTGACATGACGTCGGACACAAATCCCCCACCGTGTTGGGCAAGAGTTATTTTCTTGGTTTTGATAGGAATTGATGAGTCCGCTAATTCTCTTATAATATCCACATGTGGTCTAAGTCTTTCTTTTTGTCCAACCGTCACCGGAAGAGTGCCCATACACAAATTCAAACACACTTCACAAATGACGTGAACCTGTTCTGGACTAGCGGAGGCTAGTAATAAATCTCTTTGATGGGGAGGACAATGTGCTAAATGATGCAAATAACCAAAATTTTGACATAGCAGTTGACTCATGTTGTCTCTATGGAAGACTTATTCGAATGAACCTTATTTAGAGACACTATGCTATTTATTGAGTTATCTGATAGTTTAGCGAGGGGAAAGAAGGGAATGAGGATGAGGAGGAGTGAATGAGGAGGAGGAGGAGGAGGCGGAGGAGGAGGAGGAGGAGGAGGAGGAGGAGGAGGAGGAGGAGGAGGAGGAGGAGGAGGAGGAGGAGGAGGAGGAGGAGGAGGAGGAGGAGGAGGAGGAGGAGGAGGAGGAGGAGGAGGAGGAGAGGAGGAGGAGGAGGAGGAGGAGGAGGAGGAGGAGGAGGAGGAGGATATTTACCAATGAGAATTGGGATTTTGAAAAAATTAACTATAAATAATAGTGTATTTATTGTTTCTACTCATTCTACCGATTGCTTCTGTACAGTCAACATGAATTGTCCAGAGTGTGATAAAGAATTTTCGAGAAATGATAATCTTAAAAGACACATTAATAACAAACACAAATTCCAGAAATCTCCAAAATCAGAGATTGCTTCATCTTGTACAACCTTTCAGTTACTTCACCCATTCACTGCTATCGTGGCGGGAATGACTGGGTCTGGAAAAAACGGTCTGGGTTCAGAACTTACTTCAACACGCAAGTAGAGTAATTCAACCTCCCCCTCAACGTATTGTATGGAGCTATTCACAATGGCAACCGGCCTATGAGCAAATGCAGCAGACTCTACCAGGGATCGAGTTTTTGTCAAAGGCATCCCTCACGACCTGGATGAGGATTGGTATTTTGATCCCAAAGTCAACAATCTGATAGTCATTGACGACCAAATGGCCGAGACCTCCAACGACAAAAGAATTATGAATTTATTCACCAAGGGATCCCACCACCGAAACCTCAGTGTTATTTTCCTCTGTCAGAATGTTTACTTTCAAGGCAAAATCATGCGCACGTTGAGTCTGAATGCCGCGTACCTAATTCTGTTTAAAAACCCAAGAGAGACAAACTACAAATAACAACATTGGGAAAACAGATGTACCCTGGCAAGACCGACCAGTTTTCTTCATAAGTATGAAGCGGCTGTTGAACGGCCTTACGGCTACCTTTTTGTGGATCTCAAACCCAACACTCCAGAGGAGTGTCGACTGCGTACTAATGTTCTTCCCAACGATCCCCCACAGACTGGGGGTCAATTGGATGCGATGAAGACCATCGGTAACTTTTTTCAACGTCAAGGGTACTTACAGTCACCCCTCTTAAAGGCCATGCAAAATTTAGAAGAGCAGATGGACCACATTTTAAAAGACCCCCAGTGTTCCTCCAGAGGTAAAAAGTGAAAGAATATACTTCACTGTTTAATCGCTACCTCGACCTCGAACAACAACTTCCGAACAGTGTGGTGGTCAGACCCAGGCAAGAAGCAGTCCTACCACCGTTGGCTGATGAAAGTCATCTGCCGGCTTTTACAACCCCAGAAAATGTTCCCTCAACAAGTCTAAGTCGTGATAGTGGTTTTGTGACATCTAAACCACCTTCCATGTTACAACGCCTCACCTCTAAAATTAGAATACCATCTACTTCGAGACCATCAACTTCAGTTGAGGTTCCTTCTACTCCAATAAGAACCCATTCAGAAATGGGGCAACCAACCTCCTTGTTCAACACACCAAACACTCCATCTGGTCCACCCATACTTCCACCCACTCCCCCACCAAGTAAAGAAAAAACCCATCAAGTGGATACCTTATCGGGATGCCCATAAATATGACGATGATGTAGTGACACCTCCTCGACGTTCAGAACGATTAAGAGCCGTGATTAAATCAATACCTAACTGGCAGAAGTATTAAGAAAAAACTCAATGTGAACTATCAAACTTTCATTTTTGTTTGTTTGTTTTGAATTTTTAAATGTCTTAGAAGTCTAATAAAGCAGTTTTGAAACTACGCTGGTGGTCATGGTGATTTTATAATTATTTAAAGAAAATGTTGTGATTTTATAATTGCCAAGTTGTAAATAAAACACATTTTTAAAAAGACTCGCGTGTTTGACTCTAGTTATTATTGTTCTGATACTTAGACGAATTTACATATGATCAACAGGTGACCACCTGTTGATACAACAATAGATCACTTATCTAGCGTGCCTCTCCATTGTTTAAATTAATGTTTGTACATTGTTTATCCTGAAGATTGGTGTTTGAAACCTCGACATAAAAACATTAGGTTGAAGATACTTTACAAAGTGAAGCAATAGACCAGTTGTTACATAACGTGATAAAAAGATTTTTCATACTGTGATCGAGGTGACCGGGTAGCTAGAGGCATTTTCGAATAGAGAGTTCTCAAAATGGATTTTTATTATTTAGTTTGTTTGTGCCGACGTCACTTGTTTGTACCACGAACTGCTGACTCACGGAAAAATGAGGGAATACTGGGGAAAATAAAAAAAACGTCAGCGAAAAATGTCGTTCTAAAAAATAACCGTGGCATAGCACAAATCCTTAGGCCGGTGCGGCATAACGGCTAGGATCGTTTTCAAAATAACTCCAGAGGTGCTCCGGGCTGCTCCGGGCTGCTCCGGGCTGCTCCGGGCTGCTCCGGGCTGCTCCGGGCTGCTCCGGAGCGCCCGTGTTCCAGAACTCCTATTTCCCTACTACTGACGCGTCTTGGTTAGTTTGGTTATAACATTTAGCGATTAAGCCTACAGGCATATCATTTTGGCTACTGCATTATCCTTTTTAATAATGTCCGAGTATACGCTCATTGAGCGTCTTGTTTATTTATAAAATCTTTTAACAGACGGCCTACGTCAGCAAAGCTGATTTTCAGAAGGGCTCTGTGAAGAGAATATAAATGTAACTATAAAAGATAATTATAAAATAATAGAATAATTGGAAAGTCAGTCAGTCTAAAACGTCACCCCGAAACACACAGAAACGACAGAGTTTCTCTATAGAAAACACAGTCTCATCACAATTTTGATCTCATTGGGCGAAAATACATAGGAATAGCTTGTTTGCACTTTTCCAGTAGTGTGTTAAATAGAAAACATCATTTATTTAAGTAATAACTTTATTGAAATGGAAACTGATGAGGAATAAACAGAACAAATGTTTGGAAAAAATCAGACGCCTCGAGCGGGATTCGAACCCACGACACCCCGATTTCATGATAGGTGCTTTACCCACTGAGCTCAAAGACGTTGCCTATTCTGATGGATTTAATGTGACTACGTGATAATAATAATAATAATAGATATTGGGAGCATCCCACAAGGTCTCGATGCTCTTACAAATATGAACTAACTAAATAAACCTAAAAAAATTATATTTACAATCAATACAGTTTAAAAACAAGCAGCTAAGCGGACGACAGTGATGCAGTTAAGCCATTAATGTACTTTACTAATATAACTATGTGACTGCGTGATGTCAACATGCAGAATCAATTCCAAGTTCCGTGAGGCCTGGGAGCAAATGTTTGGTTAAAATCAACGTCTTTGAACTAATTTCAACTCCATGCCATTGTAGTTGCCTCGGTAAGTATTCCTTTAATTTTTCACTGTTTATAGCAAGTGGTTCCACAATGTCATCACATGTATTTCAAACTGTGCATTTGTATAGAAAATTTAAGGTATCAGGGGACCTTCGTGACCTTCATGACTACACTTCACAGAAACCTCAATAGTTTCCTAGTTTAAGAGAGATAGCCTGGTTTCTGGTTGTCAGTTGTGGTAAAAAAACAAGTGTATCAACTTCGAGGTCAAATATTTTCGGAAGTAAATAGTAACTCTGCACATTTTGTGGAGAAGAGTTTCTGAGATATTTCTATATGCAGCAACGGCAAAAGTACCTGACGCCAAAACAACACGACACTTCGCGTCGTATTTACTTACGAACCGAAGTGTTTGTCCTCATATCCTAATTACCAAAATAATAATAATAATAATAATAATAATAATAATAATAATAATAATAATAATAATAATAATAATAATAATAATAATAATAATAATAATAATAATTTAATAATTTATATTGCACACAATACATAGAATGATAACAATACAAGCAATAAGAATATAATACCGTAACAAGAGATTATATATAATGGTCTCTTGACTGTAAGCATTACCTTTAGTGGTCCAAATCCTGGCAAAAATGACAGGTCATCTTTTGACGCTGCTGCAATGCTTTGTAATGTCTACCAAGTAAGCAGAGTGATTGTTAGATTTAAAATAGGCTGGAGAAGTATTTAAATACCTTATCATTGATAACCTACCCATGCTCGAGGATCCAGCTGTTTTTGCCCGGCGTTTCGGAGCTTCGGAGCACTGGGCAAAAAAGCTGGATCCTCGAGCATGTAACCTACCCCAAAAGAAGAGCTCAAAGTTAACACATCTGTCTTGTTGATGCCTTTGACAGAGGTCAAACAATCCGTAAGCTGTAAATAAATAAACGAAGATAATCCTTTGAAATGTTCTTCTAATTTGAAAGCAATAAGTTAATACTAATTGTTTACTTTATAGAATATACTTGGGGGGGGGGGGGGGGGTGGCTGATCAGTAAGGTGAAATGTATGGAGTTTGGGATGGAGATTGTAGAATAATGCATGATGTGGGGGAAGGGGGAGAGTTGTATTGAGATGTAATATTTATATAGTAGCGGAAGTAAAATAACCAAAACGTTTTTTTCCCCCTGAATTTCGTCTTTTCTCTGACATTCAAGTCCAAAATTATACTAAAACAATTATTCACCTCAGGGTCAGTGATTATGGTGAATATTGACCGATAATCACTTCGCCTTCTGCGAATAATTGTAAAGTATTAGTATACTTTTAAGTCTAAAAAGAATTTCATCATTGATAATAACAATGTAATTTAACTTTTTCAAGGTTGTTGTTTATGTTATAAAGGAAATAGAACATGGTGTGGGGATTTCAATTTAAGCTTTATAAAACGATTTTCCATGTTTTATACTCTTATATCAACACGCGGGATGTTGGGAGAACATGAGAAAAGCTTGAGAATCACGAGCCGAGACCGTAGGCAAGGCGTGTTCTCCCAACATCCCGTGTGTTGATATTTAACAATTATTCGCCGAAGGCGAAGTGATTATCGGTGAATATACCATAATCCATAATCACTGAGCCTGAGGCGAATAATTGCTTTATATACATATATATAATTGCTGAACCAGTGAGCGAGCCCCAGCGACCACAGGCAGCCCAAGCTGTGATCTTGTGAATAATTGTAGAGAATGTATGTAGAATTACAAAATAACGTATAATGGCACTTACGTTGTCAATAAAGGACTGAAAATTCACCACAGCGTTGATAATTTACTGTTCTATTGCCCTGATGTGTTAGTTTTGCGTTTTAGGCCGGGTTTTTTTTTTTTCTCCCTTAACCTGTAAAGGAAGAGAAGGCTGGAAACTACGGACGCCGAATCTTGGATGGAGATCGGCCGACTTTATCATCGCTGGTTCGGCTCGGTTCGGCACGTGTTCCGAAGAAAGTTCGTTGAAACCGAATACGTGAATGTGAAAGCTGTTGGTGCCACGACTATAGTCACAAGCAAGGTTGACTTCGAATTGAGTTCAATTCACGACTTTAAAAGCGAGTAGGTCAGTGATGAACCGATTGGATGTGTGCTAGGGGAATGTGAGAAAGGAATTATGTGAAAAAATCGCGAACATTTCGAATTTTTGCCGGTTTTTCGAGGCCTCGAAGATCGCCGTAGCCAAGATTCGGCGTCCGTAGTTTCCAGCCTTCTCTTCCTTTACAGGTTAAGGGAGAAAGAAAAAAAACGGCCTAAAACGCAAAACTAACACATCAGGGCAATAGAACAGTAAATTATCAACGCTGTGGTGAATTGTCAGTCCTTTATTGACAACGTAAGTGCCATTATACGTTATTTTGTAATTCTACATACATTCTCTACAATTATTCACAAGATCACAGCTTGGGCTGCCTGTGCAGCGACCGAACTGGGAGCAACACTAATCTTTGGTTGGGCTTCCTGTGTTTCATTGATTCTTCTCGATTTGTGTTTTTCATTCCGTCTGGAAAGATTATTATCACGTGACTTTTGCCCTGACGTCATATATCGTACGTTCCCGTCGTTCATTTGGGCATTTGTGACTCGTGATCTCGTGCTTAGATTGCAATCGAAGCCTTTTTGCTCGTACTTGTCCGAATTCTTTGCTGGAATTATGTAAAGATCTTCATTTATTGTTGACAATCGCTTCATATTAGCGACATATTGAGGTGAAGGCAATGTTCTTTCATTAGTCTTTCAGCTCTGTTGTGTGCTAAGTCGCTGCCACTGATTGCCACTGTGGACAGCATTTAAGTAGTCGATCGAATCCCAGCACCGTAATGCTCTTGGAAACCAAGTCATCCCAGATGTAAAGACATTGTCACTGAATTATCTGCCTAACAGAGCTCATTCGCTTATCGTGCCTCCAACCTTACCAAACAAATTTGATCGTAGAGCCTACTAATTATACTAATTGATTGGCAACTGCAACGTATTTTTTTATAAAATCAAGATACAGTGGAACCCGGTTTAAATACGGACACCATCGGGATGAGACGCAGTGTCCGTATTAACTGGGTGTCTGTATAAACCGGGTCGGTCAATTTACGCCACTTACATTTTTAGCGGAAACAATGACTGCATGCCACTGGTGATCTGTTTATTTTTAGTGGGGAAACACTAAATGCACGTAATTACGTCATACGTTTTTAATTTTATTATTATAATCCACATACATGCATAACAAACACATCAGCACACATATATACATAGATCTTTTTTTTCCAATTTTGTGTGATATCAATGACTGATTACCGACTAATAGAGATGCAGATGTAGATGAATTATTAATGAGTTTGATAATATATTTAGAGTGGTACAAATAGTGTTTTTTTACCAAGTCCTTACTTTTGATAGATATGCACCATCAGTTTGCCCTTGCAGAGCATCCACAGGCTTATTTTCATAGACTTTGTAGGTTTCTAGGTATTTCCCTGCCTGTTCTGAGCTAAAAGTGTAATTGATACACAAATCATATACATGTACATCTAGTGTGTACACCAAGCAACATATACATGAAACAAATGCAAACCACAAATACAAGCATCATACCAACCACTTACTGACACCCAAGGGGTTTATAGTGTATGCGTTGTCATTTGGATGACTCGTTTTAGCGACCGACGTGAGTTCAACTCATTCTCGCTTTAACAGATCACTAATACGCAATGCCTATCAATTCAAACCTAGCTTATATAAAGTGTAAGTTCAGTTGTTAAGAAAGTTTATGACGAGTTCATAGTGTATATGCGATGAAACACTACGAAGTAATCAATTCAGCTTCTGTCTTCAAGTCGTTTGTTGTCATTTGAATGACATTTAGCGGTCAATGTGAGTTCAACTCATTTTCGCTCTATCAGATAACTTATACGCAAAACCTCTTAAAAAGCAGCAAAAAGCATATTATAAAGGCATGACGTTCGTATAAATGTTGGTTTCTAGAAGAGGCGTTGATCCATTGTTCGACAGCGTTTCAGCTTCGCGTCACTTCATGCATCTTAATGACGCCTTTAGAAATGTTCGACTGTAAAAGACAATAGAATTATGTGCGATGCAGTAAGTGGTTGGTAAGGTGTCAGTAAGTGGTTGGTAAGGCATCAGTAAGTGGTTGGTAAGGCGTCAGTAAGTGGTTGGTAAGGCGTCAGTAAGTGGTTGGTAAGGCGTCAGTAAGTGGTTGGTAAGGCGTCAGTAAGTGGTTGGTAAGGCGTCAGTAAGTGGTTGGTAAGGCGTCAGTAAGTGGTTGGTAAGGTGTCAGTAAGTGGTTGGTAAGGCGTCAGTAAGTGGTTGGTATGGTGTCAGTAAGTGGTTGGTAAGGCGTCAGTAAGTGGTTGGTAAGGTGTCAGTAAGTGGTTGGTAAGGTGTCAGTAAGTGGTTGATAAGGTGTCAGTAAGTGGTTGGTAAGGTGTCAGTAAGTGGTTGGTAAGGTGTCAGTAAGTGGTTGATAAGGTGTCAGTAAGTGGTTGATAAGGTGTCAGTAAGTGGTTGGTAAGGTGTCAGTAAGGGGTGGACCATTTGATCGTTGATGGGGGTGGGGGTGGGGGTTAAATCCCAAAATAAATATCGAGCAAGCACTTCCACCTTTAAAAAAATATCGTGCAAGAACAAATGCATCAAAAAAAATATCGTGCATTATTGTGACACCAACTTCAGCTTTTTTTAAATTTGGTAGACCTAAATTTGAGTGTTATACCTGTGTACTCTGCACGGGACAGGTCTTGAATTTCAAATTCAAAACCTAGCATTGTAGCCCAAGGGGCGTAGCGTGCATTATGCAACGTATACACACGTGCGTACAATTTAAAATGATTAAAATATATAAATTAAAAAAAAAGAAATCTAAGACAAAATCGTAAGAGCTGACTAGCTTTGAAATTATGAAATCCGGGAAATGGCACTTCAGGGAGTGTGTATATGTATAATATTATTGTAGTTAGAAGCAGCCCCAGTAAACAGTCTCTCAAACAAAATAAACTACAAAAAAAACTGAGTGATCAGCATTTTACTATATATATTTGTGTAGCAAGAAAATCCGCTAGAAAACGAAGAAAATGGTATTTCCAAGGCTCTAGATTTCAAAATTTCCAGGGGGAGTATGCTCCCTTACCCCCCTAGAAGCGTGCGGCTTAGGCACTCGTTTCTCTCTGCGTACATTAGAAAAAAGCATGCTACACCTCTGAAAAGTATTGCAACGCGAGCATTGAATAGTTGATAATTATATATCAACTAAAAGTAAATGACTCTCCGTGCTTCTATCACAAAATTAATGCACGCTGAGGTCTTGAAACTGCTGGAAGTGGATGCACAAGCAGAACGCGAGTGCATTCAGCAGCTTTCAAGACCTCAGAAGTGCATTATTTTTGTATAGAAGCAAGGAGAGTCATCTTCTATTCGCTTTATAATATAAAACTAGTTTTAAACAGGTTTTCTGCTTTGTTTTCGCTGCTCCGTACTTCTATAACATAACAATGCATGCTCAACAACCAATCAAATCGCGCGTTCTTGGGAGGTACACATAATTTATATTATAATAGCTTATACTCCCTAGGATTTTTCTGTTTCAGTGGAAATTTCACCATTCATTGATTGATGGCATGTAAATTTAATAAATCATGATGTAAGTAGAACAACAGACTGTACAAATAATTAAATTAAATAACAAAGGTTATTTATTATACAATTTTCAATATTATCAATTTGGCAACTGAATAGATATTGGCAACAAAAATAAATTTGGTTAAAAAAAATATCGTGCAAGGGCCTAAGGCAGTGAAAAAATATCGTGCAACATGAAAAGGTGAAAAAAAAATATCGACCATACTTTAAATCGCCCCCACCCCCCATCAAAAATCAAATGGTCCGCCCCTAAGTGGTTAGTAAGGCATCAGTAAGTGGTTGGTAAGGTGTCAGTAAATGGTTGGTAGTAAATGGTTGGTAAGGTGTCAGTAAGTGGTTGGTAAGGTGTCAGTAAGTGGTTGGAAATGTGTCAGTAAGTGGTTGGTAAGGTGTCAGTAAGTGGTTGGTAAGGTGTCAGTAAGTGGTTGGTAAGGTGTCAGTAAGTGGTTGTAAGATGTCAGTAATCAACAATCAACATATACATGAAACAAATGCAAACCACAAATACAAGCATCATACCAACCACTTACTGACACCTTACCAACCACTTACTGACACCTTACCGATCACTTATTGACACCTTACCAACCACTTACTGACACTTTACCAACCACTCACTGACACCTTACCAACCACTTACTGACACCTTACCAACCACATATTGACACCTAACCAACCACTTACTGACACCCTATCAACCACTTACTGACACCTTACCAATTCAACCACATATTGACACCTTACCAACCACTTACTGACACCATAAAAATCACTTACTGAAACCTTACCAGCCACTTACTGACACCTTACCAACCACTTACTGACACCTTACCAACCACTTACTGACACCTTAAAAATCACTTACTGAATTTACCTTACCAACCACTTACTGGCACCTTACCAACCACTTACTGACACCTTACCAACCATTTACTACCAACCATTTACTGACACCTTACCAACCACTTACTGACGCCTTACTAACCACTTACTGAAACCTTACCAACCACTTAGTCTTACTGACACCTTACCAACCACTTACTGACATCTTTTTCAAAGTAGTATTGATGTTTGCGGCCAGTGTAGGAGTTAATGGTTAATGATATTTATAAATACATGTACTTTCATACACACATACTTTATTATAGCTCTGCTATTAATAATAATTATAATAATTACACAAAAATAGATTAGGACCCAGGGGGGACCCCATTGCCACACCATCAACCAGTACAATGTATTTGTTTACTTTATTTAAATCAATGAAACCACAAACACGATGTCTATAGCTCAAAGCTACAGTAGCACCCAGTTAATGGTTATGACACTTAGTGGTTGAATAATTACCTCCATGATAACATCAATGTAAGGTCTGCCAATATGGCAATCTTAGCCAATTCCCTTAGTGTTTGATGGGGATCTTTCTAAGAATAAAAATGGAACTACATGTAAACACTTCATAGTCCAAACAATGTTAACCCTTTGACACCCAGAAATTTTGAGGTTATTGGCGATTTTATGGACCTAATCACGCAGTAGGACATTTCGATTCCATATATTATAAAGGCTTTCCGGCATGGAAATCTTCATATGACAGAACTTCTAAAACACCAAGGACTCAAATTCTCACGTGATCTGTCTTTCTTCAGTTGGCGGAATCTCCTCTAGGCTGGCAGATTTGTCTGCCTCAAGAAGGCCTATTTTGCATCTTAGAGTGTTTTGTAGCCATTGTTCACAACAGAAGCCCCCAGAACAGCATTATTAAGCTTGACTGGTGTGGTAGAGGCCGATATCCTGAAAGAATCCAGGGGTGAGATGCGATTTCATGAAGAAGAGTTGGCAGTCCGTTGAGTAATTCCAAAATGTCGTGCTGAAACTGTGGTGGATTCCAGGACCTACAAAGGCAGTTTTGGCGACTTTCGACTTGTAAAGAATGCAACCGGTGCAATATTTTGTCTGTATGACCGAGTGGCTCGACACTGTAAAAAAAACTTAAAAACTCTAATGACGGGGCTATTGTGCAGAAGGAAAACACGAGTTTGTGAAAGTAGTCCTAAGGAAATAGCTAATTGTTCGGGGACTTAAGGAAGAGATAGGGAAAACATTCACGAATATATCAAGAAGAGAGATGGAAGTTTGCCGAGAAAGTGTTTTTTTGCTTTACAATGATGCTTTTTGGAAGAACATCCAAGTCAAATGTCAGTCATTTTCGAGAATGCGCATTTTTGTTTTCTATGAAAAACAAATTGAACTAATGCCCAGAAATCGGACCTGTACATGTAAGTCAGTTTACTTGAGGTTAAAATTTGAAGAGTTATCTAGTTGTCTCTAATAACTGGTCATGAGATCGACGGTACGAAAATTCAGAAAGCTAGAATTTTTCAAAGCAGTTTATTGATTCGGGCGCAGTGGGAGTCAAAGGCATAATACAGTTTAGGATTGACGGCTTGATGCACTACATATATACAGTGGAACCCGGTTAATACGGACACCATCGGGCATGGGATGAGACGCAGTGTCCGTATTAACCGGGTGTCAGTTTAAACCGGGTCGGTCAATTTAGGTCACTGGTGATCTGTTTATTTTTAGTGGGGAAACTCTGAATGCACGAACAAAATGTCTGTAATAACCAGTGTTCGTATTAACCGGGTGTCCGTATAAGGCCGGGTTCCACTGTACATCATCATCATCATCATCATCATCATCATGACATCATCATCATCATCATCATAATAATAATAATAAAAATACAAATCCAAAAAAGGTTGTCCAGAATATATACACACACATATAACTATCACGTGACCGTATATATATATATGGAATACATTAACTCCAGGTTCCCTTATTAGTAATCAGCTTTTGACTACATTATTCAGTATAAAATCAACACTTTAAGACCTTTTAACCTTTTTTTGTTCTGTATATGCGGTCACGTGATAGTTATATGCAGTATTCTGGACAATTTTTGGATTGACTGTATGTACATGCAGGTACATGTAGGCATAAAAATAACTTACCACATCAACTAGTACAAGGAGAATTCTTAGTTCATATGATTTTCCAAGCTGCTTTAGCCTGTCATGAATGTAGTTAGGGTTGAAGAGATGATATCGTAGACTACATATTCAATGGATTAAAAAGAAGAATGTTAACTGATTATCAATTAGTCAATCAATCAATCAATTGTTTATAAATTCACACCATGATTTGTACAAAAATATATATTTAAAGGTTTGATACTTAAAAATTAATTGGTGCTAGAGTGCCTGAAATAGTTGGGAAACTAATCAGAGTCAGGTGCCCCCCTAGTTCACAGAGAGTTATATTAAAATTGTATCAAAGTTGGGTCAATAGTAATTACATATTTATAAATATTTATAGAAAATTGGATTTACAGTCAATCCAAAAAAGGTTGTCCAGAATATATAATTATACACATATAACTATCACGTGACCGCATATACAGAACACATTAAAAAGGTTAAAAAGGTACTATTAAATTTTATACTGAATAAAGTAGCCAAAAGCTGATTACTAATAAGGGAACCTGGAGTTATTGTATTCCGTATATACGGTCCACGTGATAGTTATATGTTGTGTATATATGTGTATATATTCTGGACAACCTTTTTTGGATTGACTGTAAGTAGAATATAAGAATGTAACTATACATAGACAATATGCATGGGGCTATGTACAATAGCAACAGAAACATATCACAATAAGGGAAAAACGAGAAGAAAAATAAAGATAAAGCAAAACTAAGGGTGAAGGCTGGTAATTCTAAGAAGATGACTAATACTTATCTATGAACATATTAGTGAGTCTTTGTTTGAATAGTTTTTTAGAGGTACTGGATTTAATATTTTCAGAGATAGAGTTCCAAATTTTTGGTCCATTAAATCTTAATTTACCATAATTAGTGCAGATTTTTGGTAAAGAATAAGATGATCTGGAAGATCTGGTATTATACACGCATCAAGAGTTCCAGACTTCCGGTACTCGCACAATGCATTGTGAGATTATTACAAAGGAAAAGTGAGCACCAAGTGAGCAAAAACATAGCTTGGGCTCCCTGTGTCTAGAATTGGTGCTCACTTTAACTTTGTAATAATCTCATAATGTTCTTGGTCGGTCCGGATAGGGAAAAACTGTGTCCTTGGCCTTGAAAACGGACCTCAACCTATGTATATGCTCAAGACCATGGGCACAGTTTTTCCCTAGATACATACTGGCTACATGTATTGTAAGTACCTGAGGAATAATGCACATGTTGTTACCCCCATGACATAATCAGGTATTATTAGCCATTTCGAAGTTGCGCGAGGGATTGGAACCTAGTGAGCGACCGCGTTGCATTTTGGGGCTGTTTTGGAGGACGCTATTTCAAGATGGCGTCTAGATGAGTTGATGACTGTATTGAAGAGCTAGTTTAAAATGGGAAAATTTAGTTGTTGTGTACCACACTGTACTAACAACTGGAGGAACTCTCCAACAATGAAGTTCCACACACTTCCAGGTGATCAGAAAGTTCGAGAAGCATACAAGAAGCTCATAAGAAACGAAGCTCTGAAATATGACGCTCAAAATACGAGAATTTGCGGCGCTCATTTTCCAGACGGAGAACGAATGTGTCGAACTCAACTGCCTTCAATATTTCCCTGGAAATCTGTCCCAGTGAAACGCCGAATCATTGATAAACATGAATTGCCGGTGAAAATCAGGAAAACACTGCCACTGGTGATGGACGCGATCGAGAAACAACAAACCATCGATAGTTCCGATAGTCTCATCGAGACAGTGACAGTTGTCAGTCAAGCCGAACTACAAGTACAACCTGTTACCATAACTTCTACATCTACAGCTGAAAACGAATGCACGGTTAAAGATAAATTAGCACATAGCGAAGAAGTGAAAGCCCTTAAAGATGAGATAAATTCACTGAAGAAGGAATTATTGGAGATAAAATGTGCAATCAATATTGACAATAACAAACCAAAGTTTGATATAGATGATTTCAAACACAGTGACGAGGACATTTCTTTCTTTACTGGCTTTCCGAACTACAATACAATGGTGTTTTGCTTCGATTTGCTGAAGGACAAAGCAGCTAATATTAGTTATGGTGGCAAGATCAGGACAACATTTGATACAGATTCAAGAAAGCCAGGGACTAAGCGAAAGTTGACTACATGGCAGGAGTTCACAATGGTACTCATGAGATTAAGACTTGGTACTTTTGAAAGAGACTTAGCAGAGAAATTCAGGTTGTCAGTTTCAAGTGTATCTACTATTTGCAGAACTTGGATAAAGTTTATGAGAAAAGAGTTAGAACCAATCTGTATCCACTGGCCTTCAAAGGAACAAATTATTTATTACATGCCTCCTGTTTTCAAATCATTTTATCCTGATCTCGTCTCCATCATTGACTGCACTGAACTTCAAATGGAATCACCATCGAGCTTAGACAAAAAATCACTTTGCTATTCAAGCTACAAGTCTAGACCAACAATGAAGGCTCTGATTGGTATAACACCCAATGGAGTAGTCTCATTTTGTAGTGAATTATACTGTGGGTCTATAAGTGATAATGCAATTGTCAAGGAATCTGGCTTCCTGGCACATTTAAACAGGGGAGATTTGGTTATGGCTGACAAGGGATTTACAATCCAAGATGACCTAGCCACCGTTGGTGCACGATTAGCTTTACCACACTTCTTGAAGGGAAAGGGACAATTTACAAAGCAAGAGTCAGACCACAATAAAAAGATAGCTAGTCTCAGAATACATGTAGAGCGTTATATGGAAAGATTGAAAAATTGGCATTTCTTTGACCGCCCAATTCCCATTACCTTATCTGATATTGCTTCAGATGCCTGGATTGTAATAGTATGTTTTTCTAACTTTCTCCCACCAATGATCAATTAACAACCAGATGGACAACAATGAAGATTTTATATTTGTAATATAATTCAATGTTAAAGAAATATGTTTATAATACACACGTTACTAAGGATATTAGACAAATACATGTTGTCTTCTAACTCAAAATATTCAATGTCTTCCATTATATACCAAGTACATGTAGTTATTTAACATTAGTTGATATTTAATATTTTATTATATAATCACAGGGCTCCTGTTGATCCCTGTTTTAAATCAAGGTTCATTCATTCATGTATATTTAAATTGGAAACAATAAATTATTTAAATATACCGGTAATAGTTATGTTAGCATTTACTTGTTTAATTATGTATCTACAGTGAATGAAATATTTCAAATATGAATTATGACGATCTTGGAAATGCAAGGTTTTTATTCCATCTTGTTTCACCATGCAAAATCCTAGGATAAACTAGCTCTGGAAACATATGTTCAAAATAAAACTGCTCAAGTTTGGGCAGTCTTTCATTCCAAAAAGTAATGTCAAACAAAATATGATCAGTATGCATTTCAATGCCATTTGAAACAAGAAAATGACATACATTTAATTTACAACAAAACAGCTGATGTTGAATCTGGTGATAGTAGTATTTATGAGTCTTATTGATTACAAGTTCCTCTCCATTTTTCTTATAAATTCCTTGTCTGCACATGGCATCTTTTAAGACTTCTCCTTCTTTTAAAACAAGTTTCTTGACCTCCACAAGATGGTTTTCTTCAGTAATGCCATCAGGCGATGCTCCTAGGAAAGGATGGGTTGCAGATAACATAAAGCCTGATTTCTTTACTTGATGACCTGTCTCATTTTCGAATTTCTTCAAAATAATCGGTTCCCATTCAATGCCTTCCTTCATAGCCTTTGTCTGGACATATGAATTGTATGATAAGACCTCTGCTACAGCTTTCGTTGGACTAGTGGTAGACTTGAGTAAGCATCTCTTGCATTTAGAAGCTGTTATTCGTGGTTGGCGCACATTGTACCACACCCTAGTTTTATGCTGTTCAATTGTTTCATTTGCAATTGCATCAATATCATTAACTGAGTCAAATAACCTTTGCTTAGCTCTGAGTGCCTTATCAGCAATATCATCCAAAGAAAGGGGGCAGTTTTTCACAGGAGAAATAATCTCCCAATTTGCCTTCTGATCCTCTTCAATGATAATATTTGTCTCTTGTACAGGAGATTGTTGAGGGAGGCTGTGTGGAATAATAAAAAACTAAGTCCAATTTGTTTTCCATTTTGTGTCTCTAGATGTTTCAACCTTTTGTATATTTCTCCAAGGTCATGATCTTGACTTCTTTGGTGTGGGGCTCTGACATCATGTTCAATATCATTTGAGGTTTTGGGATCTGCTTTGCGTTTTCCCCAAATATGCTTTTCAAAATTCACAGTCTGAATAGGTTTTGGTTCTGATAGTATTTTCCGAGGCACACTCCATGTACAAGGTTTCGAAGTACAAGGTACATCTTTACCATTCTCCTTCTCTTTATCAATTTGTCCAAACATATCTTCAATGGCAAACAATGAGGCTGCTAAATGGTTACATCGACCATCGATTCCAGCTGGACATGGACAGTATGCCCTGTGTATTTCTGAGTTGGCTTTGATAATGATCTTTACTGCATACAATGAACTAGATTTTGCATATGAAGGCATCACTTGGCTCTTGACATAAAACAAACCGTTTTCACTTTTGCTGAAAACTCCTTTGACCTTTCCAGATTTGTAGAAGTTATAGCCTTTGACTATCGGCTTTTCAACGGAAAGTTGCTTTTTAAGTTCAACGTCTTCAATTAAGTACTTCCATATTTGAGCATACCCCACTTTTGGCAAGTCAGAAACCCCTACTCGAAACCCATCAATGGGAAATGCTTCATCAGTCAAAGGGCTTATCTCTTCGTCAAGACCGAGTTCCAATCTCTTTTTTTCAATATTAATTCCACCATCAGGATCGACAATATTTCCACCGAGGCCATTGCTTATGTAATCGTTTACCCTAGAACATAAGGCAAGATAAGAATTAAGCATTTTAGGGATCTAATCACTCAGGAGGAGCATGATAAACGAAACTAACCTTTTGATCAAGTTATCGCGTTTGCCAGACACTTTTGCTCCCCTACAAGCAAGCCATCGCTTTAATATAGCCATGGTGCATTGTTCAGGCGGTTTTAAAAGTTTTGCACCCGGGATATCGGTTTCTTCGAGACGTGTATTCGCAAAATTACATGTTACAGACGCCATCTTGAAATAGCGTCCACCAAAACAGCCCCAAGATGCAACGCAATCGCTCACTAGGTTCCAATCCCTCGCGCAACTTCGAAATGGCTAATATCACTGTACTCCCATGGTACACAACAAATAGATTTCAGCACAGGATTTCCTTTCTAGGTGTGTAGAAAAAAAATAAAAATAAATAATGATAAAAAATAAAAAGTAGAATATATTGAAAAAAAATAAAAATAAAAATAATTATTATACGACTGTGACGTAAATTTACCATAAAAGGGCACAAAATCCTCCAAATATCCGAGCGTATTACCCACTGTAGATTGTCGTATTACCCGGCTTGTAACCCGGTAAAACCGGTTTTGAACACAGCATATTTTGTACCAGTTTTGGTTTTCTTTGCAAAAAGAAAAATCACTATACAACGACAGAAAAGTATTTCTAAAGAGAATAGGGAAACAAACAACTACTTTTTAATGATATCTGTATAGAAAATATGAAGAAAATCCAATCTTTTTGGTGAAAAAAGCCAACGAAAAATCTCTCGAGCGCGCGCTCGATGGCAAAACAGCTTTTGTACGCTAACAAATAAGCAAAGAAAAGGACGTTTTTTGGGGGGTTTATTTTGTTGTCGTATAATAAACAATTTATTACAGTTAGAGTTGTGTAATACGGCTGGACATTTTTACTCGTCTATTTGTATTTTGCCTCGCCTACGGCTCGTCAAAATACGGCAAGACTCGTAAAAATATCCAGCCGTATTACACAACTCTAACTGTAATAACCTCTATATATTCAAGGTAATATCTCGGTTCACATGTAGGTGACCTGGACTAGAGGTACAATGTAATAACCCAGCATAGCTAATCAAGAAAATCGACGATTGATAAAAATTGTTATGGATTTATTGATTGATATTGAAAAATCGATAATCAAGATAATAGAAAGGAAGTAAATGGTTTGGTCCAGCAGCATTTCCATTTTGATGGCAATCGATATTGGGGTTATTTTTGTGACTATCGATTGGTTATCTATGAATTGATCAATACCAATCGATACCAATTATTAAAACTAATTTTTAATATTTTCGATTGATATTGATTTATCGTTTGGATTTCCGATCATCAATTGTTTGATTAGTTATGCTGGGTAATAATCAAGCTGCAGGCAGAGGACACTGTTGACCCATGCTCTATTACAGCTATACCCACTCCAGTTAACAACAGGTTTGCGATATTTCTCACAAGCTAAATATCTCTTTTTTCTTCTAGTATAAAACAGGAAAAATAGAAACCTATTACAGTGTGGACACTCGAACCGTGAACACTTCGAGTTTCTTTCTAACTTTTTTTTCCGAACTTTCTATTGCCTCATCGCCTCTCAAATGGAGCATTGAGTTTAAACGCTTAGTGATTAAAATAAATATTTTTTCTAATCAATTTGTTCAATCGATAATCTATATAAAAACCTAAGTGTTCACGGTTCGAGTGTCCATACTGTAATGTATTGTGAGATACATGTATTAATAAGCTTACTGTACCTGTCTGGGATTTACTTGTATTGCATTTGGTTTGCTGGGTATAGTGACTTTAGCCTTAGGCTTAGCTGGTCTACATCAACAGAGAAAAAAGAAAATGTTCAATTATTTTGATACTTTTGTTACCATTGTAAAGTAATTTGTAAGTACGAACATCTTTATATCATCAGCATCCTGGTAGTGTTGAGTATTTTTAAGAAACGCGAATGTATCTTTGAATGATTTTCCAACAGCGCCTCGCTCATTGTTGCCTGTATTTGTATAAGATGCGCTGCACGATTGACTTGGCAAAGCTTTTACTTCTAGCAGCCTCTTCCTGGCTTCTGCATCTGATCTCTTCTTCATGGACAAAAGGAATAAATAGATGTATCAAAACTATTCAAAGTTTAAAATTCTTCCACCATCCACCATCTTGATTTTATGTGACGAGAGAAACTGGGTATGAACATGCCGCTGGTTATTTTCATTGCCGGCTCGTGAACAACATCAACATGGCGGAAGAACTGGCAGGAAAGTTCACGATAGTGTTTGTATTATTTTGCTGTCTACCCATTGGTGAGTATATCATTGTAAATATGGTCTAATTGCATATATGTACAAATGTAATAGATACAATATGAGAAGTTGCAGTCAAGATTCAATATTTAAATAAATATAAATTTAAAAAAGCTTAAGTTATCTTATTTTGAGCGTCCTACTTTCTCGAAACAAGAACTTCAATCTTGTATTTATTCTTATTATTAGAACAATTATCTTGAAACACCACCACCAGGTTTCTCCACAGGAAGCCCAAGCTGTGGTTTTGTGGAGAATATCGTAAAAATATTTTCTCCTGTAAATACTGTAATAAAAGACTTGAAACTGTGGTAGTGTCTTGTGGTCTTTATTTACTATACCTGTGCAAATTTCCAGCGAATTTCAAGACCACAAGACACTACCACAGTTTCAAGTCTTTTGTTACAGTATTTACAGGAAAAAATCTTTTTACGATATTCTCCACAAAACCACAGCTTGGGCTTCCTGTGGTTTCTCAAAATAAGAATTATTTTTTTCTAAAACACAAGAATTGTGAATGAAATCGATGATCAATTAAAATTGATAAAAATTGATATCAAGTAATCGATTGATATTGATAATCGATGGCCAATCGATGAAGCAAAAATCTGTGACCTTTGATCAATAATTATTGTAATATTATCGATTGCCATAAAATAGTTTGATTATCATCGATTGCTTGCGTTCGGTCATTACAGCCTTTAGTAATGTATTCACATACTTTTGTCTCGCCAAGATAAAGACAATCCTGCAAAACTGATTGGATAATGGACGAGATGAAAGTATGCGAATACATTATACAATGTACTTCTTGAAAGCGCTTCCACTCATGCCTCTCTTTTTATGAGCTAGAAATATTTCTCCTTGTTGCATTTGGAAAGGACACAGGTAGCCCAAGCTGTGTATCAGTACATTATTATAAGGGATCAGAGAAGGGCTAATTTTAAAATGGCTATATCTCGCTCAATTCTCGTCCAAATTGCTTCAAATCTTCACAGGCAATAAAGGAATGGTTGAAAAAGATACAGACGACTTTATAGAGGATTTCATTTTAACTTTATTATCTTATTGATTTTATTGACATTATCCACATACATTCTCTTATAATAATGTACTGATACACAGCTTGGGCTACCTGTGGAAAGGACAACATTGATAACTCACACTTTTAGACTGACTTCGTGGCTTTCCCAGTCAGGCTTTCCATCGATAGGAATTAATGTCATGAAATCTTGTAACCCGATAACAATCGATAGATGGTCGATGATCGATTTTCATCGATTGTGTATGTCGGGTATTATCCACAGATGTACATGTATAATATCATGTTCTACTTAACATATCGCAAGCGGTTTTCCATTGTCTGTACTCTTATTGACAATGGATTTGACGTCACAAAATGTTCAAAACTCAAGTGGAACCACGAGCGTACTGCAAAGTTTTGAACATTTTGTGACGTCAAATCCATTGTCAATAAGAGTACAGACAATGGAAAACTGCTTGCGATTTCTTTTTTACAATAACAAAGTGAAAAAAACATCCAAAAACAAGGATAAACTTTGAAAGAAAAACCGTTTCAAGCGTGCACTGGCTTCGTGCGTGAGCGATTCGTCATTACATGTGTCTGTACTTTTATTGACAATGGCTGAGAGCCAATCAGATTGCGAGATTACACTACAATGTAGGTTATTGTAAAATATTATTTTCAAGATACCAGTATTAAAGTTTGGCCGAGAAAAACAAAGTTTTAGTTTAGATGCAAATCAAGATGATTTTGTATCAAAAATACAACTTAGCTCTTCCATATGGCTATGATTTCTATTGTGTTTTCCTCATATTAAATATAGTAGAAAAATAGACGCAGACAACTTCTGACTGTTCCAAATAATGTATTTATAACGTTTCGGCAATTCAGCCTTCTTCAGAAATAAATAAATATATGTACATGATAAAAATGATAAAAATATATATTTATTATACATGTACAGTCATTTGCAAAAATTCTGGCCGCTACGATATATCAATATATCAGGTGCATTATGGGTAACTAAATAATAGAAAATTCCTCTTAAAGCGGGTTAACGTCAGCAAAGTTGAGATAAATATTTAGTATAATGTTTATTTTAGTCATACGTTTGTTGTTTGTAAATTTTGCTTCATTTAATAAGTTAGGAAACTCAAAATAGTATTATTTAATTACCCATAATGCACCCGATATATTGATATATTGATATATCGTGGCGGCCAGAATTTTTGCAAATGACTGTATATATTTTTATATACACTCAATTGCAAAAACATTGTAGTATTAAACATGCTAAAATACAACTGTTTAGAAAATTATTGTGTTATCCTTGCTGGAATGCGAGACTAATCTAAAATAAGTCCCTCCTTCCCTCCCTCCCTCCCTCCCTCCCTCCCTCCCTCCCTCCCTCCCTCCCTCCCTCCCTCCCTCCCTCCCTCCCTCCCTCCCTCCCTCCCTCCCTCCCTCCCTCCTTCCTTCCTTCCTTCCTTCCTTCATTCCTTCGTCGTCCCTTTTAGGGTTTTTTTTCGTGTTTTGGTCCCACTTAGGGTGTCAAAAATAAAAATGACCACCAATAGAGTTTTCCGGTCCCTTTTAGGGTATTCTATCAACAGCGATATTTAAAAACGTTCTTTAAAAATAGCTTAAAGATTTATATGACAACGTTTTCTTAAACTTGTAAGAGTGGGTGGAAGGCGTTTGATGCTAGTGTCTTTTATACTATTAAAATGACTTTTTAAATTAGTCCCTTTTAGGGGTAAAAATATTCGCTGCCACGCCCACCAAGACAAGACTCCGGTCCCTTTTAGGGGTCATTTTCAAAACTTCCGACGAGCATCCCTACCCCCTTTTATATGGGAGTCCCCCCCCCCCCCCCCCCCCCCCCCCCGGGGCACGAGGTCGTGGTGAACATGTCTTGAAAAATATGAAATATCCATAGAGAACAGTACTTCTTCAGCGGAATGTTTGATGGTCTGTGGACTTTCTCAAGTGATGGATTTATTATCAGTGTCCAAAAGTCAACAAATTCACTTTTATCGCTGTGAATCTATAAGCATTGATACGATAGATCTAGCAGTTTTTACTTGAATGAAAGAACAAACTGTGGAGAATGTAGCTGTAACTGATTTAACATTTGGCAGTTGCTACGAACTATTAAGGTTTATTATTATTATTATTATTATTACACTGAGTAACTATGGTTGTGGTTTTCGATAGTCAGTTCGGTATGTACTCTTAGTCACTGTAAAATATGTAGCTGAAAACATGTTTTTCGCGCGCGTTTGCCAAAATTAAATTTTTGCATCAGACGATCGACTGATGACGTAATACTGTGGTATGTACTCCTATTTACCACAGCTCTCGACCAATCAAAATGCGAGAAATTCATATATTGTGGTAAAATGGACAATAGGCCATATGCACTAACGGGTCACGTGACCCAACTTTCTCAAATCAAGCAGCAGTGTCAAAATGAACTCCAGAAATGAAAAGAGCAGCTCGATATTAGTAAGAAGGCGAAATTTCAGGTCATAACGTCTGACACAGTAGAAATGGCATGAAATATAAAATTGCAAATTTTATTAAGATTCGTATGGAAAAATGTGCTGGATGGCAAAAAATGCCATCCAATGCATTTTCCAAACAAATTATTAGAAAACACTCGATTTTATATTTCATGTCATTTCTCCTGTGTCAAAAATTATGACCTGAAATTTCACCTTCTTACTAATATCGAGCTGCTCTTTTCATTTCTGGAGTTCATTTTGACACTGCTGCTTGATTTGAGAAAGTTGGGTCACGTGACCCGTTAGTGCATATGGCCTATTGACGCCAAAGCAACACAATAGAGGGTTTATCAAAACAATAACAAACCTGCCACTCCTTTTTAATTAATACAGCACTATTTTAATTATGCACAGCCCAAAATATACAAAAGAGCAGCCCTTTTTTAGCCACGCCCATTAGCCGCCCAAATTTGCAGTCCAATTTTGGGCTGGCAGCCCTTTCTTCCGGCTAATTTCGTCCCTCCTTTACTACTCTTGTGATCCACCCTAAATTCAGTGAGCATGCCCTATTCTTTAGCCAAGCATACATTTACGTTTTTGCCTTAGACAGTGACAAGACACTCCCGTGAATATCCCCCTTAAGTCAGAAGCAGAGTCGGTCTTCCCCTGTTTTATTGTATGTTTTGACTATTGATTTTTTTAGTGGTAAATTTCATTGATGAAATCGAATGGTCCCGAACTATCTCAATTATTGATAACCTCCTATGCTAATGTTAGAATTTTTAGAGGCCAAAAATGTGCAAGTCAAAATTGTAGAAGAACCAGCTGTCTATAAAGGGGTGTAAGTATAATATGACCAGAGTCATTGCATGTATGGCATAAATGATCAAAGTCCCTAGTGATATATTAGACCCTCCTCGTCTTAAGACATGTCGAATACAGTAAAAACCCGCATAAAAGAACCCCTATTTTTCCAAGTCAGGCTGAATAGCTTCTTTACAGGTTCTTCTTTACAGGGCAAAAAATAAAATAAACAATAATTGTTCCTGATACAGTATGGTGTTTTAATTAGTGAACTATTGACCCTGAAAGGTATATAATATTCACACTAAACATTAACAACCCAACTGTATAGTAAATATAATATTTCTGCATATTTGGCACCGACTGTACCTGTGTGTTCTGAGCTTTAGTCATTTTTCACACTATAAGAACCTGCTTCATTTGTCAGGCTGAACTGGTTCTTATATATTCTTTAAAATTGGCTAAATCTCAGCCTGGAGGTTCTTAATCTGCAGTTTCTTATATGCGGGTTTTTACTGTACCTTATTATCACTTATTTTCGCGCGTCTTAAATTTCACGATTTTCGCGTTTGAAAAAAAATCGCCAAATTAAAGACTCGCGAATAATAATTACCGCGAAAATTAACGACGCGAAATTTAAAGTCACGCGGCGAGGTCTTTTATCAGCAATTAGTCCACGAACGAACATTGTGATAAAAACGAACGTATTGCTTCAAACAAAATAACAAGCGTCGTGCTCCTAAAACGAGCACACGTATATATCTACATGTATCTTTTAAAATTGTTTTGTTACATTCTTGTACATAGAATAACGTGGCAAAAATATGCCAAGATGTGAATTGTTAAATCATTTACCTGATTCAAAACAATATGTTGGTATACTGCGCCAGATCATGATTAAAAAAACGCGAAATTAATTTCCCTTATACACGTTTTTTCTGCAAAATCGCGAAATTAAAGCCTCGCGAAATATGCCTCTGACATTTTCGCGAAATTAAGGACGCGCGAAAATAAGTGATAATAAGGTACCAAAAATATAATTTCCTAACAAACACTCCAATGAGCCACGATGAACTGCTTCACAAGAATGCCACAAAAACGATGAATTGGAGTTCCACACAGTGTGGCTGCTAAAGTAGTGTTTTGTACATTTGATGTGCATGTAATGTTAGTGTTTTGTACATTTGATGTGCATGTAATGTTAGTGTTTTGTACATTTGATGTGCATGTAATGTTAGTGTTTTGTACATTTGATGTGCATGTAATGTTAGTGTTTTGTACATTTGATGTGCATGTAATGTGAGTGCTTTGTACATTTGATGTGCATGTAATGTTAGTGTTTTGTACATTTGATGTGCATGTAATGTGAGTGCTTTGTACATTTGATGTGCATGTAATGTTAGTGCTCTACATTTGATGTGCATGTAATGTTAGTGCTTTGTACATTTGATGTGCATGTAATGTGAGTGCTTTGTACATTTGATGTGCATGTAATGTTAGTGCTCTGTACATTTGATGTGCACGTAATGTTAGTGCTTTGTACATTTGATGTGCATGTAATGTTAGTGCTTTGTACATTTGATGTGCATGTAATGTTAGTGTTTTGTACATTTGATGTGCATGTAATGTTAGTGTTTTGTACATTTGATGTGCATGTAATGTTAGTGTTTTGTACATTTGATGTGCATGTAATGTTAGTGTTTTGTACATTTGATGTGCATGTAATGTGAGTGCTTTGTACATTTGATGTGCATGTAATGTTAGTGCTCTGTACATTTGATGTGCATGTAATGTTAGTGCTTTGTACATTTGATGTGCATGTAATGTTAGTGCTTTGTACATTTGATGTGCATGTAATGTTAGTGTTTTGTACATTTGATGTGCATGTAATGTTAGTGTTTGTACATTTGATGTGCATGTAATGTTAGTGTTTTGTACATTTGATGTACATGTAATGTTAGTGTTTTGTACATTTGATGTGCATGTAATGTGAGTGCTTTGTACATTTGATGTGCATGTAATGTTAGTGTTTTGTACATTTGATGTGCATGTAATGTTAGTGTTTTGTACATTTGATGTGCATGTAATGTTAGTGCTTTGTACATTTGATGTGCATGTAATGTTAGTGTTTTGTACATTTGATGTGCATGTAATGTGAGTGCTTTGTACATTTGATGTGCATGTAATGTTAGTGTTTTGTACATTTGATGTGCATGTAATGTTAGTGTTTTGTACATTTGATGTGCATGTAATGTTAGTGTTTTGTACATTTGATGTGCATGTAATGTTAGTGTTTTGTACATTTGATGTGCATGTAATGTTAGTGTTTTGTACATTTGATGTGCATGTAATGTTAGTGTTTTGTACATTTGATGTGCATGTAATGTTAGTGTTTTGTACATTTGATGTGCATGTAATGTTAGTGCTTTGTACATTTGATGTGCATGTAATGTTAGTGTTTTGTACATTTGATGTGCATGTAATGTTAGTGTTTTGTACATTTGATGTGCATGTAATGTTAGTGTTTTGTACATTTGATGTGCGTGTAATGTGAGTGTTTTGTACATTTGATGTGCATGTAATGTTAGTGTTTTGTACATTTGATGTGCATCTAATGTGAGTGCTTTGTACATTTGATGTGCATGTAATGTGAGTGCTTTGTACATTTGATGTGCATGTAATGTGAGTGTTTTGTACATTTGAGTGTGCATGTAATGTTAGTGCTTTGTACATTTGATGTGCATGTAATGTTAGTGTTTTGTACATTTGATGTGCATGTAATGTTAGTGTTTTGTACATTTGATGTGCATGTAATGTGAGTGCTTTGTACATTTGATGTGCATGTAATGTTAGTGCTTTGTACATTTGATGTGCATCTAATGTTAGTGCTTTGTACATTTGATGTGCATCTAACTGATGTGAGTGCTTTAATTGTTAATGTTCTGATATTTTTTTAGGAATTCATACTACCAGCAACAGCATGGAATCACACATACTAAGGTAAAGTTTGTTAGACTGGGTTCACTCTTAGGGCATGTTTACATGAGGGAGAGATAACCCTAGCGCTAGGGTCTTCCTAGCAGGCGAATCAGTCCGCTTTCTCAACGGTAATGATCGTTACAAGTTGTTTAAAAGTACCAAAATTTCCATACACATTATTGTGGGAATAAGAAACAATTTCAGAAGGAATGCCACATTTTTTTTAATAATCAGGGGGGGTATAGCGCTCAATGGAAATTTGCAGAAATCTAGATCAGCATGAAAACGAGGCTAATATATAAAACATTTTTATCAGTAACAAGACGCTCAATGAGCGTACACTCGGGCATTATGACAAGGACAATGTCAGTTGCGTGAGGAGGGACCTGACAATGACTGACAGTTGCGTGACGAGGGAGACTATGTATATATGTGTCGGTGAGCATAGATAGAAATCTCGACCCGTTTGGCGACCATGAATATGCAACCAGATATGCAACCTCAAGTGACCTCAAGTACGTTTAAAGACGTACTACCGACATACCTCAACGAGTCGGAGATCTTTATCGATGCTCACCGACACAAATAGTCTCCCTCGTCACGCAACTGTCATTGTTATAATGCCCGACTACGCTCATTGAGCGTCTTCTTCTGGAAAAACTAATAGATCCCTAAAATCTAAGGACGTTTTGATTTCGAATGTATTTTTGCCGTTCAGTGACCTGTTTTGAGCGTAAAAATTCTGCTTTAAATAGCGCAGAGTGGCGGTTCTAAAATTAGGTCGCGTAATAGATGTATGACTCAGACGCCAAGGATCATGCAACTGTAATCGTACTGAAAAGAACACGGAGAAACCTATATTTTATCATGTTTGTCCGCGTGAAAAACACTGGCCTATTTCTCCGATGATATATTCGTGTAGCTAGGTTCCTCTGTTGTACTGTATGTATCTCCTGTGTCTATTATGTACTTCTGGTATGGTGTTACTTTAGCGTATTTATCGCGAAGAAAAAGAGAGAATTTAAACTAGCGAGTAACTAGTATGGGCTTTAATCTTTAATCACAGCGTGTGTGACATATGTGAGAGGAGCGTTTCTTTCCTTCAAGTTGGAAACATAAAAGTGTTACGTTCGACTCGGAGTTAACCCCGAATTTCGTACATTGAACTTGCTTAGTCCGTGGCGTTAATGACGGCCTATTTGCTTTGATGAAGTTTTGAAGTATGATTTTTACGATTCCTTTTCCTTCTGAATATTTCAAATAAAATAAACTTCAATCTATACTTCTCAGAAATGTGTTTCATTTTACTAGTCGGATACCTTTTAAACGGGTTTTTGAAACCACGGCGTGACGGCTCTCAGAATCTGAATGTGTTGAAAAAAACATTTTATTGTCGGACTGAATTTTTGAAACGTGGAATAAAATAAACTTTAGTCGGAAACTATTTGACCCGTTTGAGCAAAGAATTACTTCATTAGGCGTTTGGATATCATCGCCCCCGTTTTCAGCCAATCGAAACCCTGAAACAGACATTCCTGACCGATACGATGACATACTCCGCATTCTGTGTACTACCAAGAATAAGAAGAACAAATATATACAAGAAAGCCCATTTTATAGCTCGGGCTTCCTTCGGAAAGGCCCGAGTAATAATGGTTAACTGTCAAACCAAAGTTATGCTATGTGGTTCGTGCAGTTTCGAAGGCTTTGGTGAGATTTAGAGTGGTCACGTGACATTCCCAAGATGCTTTGCTGTTTTGAAATTTGAAATCTGAATTTTACCAGAATCAAAGACCAGGGCTAGATATTTAAGCATCCTCCTGAACACCTACAGAGTGATCGGTACATGGTATGCTAGCTTTAGTACTCTTACAGCTCATATATAGTAATTTCAAGAATTTCAGTACATACACTGACACTAGAAAACTGCTGGCCAGTAGTAATCTAATTGTTGATGGAATAAAATGCACTAAAACACTAAACATTAGGAATTTTCGGTGCTGACAGTTTACTGACAGAATCTGTTAGTTTGTCAGCGTGTCAGTGCAAGGAATATCGTACCTTGAAAATCTTGTCAGTTTGTCGATGCTGACAGTTTACTGACAGAATGTGTCAGTTTGTCAGCGTGTCAGTGCAAGGAATATCGTACCTTGAAAATATTGTCAGTTTGTCGGTGCTGACAGTTTACTGACAGTTTACTGACAGTTTACTGACAGTTTACTGACAGAATCTGTCAGTTTGTCAGCGTGTCAGTGCAAGGCATAGTACCGTCAAAATTTGTCCATATCTCCACTGCAAATGATCCCCGTACCCACGGTAAATTATAGATAAATCCGATATATACAAAGAAATGCAGCAGAATATGTGCAAGAATTAATAATCATGACGTCATCTGGTGATCTGCAACACCGAGAAACAGCCTAATTAATGATAATAGGGGGACAGGGGTTTAAAGTGGGAGGAGTATTGGGATGCAAGGAAAGAGAGGGAGAAAACGGATAGCTAGAGAAAGGGATTGGAAGATGAAACGGAGTTCAAATTCTCAGATGTTTTGAGAAGCAACCCTTCTAAATATCCAAGTCTCTTTATTAATTAAAATGAGTCCCCAAAAATAAAACATCCCTTTTAGAATTCGGAATTGTCCCAAATACCTAGATTGGAAGGGAATGGCCGAGGTTGGCCGTTAATAGTCCGCATGTACATATCTATTAGTCTGTTGGAAGTACTACTTTTCTACCAACTTATGAATAAAACATCATCATTTTATCTCTCCTCAGGGATGTCTCCCATTGAATGGTCATCGCCCAAAATGTATAAAATTAATAACGTTTTAACATCCAGTTCATTTTGTTGGGATTTATTGCAGGAATTGGACCCTCGCGTTGAACCCGTTTCATTTTCAGGTACGAAAATATCATTTCATAATAATAATACTAATTACTTAAGGATAATAATTAGGTCGTTTTCGTATGAATGGGAAACCTACGGTACCGTGACACTCAAATGGCTTCTTCTCTAAACCAATCAAATATTGTGCAGATGCATCTCATCCAATCAAACTCTCTTAATACGGCACGGCACGGTACCGTAACTTTCCCACTCCTACGAAAACGACTTAACGGCTCGCGTTTCTCCCTTCACTTCTTTCGTGTTCTTGTTACTTCCTGCTTTAATACTGAACGGAGCATGGTTGAAGCTGTTCTATTGGCTTTATTATATAGAAATTATGTTTTTTTGAAAAAAACCCGAACAAGAATGGTGAAAAAATGGCAAGAAATTTATAGATTATGTTGTGCTTTTGAATAAAATTTTAGCGAGTGAAGTGCACGCGCTACTAACACAGCTGTGCTCTGTCGAATTACAGAAGTACTGGGAAATTGAAAGAAGACTCGACAAGTGCGAGGAACACTCGGCTACTCCCCGTGCTTCTCCTAACACTTATCTTGTCTTTTCCCCGAATTCTCGCATGCTTCTATTTCTTCAATAGACCTCTCAAGTTTAGCTTCGTATGTAAATTGCCCATTTCAAACCATGTTAATGACGCGCTTCGTTTCGTTCGTTAAGCGGTAGAAAATCTACAAACATGACAAATTATTAGTTAACGGAAGATTACGGTAACGACAGAAAACTATACTTACAAACTGTGTCCATCAGTAGTTTCGGCAAGGCTAACAGTTCGTTAATGTCACTTCTCACAGTATTTAATAACCACCCATTATTACACATCAAAAACAGTACACATATTTGTGGCATATAATTGGGGGAATGAGCCCAACTGATGGCGTGGCAAGCCTGGCGTGACGACTCCCTTAGTGCAAAACATAACAACAAACATGACCTTTTAAAGCCTCACTCATCTCCCCAGCACTCCGCGTGCTGGATCGGACAAGGGTATTGGCAGGTCGAACGCAATGACGTACCAATGACGTCACTATAGCATGCTAACCAGCTAGCAAAATACGCTTGGGAAAGTCGCCAGACAGACTTAACCGCCAACCGAAGGGGTAACCCCAGTTTATTAGGCAATAACAAACTCCATTTACAATATTACAATGTCAATGATTGGCACCCAAACTAGGGAGGGAGGGCGGGAAAATTATTTGAACTATATTGTTACTGTGCAGCAAGGCTTGCAGATATGAGTATTTATTCTATATTGACTTGCTTTTATAGCCAGACAGTTGCTCAATAGGTGCAAAGACCTAGCCAATGCTAAAGGCTGTACTAAAGTAAACCTAGACGGCACGTGCGCTATCAGAGAGAGACATGAATGCTTTATAGTTTATAAACGCAAATCACTGACCAATGCAAGGCAGTGATAGAAGTTGGGAAAACCCGAAAGCCAGACAAGAATAGTGGTAATGAAATTAAAGTGACCTTGATCGGCCTTGAACGTGTGCGCTTAGCCTGAAACCTGATAGACGTAACCCGTGACCTGCTGGCTCGGGTACCATTAACTATATTTTACTATGCCCATGGAGGAGAGTAAAATAGACATTAATGTCACTTCTCACAGTATTTAATAACCACCCATTATTACACATCAAAAACAGTACACATATTTGTGGCATATAATTGGGGGAATGAGCCCAACTGATGGCGTGGCAAGCCTGGCGTGACGACTCCCTTAGTGCAAAACATAACAACAAACATGCCTTTTAAAGCCTCACTCATCTCCCCAGCACTCCGCGTGCTGGATCGGACAAGGGTATTGGCAGGTCGAACGCAATGACGTACCAATGACGTCACTATAGCATGCTAACCAGCTAGCAAAATACGCTTGGGAAAGTCGCCAGACAGACTTAACCGCCACAGATGCAGACATGCATCCCCCCAAGCGAAATAAATGTTTTCTCTAAGAGGCGTGAAGCGCCGTTGGACTAACGCAAGCCATTTGTGGTGCAACTGACAGAAGGACGTTCTGCGGAGTTCGTATGTATAATTGATAGCAGTCTGATGACCATCGACCTAAAACCTTAATAAGCCAATCGGGTAAGCCTGCAGCAGCTGCTGCGCTGGCTGCGCCAATTCTGAAACTGTGCCCTTTGAGGCTTTTATAGGGGAGACCCGCTGCCAGCGCTGCGTCCCTGAGTAGGTTGGCGACGGAAGATCGGGTCAGGAATCGACCTGAGCGGAAAACGAAAAGTGGACCGTTACGCTGTGTTGCCCCGAAGTAGGCGCGCATGGCCTGCACCGCGCACAGTTCGCGTGAGGAACTAGCTATAGTTAGAACTGAGCCCTGACGAAATGTGTCAGTTTTAGAAGCCTTAATCACCACTCTCATGTACCTCGGGTTGTGAAAACTAGGATGAAAGCCGATGTCGTCCCGGGCAAGGTGAAAGTGAGGATTAAAGCTACCAACCGAAGGACAGGTAAACTCACTACAACGCAAGAACCCGAAGTAGGCTAGCGTGAAAGCTGCCCAAATCATTACAAACTCGTGCTCTGAAAGCCAACTGCGCAGCAGAGGTTTTATTGCCAGCAAAAGCTGAGGCGAAACAGGCTGTCTTAACGCGCGTGATGCTCCTTGACAACGGAGTATGCCTCTTAGCACCTTTTGCAAAACTAGTTTACCTTGCGTGGGGTCCCCGTAGCCGTTAACGATATGCATATTCCGCACTGCCGCTAGATAATTACGAATTGTCGCGTGTTTGACCGTGCGAGCTAAAAATGTGGCAAAATATATCAACGTGCCTTCAGAGGCTGGCAGAATTTCTCCAGCATCGTTATATAGTCTATTCATTTAAACAGAAATCAACGTAATGTTTTTCGCCTGACTGGTAGGTGCGCTTGGTGTTCAGAGCTAAACTCCATGAAGCGTACTGCTGCACTTCAGCTGTCAAAGGGTCAAAAGCGAAGGCGGAATGGTGCAAGGGGTTTTGCTTGCCTCTGGCGCCAATTGCCTGAAACGGTCGCCCTGAAAACGAGAGATGGCGTCAGCGATACTGTTAGATTTGCCGCTTATGTGCTTGCAACGAACTAAGAAGTTTGATTGCATGTAGTTAGCGTTAAGTAGCGCAATAGCGACATGATCCTAGGGCTCTTAGAGTGACCCGAGTTAACGATGTGCACGACTGATTCGTTGTCACACCAGAATTGAAGGCGTTTACCAATAAAATTGGTTTTCCAAATGACGCATGCGACAACAATGGGAAAAAGCTCCTGCCATTCGATGCTAATGCCGGTCGCCTTGCTAAGGCCGAGATGAGGAGGCCAGCGGCCCTGGAACCACTGACCGGCGAAATAGCCGCCAAAACCTAATGTACCGGACGCGTCAGTAAAAAGTTGCAAGTCAGGGCTAGCGGACACCTGATCCTCGAGGAAAAACGATTTCCCGTTCCAATTGTCAACAAAGTAACGCCACATGGCTATGTCACGAAAGAACTCGGCGTTGAGGCGAATGTGATGAAAGCGGCTAGTGACACCCCTGGTGAGGTGAATAATGCGCTGCAAAAAGGTACGACCAGGAATAACCACCCTGCAGGCAAACTGGAGAGTACCGATGAGGGATTGCAACTGCACGAGTCGTGCTGACCGACGCGAGGAAAATGAATTAAGCGTTACCCTCAAGCGTTCCAGTTTGTCCGCGGGGAGGCGAGCTTCCATTTTGAGGGAATCGATTTCGATGCCCATGAATTCCAAAACCGTATAGGGGCCCAGGGTTTTAGAGGCGACTACTGGCGCGCCAACAGAAATAAAAAACTGAAGTAGTTTGCAAAAACTCGTGAGGCAGGCTGCTTTTGACGACTCGGCTACAAAGAAATCGTCAAGGATGTGAATGACATTCTGCAGACCGTAATTATGCTTCAGAGACCACTCGAGCGCTTCTGAAAGTTGGTTGAAGATGTACGGGGCGCTGCGCAAACCAAATGGCAAGTACATATCAACGTAATAGCGTGAATTCCAGTAGACCCCTAGAAGATTCCAGTCGTTCGGGTGGATAGGGATAATACGAAAGGCGGATTTCAAGTCAGTTTTGGCCATGTAAGAGCCACGACCGAGGCGTTGAACGATGCGAATGGCGTCGTCCACCCGAACGTACTGAAGGGAGTAGGGATCCTTTGGAATACCGTCATTAATGCTATCCCCTTCGGGATAAGATAAATGATATATAGTACGCCACTCCGTGGAGTGTTTCTTAGGAACTACGCCAACCGGATGACATTGCAAATTAGGTAGCGGGGGTTCTAGAAAGGGCCCCGCCATACGACCTAAGTGAATTTCCTTAGCGATATTTTTGCTAACGATTTCTGGGTGCTCGGACGCAGAAATTAAATTTGGTGATAGCCGAGATTGTTGAATGCCGGTAAAGCCTATGCGAGCGCCAAAACGCAGAGAATCGATTAATTGATTTACGAAATTTTTGTCCGGATGGGACTGCAATTCCGTTTCTAACTTAGCGACATTAATTGGTGTATGCACTATTGTACTCTTATCTTGTTTCAGCCGTGCGACCTGAAGACGGGCCTTTGCTGCCAGGGCGAGTGCCGTCTTTGGTTCGGCACTGGAAGGCTGGGTGGCCGGTGGCTGAACAGCGTTGGCAAGCATGGCTGTAGACGCAGGCGGTTCTTGAACAACCAGTTGGTTTGTTGTAGTCGTAGCAGACTTGTTTTGGCCGGGCTGTGTTGCTGCGGGGGCTTCGGCGATCACCAGACGGGCAGTCTTCCTGCTTGTGGTAGGGGCTAGAACAAACCGTGCAGTGAGGTTTTGCGAGGCCAGCAAAAGTCACCGTCCAAAGTTCCAGGTCAATTCTATCCCAGGGGATAGTGCGGTCGTGGGCTGCGCGGCGGCGGAAACTTTCGTCATATGTAAGCCACGCAAAGCCTTTGTATGTGGCAAAACCGCGGCAGATGATCGCCTGGTACCTCACCATCTCAAGCGCTCTTCGCGGGAAGGTATTGATGATGATGGACATGTATCGCGTGTAGGCGTCAATCCACTTGTAAAATGAGTCAATTAGTGGTTTTTTGGTACGCAGTAATTTGACCGCTGAGCCTGGTACCGAGTCATCTACGCCAAATTTGTATTGTGAGTCGTCGCGTACTTGCAAGCTATCGGGGAGTAACAGAGCAAGATCTATATACTCACCACGAATTAGTTTGTCTTGGAGAGCTTCGTCCAGGGGCCTGTCCAAGCCAATGGGTGAGGCAGTACCCGCATGTGTTGGTGGATTTACTGACCGAGCTTGTGCCAGTTGTGGTATAGTTGGTAGGCCGGCTGTTGAGCTTGTGGCGGCTGCCATGCTGCAAGGCTGGCTTGAATGGTTTCTTGGATTACCGCTACCTGTTCTGGACTGAAGGCAGCTTGTGCATCCGACCGAGCTTCTGGCTCAGACTCGGGATCGGAACTTGCGGAATTATTTTGCTCGTCGTCCAGGGGCGCTGATGTAGACGCTGTGGTCGACCTTCGCGATCGTTTGGGTGGTTTGCGAGAAGACTTCGAAGCCTTGCTGACGTTACGTGGCAGTGCCACTCCTCGAAGGCGTGCCAACATTTGCTGGCGACTGCCATGCAGGGAAAGGTTATTCGCCTGCAAACGTAGACGGAGCACTTCTGTGGACAAGTTTGCTAGAGAATCCCGCTCGGGTTGGGCAGAGGAAGATGATGAACGGCGCTTGGAAGCACGAGGCATGATCGAGGATTGAAAGTTTTTTGGAAAATTATTTGAACTATATTGTTACTGTGCAGCAAGGCTTGCAGATATGAGTATTTATTCTATATTGACTTGCTTTTATAGCCAGACAGTTGCTCAATAGGTGCAAAGACCTAGCCAATGCTAAAGGCTGTACTAAAGTAAACCTAGACGGCACGTGCGCTATCAGAGAGACATGAATGCTTTATAGTTTATAAACGCAAATCACTGACCAATGCAAGGCAGTGATAGAAGTTGGGAAAACCCGAAAGCCAGACAAGAATAGTGGTAATGAAATTAAAGTGACCTTGATCGGCCTTGAACGTGTGCGCTTAGCCTGAAACCTGATAGACGTAACCCGTGACCTGCTGGCTCGGGTACCATTAACTATATTTTACTATGCCCATGGAGGAGAGTAAAATAGACATGCGTATTCGCATGTGATGTAAACATGGCGTTCTCTGGAGAATTAGTCCTTTGAATAGGAACGAATAAATTTCAGAAATAGATTTAGGAACAATTCTCCAGAGAATATCATGTTTACAGCACATGGTTTGAAATGGGCAATTTAAATACGAAGCTAAAGAGGTCTATTTAAGTCAAATTTCCGTGATTTAACTGGCGAAATAAATCACTCATGTTGGGAGAACACGAGAAAAGTTTGAAAAGCATGAGCTATGTGCACACAATTTGTTGGTTCTGTTGTGAGTAATTTAAGTTATTATATAAACTACAGTGTTTTACAGGGATTTCGGTCACTGAGAAATATCTAAACACATGTTCTAAAACTCATTAATAATTATTATTATAATTAATGAGCCGAGCCATTAGGCCAATGGGAGCTGTCCTTTTAGTCAGGTGCATGGATCTGTACAGCCCGATACAGACACTGATGAATAAAGCATTAGTATCTGTTACACGGAAACATAACTGATGATTAAATTATTAGTGTCTGTTACACGGAAACGCAACTGATTATTAAAACATCAGTGTCTGTTACTATGGAAACAGAACTGATTATTAAAACGGTGTCATGCAAAGGCCTCATTTTTTATTTTTTATTTTTAAAAGGTTTTTATTGCGTCCAAATAAGAGAATAATAAATAATTACATGAGACTCTTAGGTGAGAGCAATAGGTAAATTCTAAAATAACTAGATTTCAGTGTTTCGTTGGTATAATCATTATTGTCACCACCGGGTTTCCGGTCCGCAGCGGTATCTAGGAGTTTTCTCCCTGATACCGGCAGTCCAGGGCTCCTGTGGTAGCAATGTGTTATTGTATATTGTGTTGTATATGTTTTTGCAGCCACAGAACTCCCGGCCCGCTTCTATTATCTAGGAGTTTTCTCCCGGATATGGGCAGGCCAGGGGCTCTGTGCTCTTGGTGGCACTACTTGCACTGTAAGTGTCGAGGGCACGTGCGGCCCCTCCCCCCATCCACTCCCGCGTCACCCGGGAGGGTGAGGTCCTTAGTGGACCAGCAGAGGGAGTAGGGGAGGAGATAGACCCTCCGCGTGTCCGAGGGCGCTATAAAGGCTGTAAGTCGTTTGATTGTAAAAAATAGCATTAACAGGAAATAAGTAGGCAATGAAGAAAGTAGTTGGGGCAGCTCACCCTCCCTCCCCCACCTAAACTCCGGGCTAACTGGATCAGCCGGGGGGGGGGCGTCGGTGAGACAGGGGGGGAGGGCCGCACCAAAATAAAGTTAAAGAAAATAGATTTAATGTTGGAGTTTTCGCGCGTATTCTCACCCACAGGCATTGTGCGACTCCACAGGCCCGGGCCTCCACCCATTACTGACGTGTAGGACACGGTCAGAGAGGTACTTGGGCTGTCTGTGGTGGTCGCTAGCCAAAACCTGGGGTGAGAGTGACAATGGTGTATGTCCACCTCTCCCCCCCGGGGGTCTGGTGACCCCGCGGGCACCAGGGCCTTCTCGTATCATTGACCTTTGCATGGCACCGACAGCAAGTTGCGATTATCCTTACGGCTTCCTACTTACGAATACAAAAGCTCTCTCCATGTGGGATGAGTTGAGGTGTATCCTGCGCATGACAGTGATGTCACAAAATGTCGCTTAGAATTCAAGTAATACTGTTTTAGATAAAGGTAAATTGGGATGGAGTTTGATATGTCGTTTATAATGATGACTTTTGTATATCACCAGGTCCACCACATTTTTCTGTTCTGGATGGAAAATGCTTCTCTCTTGTTGAAAATAGGTAATGACTACTAGAGCTGTGAGTGTTTAAGGGTTAAACAATGTAGCGATGCCGGTAATAAACCTGAATTATAGAATTTAGAGAGCCGTAGTATCTATACAAGTAGCTTTCATTTAGCTTGATCTACATTTGATATATCATGACCGCCTCGGTTTCCTATTTTTCTTCCTGGGAAATACCAACATGAACCATGTGGGATCAACTATTACATTGTACGCATTGCTCATTTATGTACTGTTTAATAAACGAGCAGGAGTGTTTTATCGGGTTTAAAACCACGAGGCGAAGCCGAGTGGTTTTAGACCCGATAAAACACGATCTGCGAGTTTATTGGACAGCTTCAAAAACCTCAAATCGAGACACAAGACTACAAACTTTGCACTATAGAAAGCTTAATTCTTCACTCAACCTGAAAACTCCAGCTAAGGTTTACACCTCGACTGCTAAGACAAGTAAACATACCGTATTTTATTGTACTATATTTTATGCCACAAAGAGATTGTCAATAGATAAATGACAGATTCTTAGTCGAAGTAAAGGCAAAATTCAACGTCCGTCTAGAACTTCAAACTCTGCTTCCTTCTTCATTTTAAACACTTCAGACGGCCGTTATATGTACAATGTATGTAGAGAATGCGCTTCGACCCTGAAGAAACCGCAGACGTCTCCACTGTCATGGTCAAGCTTACAAGCAATCGACAGCAGTCAAGAGGCCTTCCTGATTGAGATATTTTCCATTGCCGGTTGGCAAGTTTACGAAAACATTTCCAATTTCGAAGAAAGCTTTTATATATTTTTCTCGTTCCTGTAAAAGATCTTGAACTTCAAATAAACGTTTAATTTAGACTAAAAATGCATCTGTCATATTCAGAATATTCTGTGCTACCCTGAGTGGCAGGGGTTCCTATTTCGCGACTCGCCTGATCCCGAACGTGAAATAGAAACCACTGGCACTCAGGGTAATTCTGTGCGAATATCACATGTGACGACTTGTCTATTCAGTGATATTTGGCAGCTTGAAGGACACCATTTAAACTAATCTTCTGTTGAACTGGACTATCCTGTATAAATATATCCAATTTATTTATTTATTTGATTGGCTTTGGCACCAGTATCGGCTTTATGTTTTCTAACCGTTTGTGATTGTTATTGTTATTGTTTTAACATGACATTGCCCCTTTAAACAAACCCAGCGCGGGCTCGCTTGTTGTTCCGTTTTAATATGCGCCGTAGAATTACGCAGTACAAAACTAAGGAATTGCCTTAAAACATAAATAGCCAAGAGAAATAGTTTTGTATGTTGCTAATCATGTTTTTTCTTCATCAGTTATAAATATGAACTGTGTCCATTCCACAATGTAACACAAAGAGAACAAACTGTACGTTGGAATGCATTCTCTGGCATGCTTGGGTATGATTATATACAGTGCATACAATATATCCATGAAAAAGTACTAACTAACTAGTACAAAATAGCACCAATTAAAGAATGGAAAAGAAATGATGTTGTACTATTTAGTACTATTTACAGTGTGGACACTCGAACCGTGAACACTTCAAGTTTTTTTCGAACTTTTTTTTCCCGAACTTTCTATTGCCTCATCGCATCTCAAATGGAGCATTGAGTTTAAATACACTTAGTGATCAAAATAAATCATTTTTCTGATCAATTTGCTCAATCGATAATTTATATATTTGTGTTAGAAAAAAAACTAAGTGTTCACGGTTCGAGTGTCCATACTGTAATTACTAAGTTGTTTCATGGTTTTAGTGTTTGCACACTACTGTATTTCCTGATACTTATAATTATTTGTTTCTTTATTAAAAGGAGGCGCTTCATCAAAAAGCGTGTTTAAATAGAGTGATTCCAGTAAACCTGGGCATTACTAACTACACCATTACACACTATTAGACACTCACTCTTTTGTTTTCTTTTGTTTCTTTGCATCTAATAAACACTGACAGCTAATTAGTAGTACCCAGGTTTATTGGAATCACTCTAATGAATTATTTTCTCAATGAGACTTCATATCAATAATTACTCGTGCCCAGGCCTTCCGGGGCGTCAGATATTTGCAAAGTTGCGCAATACTTCCAGTACCCAGCAATCCTTGTGATTGTCGTACGAAGACGGCTATTTTGAACTGGGAAGGCACTTCATGTGGAATTTTTCGAGGGAAATCTTATATTCTTTACTCGCGAGAATGAAGATGTGTACCTGGTTTCCATTTCGACAGAGAGCCTAGTAATTATACCTTAGATCAATTAAAACAATGGTTAAAATGTAAAGGCCTCGAGCAAAGCGGCAAAAACACTCTTTAGACGGCTCACTCAAACCCCGACACTCAAACGTTCTAAACGGCTCTATGACTCTCTCCGAAGTAAGCTTCTTAAAGTTTTTTTTACAGAGATTTCAAGTCAGATGCCGTTATACACACAAAAAATATTCACAATCCATTTTTAAGTCAGTTTTAGTTAAAGAAAAGACACGCTTACTTTCACCAATCTTGTTTGATTCAATCGTGACTCGTGTTGTCGCTCATCATCATACAGTTTCAGCGAATTTGTTTCGTTTAGCCATGTGAAAACTCTCCAACGCCACAACGATAACTGATTACAAGATACCACTAAACCACATCCAAGAATAAATTGAAGTCACTTAAGCTTCTGACGAAATAGTTTGATGAGAGAGACGAAAATATGTATTTGAAAGTCTTCGGCTAAGGTAGCTTTGAATCCACATGCTACAACAGCCTTTTTGAAAAAACAACAATTTTCACGACTTTATCCTTAGATTTTCCATCGGATTTAGTACTTTAATCAAGGCAGAACACCAAGAAGAAAGTACAAACAGCGGTCTTCTTCGTGCAGGGTTCTTGTTGAGTTTGCAGTAGTTTTCGGCTTCCATGTTGTTCATTCAATCCTACAGACCACAGCACAAGGCGACTTTTTGGACTCTGTTCGAACCTCGTATAACCGATCGGACTGGCCATCCATGAGGAACTATCTCCCGGCACAATACGTGCTGGTAATTTTTTCAAACAGAAGTGGAGCAGTATTGCATAGTTCATGTGAGCCCTATAAAGTATCTTCGCTAGGTCGCTGTAGTCAAGTTGTAGCTTTATTGTTATATTTGCTCCACCACGAAACCGCCATGGGCCTAACACTGAGTAACAGTTCCGTGCACAAGCAAACATTATACGTGGAATAAATAGACGATATTACACGATGGCGCGAATTGAAGATATGAAGTTTATCTTCGAGTGGTGAAAATATTTCACGAGTCAGCGCAGCGAACGAGTGAAATATATTTCACCACGAGAAGATAACCTTCATATCTTCAAGCTAACGTGTAATTTTCTTTTTATTATATAGACATTCGTACTAACTCCTCAGCACCTTTCTTTCTAACGCCAAGGACAAACTTAATGGACAATTCTTGTAGCTCGCTTGGAGGAATATTTTCAATATTCCTGTTCTCATCTTCACTTTCAAGAAATTCTTTAAATATGTTCACGTCGTATAACGTCTTCTTTTTTGTATTTTCATTCTCTTCTCCTCGCTAAAGATATTTATGTACTCGTCAGTCACTTTGACAAACCTGTCGCTCGCCATTTTGACATCGGTTGCAACGCGCGTCAAGTGAGCGGGAAAACATTGGAGGTGACATCATCGATATCTTCACGTGTGAGGATATGGAATATATGTCACAGAAGTCCCGGATGTAGTTCGTACGAAAAATACGAGTGGCGTATTTCCCAGTAAAACACTAATGTCTATTTAATAAGATATTTTTCTGGATATTTTGAGTCACTGTTGCATTTTCCCCAGTGGCAATGTTTAGTGCTGACCATATTAAGCTAAGGTTTTTGTAATCTTGAGCGTTATAAAGAGAGTAAAGAAGAATTATATAACGAACAATATTTAATCCTAACTTCGCTCAGTCAATCTTTGTAAGACGACCATGTTGCTTCTCTGAATCATGCGGTGGATTCCTAATTTATGCAATCTATTTTTAGAATCTGTGCACAACGCTATTATTGTTGCTTGTTTTAGTGTGTTCCAAGGCTGGGTCGTGATCAACAACACATTTGCAAGTATGTTAATGGCTGAAGGTGATTACTGCCCTGGTAACAACCCTAGACAAACTAAGGTATGTTAATGGCTGAAGGTGATTACTGCCCTGGTAACAACCCTAGACAAACTAAGGTATGTTAATGGCTGAAGGTGATTACTGCCCTGGTAACAACCCTAGACAAACTAAGGTATGTTAATGGCTGAAGGTGATTACTGCCCTGGTAACAACCCTAGACAAACTAAGGTATGTTAATGGCTGAAGGTGATTACTGCCCTGGTAACAGCCCTAGACAAACTAAGGTATGTTAATGGATGAAGGTGATTACTGCCCTGGTAACAACCCTAGACAAACTAAGGTATGTTAATGGATGAAGGTGATTACTGCCCTGGTAACAACCCTAGAGTAAATAAGGTATGTTAATGGATGAAGGTGATTACTGCCCTGGTAACAACCCTAGACAAACTAAGGTATGTTAATGGCTGAAGGTGATTACTGCCCTGGTAACAACCCTAGACAAACTAAGGTATGTTAATGGCTGAAGGTGATTACTGTCCTGGTAACAACCCTAGACAAACTAAGGTATGTTAATGGCTGAAGGTGATTACTGCCCTGGTAACAACCCTAGACAAACTAAGGTATGTTAATGGCTGAAGGTGATTACTGCCCTGGTAACAACCCTAGACAAACTAAGGTATGTTAATGGCTGAAGGTGATTACTGCCCTGGTAACAACCCTAGACAAACTAAGGTATGTTAATGGCTGAAGGTGATTACTGCCCTGGTAACAGCCCTAGACAAACTAAGGTATGTTAATGGATGAAGGTGATTACTGCCCTGGTAACAACCCTAGACAAACTAAGGTATGTTAATGGATGAAGGTGATTACTGCCCTGGTAACAACCCTAGAGTAACTAAGGTATGTTAATGGATGAAGGTGATTACTGCCCTGGTAACAACCCTAGACAAACTAAGGTATGTTAATGGCTGAAGGTGATTACTGCCCTTGTAACAACCCTTCCTATTATCAAGAGATATATCAGAAACTAATTACATCCCCTGATCGATATGTTTAGAAACTCGGTTGTGCTATTTTATCTTTCGCCATTGTTGAGCCCCCTCTTGTGAGAAGAAATTTATTTATTTATTTATGTAATAATAATAATAATTATTATTATTATTATTACTCGTGCCCAGGCCTAAGACCGGGCACCAGTCTAAAAATACAGTCGGTATTTTTTTTGTTGGTCCATGTCGCGAATCTGCAATCGAGTGGGCCTGGGAACGAGACCATGATGCTTGAGCAAAATGGCGTCGCAAAACACGATGGAAGGCGCTTCATGTGGAATTTTTCGAGGGAAATCTCGCACTCATCACTCGTCAGAGTGTTCAGTGTGTTGTCAAAGACGAGAAGATCTTCAAACTTGATATCGTCACCCCTTCCTGATTTCGTGAGGGAGCTGTCAGAAGAACTAAGAGATCGCTATAAAGTAGCGCGGACTAGCACTGGTTTCGCTCGATGTCAACATGAACTGAAACAGAGACACACTGATCAGGAAGCCTTGAAAGCTTTTATCATTTACATCTATACAAACTTGAAGTTAAACTGTTGCATTGTAAAGAAAATCATTACAAAATTAACCTGGATTTTCAGTTGAAAGCAACGCTACGAAGCTTACTTCACGACCCGTGCATAGAATTTCATGTATTCAGAGTAGAAGGAAACCGAGTAGAAGACAGAAAAGTATGAAAACCGATGCTTGAGTTGTTTCGAGACAACTATCAGTTAAGCGTCCTTTCTCGTACGGTTCTAAGAACCATCGTGTCATCGGGTCATATAAAGTTCTTCTTTTTTAATACAATGTGTTTCTTTACATTTCCTTACTTTAAATTACAGTTCTTATAACTGATTTGAATTTACTTCTACAGTTATGTATCGACTTTGGACATGTCTCGAAACGACCATGACCGATGTCTCGAAACGACTTTTATATCGTGTCTCGAAATGGGCATGTCTCGAAACGACCGGTTACCAGAAGACATGGTAATGCTCTTGATGATTGTGATATACTAGAGAAAGTGATGGATCTAAGTAGTAGATACAAGAATAATGACGTTATGGTGACACTCGTGTTGTATGTGAATGTCATGGCTCTAGTCTAGACGTGAGCGTGAACCAAGCAACTCAAGGTCCTCAAGCAGAATACTACCCTGCGAGCAGGGTTTTTTCTACTCGCTCAGGAAGGTACATGTAAATACCTGTGAACAAGTTGAAACGTCTCTCTCAGAAATTTTATTACTGAGTTTGCAAAAACTACAGTTGATTTTCATTCATTTGTGAAATAATTTTGCAAGGAATTCATATCAGTAGCATATACACTATATGTATTGAAATGTAATTTAGATCGATTAAAACTGTTCAAGGTTTTAGCACTTTCTGAAATAGTTCCCTAAAATCCAAGTATGTTTTTTTTCGATTTTGCTAGCACTCTTAACCAGTCGTTTATACAAAGTCTGAGCTGGCGGGTATTACATTATGTTGTCGAGTGCCGGGCGATTCCAAATTCTGCATGTTCTACCGAGTCACGCAACAAGTAAAGGCTATCAAGGCTTCCCTGTGTCTCTGTCAGTTCAGTTCGCGAATACTGATCTTAGGCCGTGTTGACATCGAGGAAGCCAGTCGCTACGTAGCGACCATCGTTCCTGATCTCTTCGTTCTTCACAGCTCCCTCATGAATGGACGGTGGAGGCCCATAAGTATGCGTCTTTCATGCTGCAGTACACTGATCCCAGTACTCAATCGCACCAGGGCACGATCGAGTGAACGCTTGTAAAGCGTTTAGAATTGATATTTATTTCTAGTGGATTCCAATTTCTCAATGCCCTTACAAACTACCCTGGTAACAAGGTAAAACTCACTATAGATAATGGAAAAAATTGAACTTTTAAAATATTTTATTGCCTTCACCCATTCGTGTATATCATTGAGATAATCGGTGTATGGATGGGTAGGCTGTAATAATAATAATAATATAAGTTACAAATTTATTTATTTAATGTTATTTATTCATTTATTATTTTCTAGGTGTTCATAAAATGTGGTAATGAGCACAAGCTGATATCTGTCGATGAACCAGCAACATGTCACTATGAGATGGACTTTCAGACGCCATTAGCTTGTCCTCGAGATTCAAGTCTTGGTAAATGATTATGTTTATAATGATGACGAACATAATGAAGCTAATACTGAAAATGACATAAGGTGGTGATAATAGACCTTTTTACCGATACGGCGGACATTTTGGATTCTATTGTTTTGGCTAAAACATTATGGGATGCTCAGGGTGCAAATGACCCAAAAACTGTAGAGAGTGGAGTCGCGTCAATATATTATTTTTCTATTTCACTCTAACCATAGTGTTGTATGACTTAATATCTACATGTGTTGTGTATTGTTGTATAATTTTGTACAAATTCATTGCTTTAAATTAGGTTTTCGTAGTTTTTCATGGCCAAATGGTTACTAGCTTGCACCCTGGGCATCCCATAATTGCTCCATAATTCAAGATGGCCGCCGTATCGGTAAAAAGGACGTCTATTAAGGCAACTCTTAAAGTAGTTCGGAACCATTAGATCCCATCGTTGAATTTGTTTCTAGCTTTTACCACTAAAAGATCAGAACTTTTTAGCCACAGTTAAAATATTGACGAAAGGGGGTGTTCTCGAGGCATACGCTCATATCTAATATATGTTTCGCAATATTATACAATGTAGGCAAGGGAGTCATACTGTATTTTCCAAACGATATATATTTTATAATAAAGATACGTTTCTTCTACGTAAAGGATTTAATACGTAGAAGAAACGTATCTTTATTATAACATGGCACCTATACGTACAACAACATATTGGATATATATTCTATTTCGAATTATGAAAGAAAAATAATATATTTATGTTACAAGTTCAACAATTAAATAACCACGGAGGGTCACCATACAAATAAACGTAGTATAACTCAATGTTTTCGCCATTAACCTCTTTCTCCGTCCGCGCAGTACTGGGGTCTAGTACTTTGAGGACTGTTTTGAACGCTTGATTTTGTCTTTCTACTATCTAGCGGTTATTTAACACTGATTTAGATACCATAGATGATATTTTCATTTTCTAATTGTACGTTTTTGCCGAAGAACCATTCGTATCGTTTCCTGACAAAAGAAGGGAGATTACCATGGACCTTTTCGTAGTTTCCCAGAATGCTTCATGATTCTGCGCGCGCAAGCGAGGTCAGGGTACAAAATATTTAGAATTGATCGTGTATTGAGGAAAATATGACTACTGTATCAAATCAAGAACAAGAAAAAACTATTTTCTTTGCTTGAGAATTTGCATCTATCTTTATAATACTTCTTACGCACTTTTGATTTAAAAGTCTAAGTTTTCTACTGAATTTCTTCATTCTCTCTTAATATTTTTGATCTATTTTGTACCCTGACCTCGCTTGCGCGCGCAGAATCATGAAGCATTCTGGGAAACTACGAAAAGGTCCATGTGTTGGCTAATATAAGTTTCGAATATAGATAATATTTGGAAAACATTAAAACTACTTCAATATATGTTCAATAGAAGTGAGATGCGCGGGGCTTCCTCAAAAATTAGCATGAACTTCATTCGCAACGGCCCAGAAGGGGCCGCTGAATTTCAGTCTATTTTGAAAGTTTCCTCTAATATTCATATGTTTTGAAACGGTATAATTGTTTGTGAACTTCAATGTTTCAATAATAACTCACTTTTTAGCCGGATAACTAGAACGGACTGACGTGTGTCACAGATGTCTGTAATAGTAGCGACAAGCATAAAATATGATTTCGTCAAAATGTAAATCTGCAAATGTTCAAAACATCACGTCCGTTTCTTTTAGTTTATCCTGTACTAAGTGCTGAAGGCCGAGCCAAATGGGAAGAAATCGAGGAAAACCTATGGAGAGAAGAGATCACCACTCAAGGCTACAACAAACAAAGACAAAAGTTATTTATCAATGAAGGTTTCGTGGCTTCAGACGGTAAACGTCACGGAGAAAGTTTGAGCCTCAATGATGAACTATCTTCGTCTTCTTCTTCTTCTTCGTCAAAGAAACAAAGAGAAAAAGAGAAAAGAAAATTCCGGACGCTGGAGCTGTGTTCCCAGGTGAGTGGAAAATGTTTTACTGCATGGCAACATTTGCTTTTAAGGACAGTGGCCACTATAATGGCGACCCAATTTGTATTGGAATTTGTGCATAAAATAATCATCTTTAGGGCTATTGATTTTCGAAAAACATTGGGGCATCTATGCATTGAACGGAGATAATTAACGACAAACATATCCTTTTACTCCGACGAAGGGCTAAGGCTCGAAACGTCAGTAAAGTGAAGTACTCTGTTCACGGTGTCATCACCTTTGAATTTATCATTATACACCGACGCAGCCCATACGAGTGTACTCGCTAGTTTAGTTTTTTATCTGCCAATTGTGTTTGTTGTCTTGTCTTGTTGCCGCGTCAATTGTGTTTTCTATCGACTTTGATCAAAATTTGTACTTGGTGGTTTTGCTATGGTTTTTGAGTGAAGACACATGGTTTTTCCGACCTTATAGTTTAGCTTGCCGTTGGGGGGGGGGGGGGGGGGGGGGGGGTATTCTGCAATTTCTCCTTTTATTCAGATGGATTCCAGTTGCAGTTGTTTCAACTTCAACCAAAAAAAGGTAAGGCTCAGCTCGTCTTGGAATAAAAGTACATAATTTGCATTGTGCATTATTATTAAAGTTACTTGTGAAATTTTCACGTGCAAATCATTTTATTGTTTTTCAAAATTCTAGTCATTTTAGTCTGTTTTCTTTCTTTCTGTGGGCATTTATAAGTATGCCAGTGGGGGTCAATCTTCAAGAAGTGATTTGTTTATTTATTTAGGGATTTAAAATAAGGCACCTTTTGTCTGTTACATATATAATTTTTCTTATTTTGTATGGTGGAAGTTTTGTAAATGAATAAATAAATAATAACTTTCCTAAATGCTATACACAATAGAACGTTTTCCCATAACTGGGGTTAGGAATGCTAATAGAACGTTTTCCCATAACTGGGGTTAGGAATGCTAATAGAACGTTTTCCCATAACTGGGGTTAGGAATGCTAATAGAACGTTTTCCCATAACTGGGGTTAGGAATGCTAATAGAACGTTTTCCCATAACTGGGGTTAGGAATGCTAATAGAACGTTTTCCCATAACTGGGGTTATAGGAATGCTAATAGAACGTTTTCCCATAACTGGGGTTAGGAATGCTAATAGAACGTTTTCCCATAACTGGGGTTAGGAATGTTAATAGAACGTTTTCCCATAACTGGGGTTAGGAATGTTAATAGAACGTTTTCCCATAACTGGGGTTAGGAATGCTAATAGAACGTTTTCCCACACAACTGGGGTTAGGAATGCTAATAGAACGTTTTCCCATAACTGGGGTTAGGAATGCTAATAGAACGTTTTCCCATAACTGGGGTTAGGAATGCCAGTTCACGTCGCGTCGTGTTTGCTAACTCTACTTATTGATTGTAGGTCCCCGTACAAGTGTTTGTAACCCAAGACAACGCATGGAACAAAGTCACCAGCTTAATTCGAGGAAATAATCTAAACGCTTATTGTATAATGATGCATCATTTGTCATTTATTGCAGGCGTATGGAGAGCTGCAGGCTGAAATAGAGAGGCTTAGGACACTTGTTTTTCCTTTTAACAAGAAAGAAACAAATTTAACCAAAAATGCAGTGGTAGAGAAAAGCAAGTCAAATGCTACACTGTCAAGACATAGTGGATTTAAAAGTAACCAGAACTGATTATTTAAGAAGGACAGAAATACAGATCATAAATATGCTATATATTACAGTGCGACTAATTTCAAATTTGTGTACTTCAGCCAATCAGGAGAGAGCATTCTCGCTATCTAAGTGGCCCCGGTTGAAGTCGTCGCACTGTAAAGAAACGTAGCGAGTCACTTACTATTCAAAATGGATACAAGAAGTGTAGTCGTCGTACGGATATTCTTCATCCAAGGTATCCACATGATTATTGCGATAGTTAGCTCACAGGCTTACCAGGAGCTTAAAAATGGCAAAAATTGTAACCCGTTAGAGCGGGTTAAGTCAACCCGCTGGAACGGCTTGAGAAACCTAAAATCTCTAATATTATACTAGGCGATGAACCCGCTAGAACGGGTTAGCCAACCCGCTACAACCGAACACGCTACAACCGGTTCATCGTCAACCAGCTAGAACGGCTTGAGAAACCTAAAATCTCTAGACAAAGTATTATACTAGGCGATGAACCCGCTAGAACGGGTTGGTCAACCCGCTACAGCCGAACCCGCTACAACCGGTTCATCATCAACCCGCTAGAACGGCTTCAGAAACCTAAAATATCTAGTATTATACTAGGCGACGAACCCGCTAGAACGGCTTGACCAACTCGATGCCGGTTGAACCGGTTGTTATCGCCTAGTATAATACTAGAGATTTTAGGTTTCTCAAGCCGTTCTAGCGGGTTGACGATGAACCGGTTGTAACGGGTTCGGTGGTAACGGGTTGACCAACCCGTTCTAGCGGGTTTATCGCCTGGTATAATACTAGAGATTTTAGGTTTCTCAAGCCGTTCTAGCGCAGGTAGCCCAAGCTCAGTATCAGTGGCGTAAATACAGTAAATGTATGGGCTTTCTTGTTCTGGTGTACTTTAATATATAAATAAAAAATCATTTGCCTTTATACGCCTCGTACTTGTTCCTTGTGTTGTCCTTTACCTCTGTAGGAATTTCTAGGCCATTCCACTTGAAATATATCGAGTTGTTTACGCACCGCTGTACTCCTCGACAAAAGACGCGTTTGCTCAGGCTTAGTCTCAATCCAGAGAATAACCCGTGGAATTAATAATGATGTCTATTGTTGAATGTGGAGAGAATGTGGACACTTTTTCGCGTTCTCGTCGGTACTTGTGCATAATTTACACTGAATTGAGGCTAAGCCTGAGCAAATGCGTCTTTTGTCAAGGAGTACAGCAGTGTCGAAACAACTCGAAACTGGAGTATTGAGAGAGTTACGACGGTTTTAATTTGTTTTCCTACCAGTAAGTAAAATATACAAGGTTGGGCACTGATGGCCGCCAGCGAACTCACATGGTTCCACTAAACTGCTCGTAAATCTCTCGAAACTAGTATAATTCAGTATAATTTTAGATTTGAAAGAATCGTGGAAGTTTTGGAAAATGTCTCCTATTCGCGCCAGTCCCTTGCAGCGCGAGTATAAATAAGAGCTCTGCATCTAATTACTGCCCAGTTCGCGTATGAACCCTTCACTACGCTATCTATATCCTTACTCAGTCATGGCCGATGAACAAATTCCTGTCCTAGCTGCTGTTGAACAAGCCCAGGCGTTGAGAAGTCATCCCAACCAAGTATATAAGTACCTGCTGCGAATCCAGACCATGGTCCTTTCAGGTATAAACTTTTTCTAGGTCGGTTTCAAGTTCGTTCGACTTCCCTCGGCTCCCTAAACGTTTGCACGTGTGTTGAACTCTAATGTGAGTGTTTGTTTGCCGTGCTTCGCCTCGCAAACACCGGGTTTGTGGAGTTGCATTTCCCTCGGCTCCCTGGTGGTTTGCACGTGTGTTGAACTCTACAGTGAGTGTTTGTTTACCGTGCTTCGCCTCGCAAACGCCGGGTTTGTGGAGTTGCATTTCCCTCGGCTCCCTGGTGGTTTGCACGTGTGTTGAACTCTACAGTGAGTTTTTGTTTACCGTGCTTCGCCTCGCAAACACCGGGTTTGTGGAGTTGCATTTCCCTCGGCTCCCTAAAAGTTTGCACGTATGTTGAACTCTAAAGTGAGTTTTTGTTTACCGTGCTTCGCCTCGCAAACACCGGGTTTGTGGAGTTGCATCTCCCTCGGCTCCCTAAAAGTTTGCACGTGTGTTGAACTCTCAAGTGAGTGTTTGTTTACCGTGCTGGCCTCGCAAACACCGGGTTTGTGGAGTTGCATTTCCCTCAGTTTCCCTTCTCGGTTGTTTGTTTGTGTTCTATAGTAGGTACTATACAACATGATACAACGTCATCTTTACTTTATGCATGCTTTCCCTCCCCTTTCACTCGTTTATAAGTTTTGCATGCTTAGGGGTATGAGGTTGAACATTGTCGTATGGCTTGTGCTTGATATTTCCCTTTGCGTACCGTGACGTAATGTCCAAGCATTCTAGTTGCATGGTTAATGTTGAGCAATGATTCCCCTTAGCGTTATTATTATTATTATAGCGTTCTGCACCCTATATATTGTCAAGACGGTGCAAATTCGACTGAGTTGTTCGGTTTTGGGTATATTTGTGTTTTCGACATTTGCAGATTTGCTGCTTCTCGCATTAATTTGCATCCAATTTGGTGTTGTATTGTTTCTCTTTGTTGTTGTCCCTCCCTCCACACCTCCCTTTGTTTCCTTTCCTTTGTGATTGTCTCCCTTTGTTCTTCCCGTTTTCGCATATCATTGATTGTGCGTGCCTTACGGTATTTTCACTGTTGGCCCTTTGTGGGCGCTACAAGAATTATTAATTCGGTGATGGTGTTGTGCCTCAGATATGTGATACTGTCCCTGTTCGTTTTATTTTCGGTTTATTTCCGTTGCTCTAACATTTTGTGGAGTTTTTGTTTTGTGTCCTCTCCCGCGCTATTTGGGTTTTCCCTATCTCCTATGGTAGCCTGAAAGGGTGTCTAATGCCCTAGTCGGATTACTGACGCTCAGGCTGTCATCCCTTGGGTGGGTTACTCCCGCGCAGAAACGCTTTACCTTATATTTCCATCTCCTTTTACCACCCAAGGGCTGGCAGCCTGTAGATTATTGATTCACGCCCACCTTTCTGTGGCTGCAGCTGCCTCCATATATAGTGTCATACACTAGCTTGAACAGTCTCGCGCGTTTCACTATGCCTTCCACGCAAGCCACTCATCCTAAGTTTTGGGTGGCTGGAGGGTCCTGCCTAGTTAAGTTTTGGACTTGGCTTTTTGAGTATTGGCAAAGGTCTCGAGTGACTTGGTATTAGACCGCATCAAACGCTAAGCTTCTGGGCGCGGGCGCATTTCTCCATCTCTTATTAAGCGAGCGTGAAAGGGACTGCCGCGAATAGTATGCTATTCTCGGCTTTCACCTACGTCATTGACAATTTTCCCAGGACTTATATAGAACAAAACCTTCATAGGCCGAAAGAGCAGCCAAAACTATATATCTCAGCCGAAGGCTTAGTTAAAAGAAGTTTTAGATACGAAGATATGAGCGATCGCTTATGCTCATAATTTAGTTCAAATGTATGGGGCCGCCATCTTGGTGTCCCATCGAGGGACACCAACATGGCGGCCAAGTCACGAAGACTGCAAATCATGTTTATATTGCAAACATTTCAATTTTTAAACAGCTACATTCATCAAAATAAAGTTACCCATCATCTACTAAGTTAAAATCGTATTATTTCAAACGAATTTTCCTATTTCTACGGCTTTGAAATGCGCGTGACAGTATTGCGTGACAGAATTTGACTCGCAATAAATCGAAAACAAAACATCTAAATTACCAAATTATTTTGGTAAGACTTTTCTTATAACGACATCAACAAGATATCCAACAAACAGTTTTGTGAGGTGAATAGTTTGGATTTTAGCTTTTTGATGACGTCACGTGAAAACCGAGAATAGCGTCATTGGCATATCTATAACTATCTAATGATCCCTTAATAACTGATGCCAAAAATAGAAAACTACTATACCATCCCATTAATTACTTCATAAAGTTGATTTCCGAAATAAAAAGAGTCGGATAGTACTGCTTCATCCTTCCCTCGTTCCTCTCCCTATACTTCACCCACGATCCAGCTGTACACGTGTTAGTGCAACCCACCAGGGGGGCGGCACGTTTATTGCAGTACTTGTAGTCAATCATTACCCCGATTGCAAAACGTATTCGCATGAAAATAATATATCCAGAAGATAAACTTTTGGACCTGATCCTAACTGTAATGGAGCAAGAGTATTATATCCTCCCAAGCCATCCTGAATACAAAGAGATGAAAGAATGTTTGGAAATCGTTGTCAAAGACCTCTTCAATTCCATTATTACTCGGGCCCTTCCGAAGGAAGCCCGAGTTAGAAAATGCGTTTTTCGGTAGTAGTAGTAGTCGTAGTTTTTTTAGTCGGTTAAAGAATGACGAAAGTATGCGACGTATTTAATCGTATCCGGAGTTTCAAGTTTAACAAAAACAAACGTGAGGGCGTTATCAGAACCATCTGACCTATGCAACCTCAAGACGTATCATTTTCAATAACTCACGATGAATGTTTATTTTATTCCACGTTTGAAAAATTCACAAGGAAAAGGAATCGTAAAAATCGTACTTCAAAACTACATCAAAGCAAAGGCGAGAAAGGTCAATGTTCGAAAATCCGTGTTCTTTTCAGTACGATGACAGTTGTATGATCCTTGTCTGAGTCATACATTTATTACGCGATCTAATTTTAGAACCGCCACGTTAAGCGCTATTTAAAACAGAATTTCCACGCTCAAAACAGGTCAGTGAACGGCAGAAATACAATCGAAATCAAAACGTCCTTAGATTTTTATTAGGGATCTGTTGCAGAAGACGCTCAACGAGCGTATATTCGGGTATTGTGAGAATGACAGTTGCGTGACGAGAAACTATTTATCTCGATGACTCATAAAGATTCGTGGAGGTACATCTGTATTACATCTTTAAACATACTTGAGGTCACTTGAGGTTGAATATTCATGGCGCGACAAACGTGTCAATTAATCCGAAGTTTTGTTCGCTCATGGCAGATACTGAGATATTGCTAAGTCATCGTATTCGACGACTAGAAGTGAAAGAAGCAGTTGACCTGTGCAGAAGAGAAATTATGTTGTATCCAAGGCAAGCCATCCATCAGTTCCTCTTAAATACGCTCTCACATACAAACGCATACGCCGATTCGTGTGGGCCCACTCTAAAAGATGTTGAGCGTTTTCGACAGGGCCTTTACAGACTTTACATGAACTCATCAAAGTCCAAAGGTAATCAATTGAACTCAAGCTATTTATATTCATTTTGATCATTCATTCCGTTAATTTCAGAATCCAACTAAACCTTAATTACATTATACAAATGCTGTACAACAAAAGAGCTCTTCTAACTATGAAAGAATATTGCAAATAATTTTTTTTGATTCGACGATTTATTGAATTGACCGAATTTCCTTTGCGATAACGAAGAAACCCGGCAAAGAGGTTATCAGAATCGTCTGACCATAAATATGATTTTCAACTGGAAGTACCACATCGCACAGAAATTTGTGTCACATCCGGGATATTATCCTAATTATATGCTAGACCCATTCCCATTACGGCACTCGGCCACTCGATCTTCGTAATATTTACAGTAAAATCGAAGAAAGTCAATGTTTAGGCTGTCATTTACAAATGAACCAGTGATCTACGATAAATTGTAACAACGGAATACAAAATACTTGCGACTGAAGTTTACTTGCCAAGTTATCGATTGTAAATATCCTTTCGTCTTCTTGCGACTTTTTCAGGGTGAATGTCGGGTCTCCGTAGTGTTCAAATGTATGGGATTTCATCATGCCAGCAGTTCGATCGATTCCTGTTGCTCAGCCTTGCGAAATACAATAATTGTAACACTCGAATTTTGGTGCCCCGACATAGCTGGATTGCTTCCAATATCAAACTTTCCTCCATACCAATGTTCACTAGCGACTTTTCTTGAAGTTCTGTTTCATACCAACGAAGCGAAGCAGTCGAAAATGTCAAATTACGAGACGATTTTTAGCTTCAAAACACTTCCATCGGCTGCCATTTTAATTTGACCTTGCAGCCTAGCCTCCATTGCTATAGCTACAGAAATTTAAGCACCAGTTTCTTTTTTACCACGGACAAAATAAGCCGCGAAGTAAGGGGAATTTATGACATTGGAGCGAGCGTTTGGCCGGGCGGGAACTGGGTTCTAGTTTAAGAGATTAACCCGCGAAATTAACTATAAGCTTCCAATAAAAGCTTTTCCCACCAAATTTTCGATACATTTTCTATTTTAGGGGGGAACTCTGAGATTTAAATAAGGATCGTGTATCGTTTCTTCAAATGCAACCTATTTTAAGGATATGACCGATTTGTATGGGTAATTCTGTGCGATGAAGCACGTGTTACGGAAGTTCGATTCAGAGATGCTCACCGAAACACATATACATATTCTCTTTCTTCACGCAACTGTCAATCACTGTCAAGTCCGTCAAGTCCCTCCTCACGCAACTGACACTGTTCTTGTTATCTATGCACACCAAAAAATATATAGATAAATATTATTTTTCTTCAACGAACTGGCATTCATTTTCAGGTTCTTCCTCACGCAACTGACATTTTCCTTTTCATAATGCCCGAGTGAACGCTCATTGAGCGTCTTGTTATTATTAATTCCATGAGTTTTTACAAGATGAGAGAACTATCCAACGAAGTCTCCCTCCTGCATGAGCAAACAATTTTTGTTCGTGACAAAAAACTACTTCAGTACTATTGCAAGAGCATTGTCAGTGGAGTGTTTTATTAAAAAAGATATCGACACCTATCCTTGGGAACAAATGTTGAAAGAAGAGAAGAAATATTGTTCTTATTTTCCCGATATTGATGGTGGAATTACAGTACTAAGGTTTCCGTATGTGGTATTTAACGGCTGCATCGGGTTCCGGCTACGATTTTAACTTTTGGAAACAGGAGAACGATTCTCGAGCTCTTCACGTGATGCTCGAGAAGCGCTATTGCAACACAAAAGCAGAAGCAAATACTATTTTGAAAATAGCGGCACCAAAAACTATATCATCACTTAACTGTATTCGAAAGTTAGATTTTCAAACCAAAAATCAAAACAATCATAACGCAGGAAGGAAATAACTCTTTAGTTTGAACTGTTTGATCTCTTTATGATTAGATTTTGTAACTTACTGAATGTTTGATCTCGATATTGATTAAACTTCAAATTGAATGTAAATATTCACCAGTATATTTTGTAAATAAAACTTGTTATACACCTCAAACGATTATACTTCTTATAATAACATTTTAAGTTGTAATATGGTTTTAATGCTCAGTTTACTGATTACAATTAATGAAAAGGGGGTTCTTGTTTTAGGCAAGTCTGGGTGAGGCCTTTGTTCTTCCTGGATTGTTGTGGTTCACTGGAACAAAGAAGAGTTCAATTCAAAATCGCAAAGTTAAAAAACAAACATTCATGCATTCAACACAAGAAATTATAAGTCAGAATTATTCGCTATTGGTGATCGAAAAGCAACGCATTGAATCCCAAGAAAAGCAAGAAAACTGTACCAAAGAAAACGATTTCAAACCAACTTAAGAACTTAACAAGCTAATTATTTCACAAACTTTGGTAATTGCTTGTATTGTTTAAAAGCGGCAAATTGATTTTCAAAAGACGCGCGCAATTATAGAATAATTAGTCACAGTTCTCCTGAGTTCAAGCAATGTAAAAAACACTAATGCGATTAGATATATATCTTTGAATATTTCTCATGCTATGAGGCGGTTTAACAATAAAAATCTTGACAAAATGTTGGTTTTCAACAAGAAGTTTATTTAACCACTACAAAGTACTAAGAATTACATGCATTGATCAAGCTATATTTCAATTTATTATTCGGGCATGATTTTAGCAGTTTCTGTATTTTCACCAGCTTGTTCATAATTATCAACTAAATGTTGTCATTTGTTCTCATGTTCAACTATTGTGCGATTGTATTTTTTTTTAAACCAAATCACGATCTCTCAAGTAAGTGTAAAACTTGCTTTACTCATCGGAGAGAAAGAAGGCCTTGTATGTCCCTTCTGTCTCCGTTTGTCCTGATAGTCTTCGGTTTGTCCTTATAGACCTTATAATGATGTTCTTAGTGTCCTTAATTTGTCCTTGAAGTGGCCCTTGGATGTGGTCCTTGGTTGTGGCCCGATAAGGCCCGATTAACGATTAAGGCCGATAAGGCCCGATGTGTCCCGAAAAGGCCCGATGTGGCCCGATATGACTAAGCACATTTCATCACAAGATGTCAAAACTAGAGACTTGCTGGCTACAATTTTATCAAATGTAATCACGATGGTCGGATAACACAAATTGAAATCCAATTCATCTTCAAGTTGGCATATACATGTATATAGTTAGTAAAAAAAAAACTTCTGGCGACTGGTATATCGGCTGATAATGTCCGCGGCTGAGAGATGGTCCGAAAAAACAGTTGGCCGAGAAGCGAAGCTTCGAGGGCAACTGTGATATTTTGAGGACCATATGCATCTCTATGCCAAGGACATTATCAGCCGATATACCTGTAAGCCAGAAAGGGGTTAATTAGTCGGGCTTCATGTGGAAAAGCCCGACTCTAAAAATGAGATCCGTTCTTTGTCGTCGACCTCAAATCGCCATGGCAACTGGGTTCTACAGCGCATGCGCCCTGTGCCGGCCGCTAAAATAATCACCGAAGGCTCTATAACAACATGATTGGTTTATCAATACGAGACATCGAGTCTGAATTCACAAACCTTGTTGGAGGAAGGTTATGTCGTCTTGTTTTCAAAATAACCACAATAATTCATAGAGATATGGATTTATCAATCCAGTACTAGTACTGCAAAGGGTTTAAAGATCTTTAGAACTTAGAACGAATCGAAGTGAGTTGATACACGCAGTGAAGAGAACAGTTGTGAGGTTTTCAGCCGACCGAGCAGAGGTACATATTTACACTGACTTCATCCAAACATCGGTTTAATCGGGTCGTTTACAGTGTGGATACTCGAACCGTGAACACTTCAAGTTTATTTCGAACTTTTTTTTTCGAACTTTCTATTACCTCATAGCCTCTCAAGTGGAGCATTGAGTTTAAGTACACTTAGTTATCAAAATAAATCATTTTTCTGATCAATTTGCTCAATCGATAATTTATATATTTGTGTTAGAAAAAAAACTAAGTGTTCACGGTTCGAGTGTCCATACTGTAATCACTCTGCGATGTCTAGTTTATATATGGAGGGGGACATTGGGGGGTAGCTGATACCGCAATACCGCATCAAAAAATTAAAAATACCGTAATACCGCGTCTAAAATTGAAATTTGAAAGAACAGTAGTAATGTTTTGGAATACCGAAATACGCTAAAGAAATTTGAATTTCACCGTATACCGTAGCCCCAAATACCGCAGACCAGGAAGATACCGCAATACCGCATCTCAAAATAAAAAACACCGTAATATCGCCCAAAAAAATCGACGGATACCGCAATACCGCGAGCCCCCATGTCCCCCTCTATATACACTATTTGTATGGATATATTTATGGTACCAAATAAACTATGTCGCTGATCGAGTTTGTGAAATCGCAGTACTGAAATGTTCTACCGAGTCACGCAACGAGCAACCAAACACTGTTTTAATCGCACTATAAGATATCTATATTTAGTTCAAATAGGCTACATTTCAGTTTATAGAAGCCCGACTTCACGCTAGTAGAGCGTCTAGTTTATTTTATAACCCTTCGATAAATTTTCTACGTCGACTTCAATGTTGAAGAAACCGAAACAAAATGACGAATGCTTTTCATGTGTAAACTTCTAAAAAAAGTATTCGAAAATACTTAATGACATGAAAATAAAAGATGGATAGTTTTTGAAGCTTTTTGAGTGGTTTTCTTGATATTTTGGGTTTTATTTGAGTGACTTTTTGGGCGCCGATTTTGACGCTTTTTCGTCGGTTCAAGGATCGAAAAATTATAAAAATACCTCAAATACTTGTCGTATCGACGTTAAAATCCCCCAAAAGGAACAAGTACACCACATGTATGTTGTACAAGCTAATTTACCTATTAAAAGTACATTAGTCTTAAAAAAGTTCAGATAATTTCATTTTTCTCCAAAGTGGGAGATATCATCTCAAAACTGGGGGATATTACCTGACATCCGTCCAGTGAAATCGTACCACGTGACCCGTTTTAACCAATGGGCGCGCGCGAAAATTTATCGATGGGTTATAAGTACAAATATTGATTCTGAAACAGTTTAACTTCCATTAAGAGTTTCTAAGCTTCCATTGTCTGGAGTGAGACTGGGAACCTGTGTCAGTTCAGTTCGTTCCTGATCTCTTCGTTCTTCACAGCTCAGTCCCTCACCGAATGAAGGTGGAGGCCATAAGTATGCGTCTTTCATGCTACAATGCATCCCAGTGCTCAATCGCACCAGGACACGAGTGAACGCTTGTTAAAGCGTCTAGTTTCATCTTAGAACTGACTTTGAAGCCGTGGAAAAAAGCGTCGAACAGCCGTAGAGAAGCAGGCCGCCATCGTCCTCGAGTGAAGAAAACCGGATTTTAAACCGGCAATTCTGGCCGATTGCAAAGGAATCTTGATCATCAATCGTAGATGCAGTACTGTTCATGACTTTTGAAGAAAAAAACTCACGTAGAACGACTTGTCAACCCGGTGAGCTTCCAACTCTATGTAAGGGTTAGAGAATAACGCGAGTGCTTTATGGGATTTAGAGCTCCGAGCAGCAGATAGAAGGCCACGAGGCGCGTAGCGCCGAGTGGCCCTTCTATCAATGCGAGGCGCTCTAAATTCCATAAAGCACGAGTGTTTATTCTCTAACCGTTTTAGAATATAGTCATACTCACGAGAGTATTCTTTGGCTGCATGTCTGTTGCTTTCCCAAAGGAATACTGATTTCAAATGCACATACGCTTATGCAAATCTGTTCAGTTGTGTGTGACTTCAGTGGAGTGAAGATGAATATCCGAAGCTTGAGGCTTTTAAATACGAAGCTTGCAACGCTAGAAAATACCGATATTTGTTGTGGAAATGAAGAGCAGAAATCTCAAAGTTTTTTCAAACCAGTTAGAACGGACGAAATTGAAAAACGACAGAAATAATGAACACCAAAGAAAACTCAAGCACGATGTGGACATTTAATATATCGCAATAATCATATACGAAGAACTTGGATGACTGATGAATATCCGTACATCTACACTTCTTGTAGAACATGGAGAAACTCGTTTGTGATTTCATTTTGAAGAGTAAGTGACTCGCTACGTTTCTTTAGTGTTTAGTATAGTTATGATCTGTATTTCTGTATCCGCAGTACTTCATGTATTGATCTAGCTGCTTAACGAATCCAAATAACTGTGATTTATTGGATTATGATCAGTAATAATATTTGAATAGTATTTGAAGATTAAACTAAGATTGTATTATAATATTTCTTGTATATAGTTTAGTACACGTTATTCATGTAGAGTGCAAATATTATATCCGTGAAATAAGCGCTAAGATTTAGTACCAATTAACATTTTACAAGTAGACAACAATGATAAAGCATTTGGTGCTATTTATTAGTACTATTTAGTTAACGATTTCACGGATATAATATTTGCGCTCTAGTATTCTCTAAGTTAGTCATTAGTATTCCCTATATAGAGAATACTAATAAGGCTTTGAAACAAAAGAAAACAAAGCTTTATTAGTATTCTCTATATAGAGAATACTAATGAATCCATTGATAAAGCTCCTTTATGAGATATAGAGCGCACAAATGCTGGGCGCTGATTGGTCGAGTGAGTATGACTATATTCTAATTATGTGTTGGGCTTCCTGTGTCTTATTTGATCGGCCGTTGGAAAATAATATGGTCGTGGACTGATTCACTTCTAGAATTCAATCCTTATGATATTTTGAAGTTCTAAAATTGCTTTCTAAATAAAGATTAGTATCTACTTGAGTCCTGTAATATAAAACATACTATGATTGGAAAAGTGCTACGCAATTATATTTACGCTAATGTAGTTCTTTGGCTAACATATAGGGGTTTTTAGTTTTTGGTACTTCTTGATCAATCATTCTAAGTTGGTATTGTTCTATTACATTCTGTTTTACAGTACATTAGGTAATGGGCTCAAACTACTTCTGTATATGACGATATAAATGAAGTTTTTAGGTTTCACACTACAAGGTTCATTTAAGTAGCGTCCCGCGTAAGAACGATAGCAAAAGACAATAGACTGCGGCATTGAGCTCGCCTCACACACGATTTTGCTTGAATATGTGTAACATGCTGTCTCAGATACCAACTATCAAAGTTACAAGGAGAAAATAGAGGAAACTGTGTGCAGTTACCCATTTTTACTGTAAAAACTGAAGGAGAACGCTATATAGCCAATAGAAAAGAGGTAAGACAATGGATATTTGATTCACAAATTTGAGAACTTTCCTCACACACAATTTTCTTTAAAATCAAACCAAAGTTAGTTTGATTAAAAGTGAATTAAATTCTCAAAAGTTATCTAATGGAAATGTATTCCTTGGTTGGGTTTCGATTGAATTTATGACTATGAACCATGAAATTGCAAGAAAGAAGAATGGAAAATTAACACCTTTTACATTCCTATGCCGTTCATGCTATCGTTCTTACATGGAACGCTACTTAATTAAGAAGCCCGACTTCACGCTAGTAGAGCGTCTAGTTATTATCATAAACCCTCTTGGGGAGCCTCTAATAAATTGTATTGTAATTGTAATATGTTATTATTATGTGAAAATATAGGCTTACAATATTATTGCTATAACCTATATCACATTAATTTAACATGAGCCAGTTTTAGCTATTTTTTGGTAGCTAAAAATCAGCTAGCCTGAATATCAGCCGTCTCCTCTGGGTCAAAAATTTCCCCGAGTGAGACGTCTGAACTCCGAAGTCGATAATCGTGTCCAGTGACGTCACACTACGCCGGTTCCGGGTAGTGTGTTCTGATTGGCTCACACGATAATTTATACAAATTCGTTGGGTTTTTCAAGATGGCGGGTGTGTTATTTCCAAACCGCCGTTCGAAACGTAAGTCTCTTGGTTGGAATAACAGGGCTGTATCCACAGCAAGAAAAAGCTCTTTATGAATTTATTAACAGGAAGAATGTCTATGTTAACCTTCCGACTGGCTACGGAAAGTCGCTTATCTTTGAAATGGCTCCACGCCTGCAGCGAACTGAGCCGAACTATCCCTTTAGAAACTACATGTACTTGTACTACCAACTGAAGACGAAGGGCTGCTATAAAGTTGTCTTTCTTTCCCGCTTCTTCTACGGAGTCTACTCAGTCCTTCGCATATGTCGTCTTTCAGTTTGGCGTTGATATTTGAACATGAATTTTGGCGATACGTACGAATGATACTGCGATTTTGTATCGACTATTTCGATAATTTTCGTATATTCTAAGGTGTTTCACTCCTAGCTATCGACAAGATTTACAAACATTACTTTGTCCTAATACAGGTCTGTCTTTCTTTCTAATAATTTCTTGCACAAATAGTCAAATTCAAAGTCAAGCCTCAAGTGTTGACATTCTAACATTTACATAAATTAGATGACGTCACTGGACACGATTATCGACTTCGGAGTTCAGACGGCTAAAAATCAGCTAGAAAAAATACTAACTGCAAAATATATATTAAAATATCAATAAATCAACCAATAGACCCATTTAGCGTGGGAGTAATGTTTTCCCATTTCATACCACGTGTCATTCCCCTGAGTATTATTTCTTTCTCTATCAGTAACACTTCAGAAGAGACATAAATATGGACGTCACTCAAACAAAGAATATAAAAATAAATATTCAGGGAGGCTAAATGGATCTATTGCTTGAAATTTCAGAGTTGGCTGCAGGCCATCTTCAGAATGTCTCTTTTCTCTTTAGGAAAACGCAACTCACGACCACAAAGACGACAATGCTCTAACTCCTTACAAGATCTTTCAAGTTCTTTATTGATTATTCCCGGTTGTTCCTGCTCCCTTGAAATCCAATCCAGGGCCATTTGACTGCGCATATCATCATCAATGATCCGCTGCCTGTAGTGTGACAGAACCTCTTGTCGTGAACAGTCACGGTCGCGCATGGCTTTTAAACTGCCATTCCAGTGTAATAACTGGAATATGATCATGAGTTCCTGGAATTCTAACATGGTACGTCCTTTGTTGGCATCTAACATGAATCTAAACGCACCAACTCCTGTGCTTGGGTCTTCTGGGTCTTGGAATGCGAGAGAGTGTGTCCGTCTCTTTATAGTGATCTGTTTCTCTGTTTCCTGAGCTTCTTTGATAGCCAGGTCGATGAAATCATTTGTGATTTTTCTGAAAATGGTAATAGAAAACAGAACATCAGTCAAATGCTTATGAACACACGAAAAAGTAAATAACCAATGCATGTCACTTTACGTCTAAAACAATAAATTAGATTGTTTAAATTTATATGTATCTTCAACCTTTTTTTTTTTTGTCGAGCTTTCGGACATTTCTTGTCCTGAAGATGGACGCTTAGTCCGAAAGCTCGACCAAAAAATAAATAAAAAGGTTGAAGATACATATAAATTTAAGCAATGAAGAATCCAACCTACAAAGACACACTAAATCAATTAGATGTTAGATATTGCGAGTGAGTGATGTAGAGTCACTTTATTCAGTAAACCATTTACATGCTTGGAATTCCTGTGTTTCAAAATGGGGACACGTTCTATAGAGTATACTAATCTTGGGTGGCCTGTTGCCTGAAGGCAGAACAAATCTTGATTTTGGATGTCGAGAAATTTGGATAACCAATCAGAATTAAGGATGTTTGGATTCTGGTCGCATCGCCAGCAACTGGTCTGGGACGAACTCCGACTCCTCTTGATTTTCGTAATTCGGGCGCCAACGCATTTTATTAAAATCAGACAAAGGTAGGCGTATTTAATTCATCCAATTGATTGATTTCATTAGACGTCACTTCCGGTCTCGTGAGGAATTTTCATCAGCTGAATTGCACCTTTTCAATAGAATACTCTCTGCTTGGTAGCACCATAGTTAGTAGAGATTCAAGGAGTCTTAACAGCTGATTGAAACCAAGCAATACCTTATAATGTCGTTCTCGACTTTATTCAGTGCTGAAAGTATTCACCAAGACCATTAATGTTTTAGTGATCTATCAAGAGGTAAACAATGTTCTTTCATGAGCTTTTCAGCACTGTTATATGCTCAAAACATTCCGGTCGAACATCAAAGGAGATGCAGATACCATATCGCTCGATTAACTGCCCATAACATATCGCCCATCGAGGCACAAACTAATGCAAAATCACCTATGATGGTGACAAACAATGATCTACCCATTGTGGTAGAGCCCATCGAGGCACAAACAAATGTTGTCATAATAGTCCTTCATCCATGCCGGTTTTCTAACTTTGCTTTCCCTCCTTGAATGAATTCGATTGAAGACTTAGTTTATTTATAGATACAACTAAAACTCCTTGTTGCCTTAATTCCTGGTTCTTGAACAGCTTTGGATGTGGAGACTTGACAGTTCGTGCTTTCTTTGTTATTATATGTGTCGGTAGTTTCTTCTGTAGTTTCCTTGCTCTCGCCTGGTGTGGTCAAATTGATGCATGGCGAGTTGTCTGGGATCTGTACCTCTGAGCTCAAATCAAATATATCAAAATCAACGACATCTTGTTCTTGGGCGTTAGGTCTTATAATAGGCGACTTGCACTAAGGTCACGTGACCCCAACCCCCTTAAATCGAACAGCAGTGTCAAAATGAACTCCAGAAATGAGAAGAACACCTCGAAATTAGTAAAAGGGCGAAGTTTCAGGGCATAATGTTTGACACAGGAGAAATGGGAATAAAAATAAAATCGATCGTTTTCTAAGATTTTGTTTGGAAAACATTTTCCAAACTAAATCTTAGAAAACGATCGATTTTATTTTTGTAGTGCAAGTCGCCTATTAGGTCTTGTGTCTTGGTTCTTAGGTCTTGGGTCTTGGGTCTCGTATCTTGGATCTCGGGTCTAGGGTGTTTACCTTCTTGTAATGTGAACTATTACGAGTAATTTCTCGTTTGTTTTATTTGTTTGTTGTTTTTTTGCACATATATTCAGGAAATGAAGACAAATTTTAATTTTTCCAAAAGGTCTGAACAGCAGTAAGTTGATACATATTTTGAAGAACAACACGAAACTTTTTAGTTTTTTAGACATGTTTCGGCAATAACGTTTGCCATCTTCAGTGATGAAGTACAGATTGAATTGAATATTAAATACATAGTGGAGTAATAGGTATTGTTAGAAAAATAAACATTCAAACCATTAGGGATAAATTAACGTGACGTATTTGTCTGTTAAGAATGGGCGTTTCCCAATGGATGTGCAACATAACGTCGATAGAATAGTACATCAGAGTCAGTGTATTGTTTTAACCAGAGTTTTTCATGATGTCCCATGAATAAATTGGCGAGTGGATCAATGGGCGAGCCCATAGCTACGCCATCTACTTGGTCGTAAAACGTTCCCTTGAAAAGAAAGTGGGTTTGAGCCGTGGCAAATGTGAAGAGCGACTTGAGGTCCTTAGGGTTGATCTTTATGTTGGGATTGGAGTCTAAGATGTATTGAACAGCTAGAGTGATGCAATCATCAAGCTGAATGTTGGTGAAGAGACTTTCAACATCAAAAAAAATATGAAATTGCCCCATGTAGAAATCTGTTGCATTTCTTGTACAAAGGAGAAGGTATGAGTGGCACTGTAGTCAGATGGAATGCAAGGTTCCAAAAGTGTGCAGAGATGCTTGGCTAAGTTGTAATTGTAGGTGCCAATCGACGATACTATGGGACGAAAAGGAGTCCATTAGCGTTGGTTGGTTTGTGCATCATCATCATCATCATCATGTGCATTTTTGGAAGGCCATATATCCTGGCAGGTTGAGAGCCAGATGGATAAATTTTAAATTTAAATTTAAGTTTAAAAGCTAAATTAACGTGTTTACAATATTGGCAAATAAGAAAAGAAAGTATAAATTCTATATATGTAATTAACTGTAGGGTGTGCAGTGGTGCAGAAATCTGTTGCATTTCTTGTACAAAGGAGAAGGTATGAGTGGCACTGTAGTCAGATGGAATGCAAGGTTCCAAAAGTGTGCAGAGATGCTTGGCTAAGTTGTAATTGTAGGTGCCAATCGACGATATTATGGGACGAAAAGGAGTCCATTAGCGTTGGTTGGTTTGTGCATCATCATCATCATCATCATGTGCATTTTTGGAAGGCCATATATCCTGGCAGGTTGAGAGCCAGATGGATAAATTTTAAATTTAAATTTAAGTTTAAAAGCTAAATTAACGTGTTTACAATATTGGCAAATAAGAAAAGAAAGTATAAATTCTATATATGTAATTAACTGTAGGGTGTGCAGTGGTGCATGGTTGATCCGTTGTTCTGCGTTCTGTAATCATGGATCTGTTGACACTAATCACCATATAAGTCACAGGTTCAAACGGTGTGGTAAACTTTGTTTCTCTTTTCTTGCTTGACCAACACAGAATCTCCAACTTGTATACCATGTGGCTGGGTATGTCGCTTCTTGTCCGCATACTCCTTCATCCGGGCTTTTGCGTGACTGTCTTTAAACACGAGGGCGCACTATAAAAGGGCATCGCTCCGCCCACAATTTTTTGAATAATAATGAGTTTGAATATGGCGGACAATGGTTGAACATGGCTGAACAACGGGGTAAAATAATTTTCTTAATAAAGTCACATTTCAGCAGCAAAGTCAATGAAGAAATTGTAAATTTACGTCTAAAATAGTTATAATAGACGGACGTGTCAATATTTTTCGTATTCGGTAGTTATCTATACGAATTTCATTCGCACCACGCGTACGAAGAATGTTTTGAATTTCGCGCGCCATGTATCACAACAATCAACATCCGTACTTCTTATCCAGGCCTACAAATTCATGAAGCGAAATCCTCTTTGCCCGCAGTAAGCATTTCCAAGCATAAAACTATGTTTGGTCATTTCTACATAAAGCGACAAGCATATTGTTTTCATTACACAAGTTACGTTCGTCTTCGTCGTCTTAATATACTAACTTGGTTAACAACTTGGAAAACAAAACAACCAAGACCGAATAAGTCGCCCTAAGCAAGGTTGAAGCGGAACCAAAACGGCGAGTACATGTACAAACACGGAGCACCCAAAAAAAATGGCGGCTCCACGAACTCAACACGAACTCAAACCTGAACTTAAACAAACGAAACACCAATAGTTTCACTTGAAAAAGTGATAAATGTTGAAGAATCTCCTTAGGACCAATGGAACCAATCCAAGAAAAGCCCCAAGGCTTTGGTGCAGCACGGCAAACGTTGGATTTCAGGCAGAAACTCACCGGTAATACACCAAACGTCAGCTTCTTAGCGTGCACAATCCAAAAGTGAGTTCAGAAGGCCAGGCCACCTGGCATGTCATGCTCACATCCGGGGATTCTACAATCCCTATTGTTCTGGCCCCGGTTGCGCGAAAGGTGAATAGCGCTATCCACCGGATAAGTCTTATCCAACGGATATAATTTATTGGATAACTGCATCAGTTTTATCCGTTGGATAAGACTTATCCGGTGGATAGCGCTATTCCCCTTTCGTGCAATAGGGGCCTGGTGCATATTGTTTCACGGTAAATTAGCATTATTCATTTTAGATTTTAGGCTAAGTTTACGAAATAAATATCGAGATTCGTTAAGATGCATAATTTTTCTGACAGACAAATTACATCGAGGTTTCCTTTGTATGAGCTCGCTTGTTTGATGATACTCCATTTGATGTTGTAATTAGTGTCATTGTCTTTTAAGTCCCAGATGTACTTAGAAAACACAGTGCTGTGCGAATGCTTACGATTTCTGAAGGAGAGCTTGTGGTTGTTGTTGTTGTATCTTGTTTGAAAAAACAAAAACTTTTGAAATGAGCCCAAAGCACATCACATTTTTTCTAATATTTTCGGTGAAGCGACTTTCGATGACATAGTTGTAGAGACAATTAACAAATGTCCTCTAGTTTTCCGTGGTATGTCCTCTTATTTACCATCATTTTCGTCATCTAGCCGTCAAAATGCTGTGCCGGGACTCCGAGGCGTAACTGTAGCCGTAGCTAAATGACGAAAATCGTGGCAAATAAGAGGACATACCGCGGAAAACTAGAGGAAAGTTGCTTTTTTTTACGCGGAGTCTACAATAAATCGATCACAAGCATTCGCCAATGACTTGATGACGCGAGCCGTGGTATGGACTCTGATCTCCCACGGCTCTCGACCAATCAGAAAACGAAAAATTGATCAAATGTGGTAAAAATGGCTATGCTCGCAAAGAGACGAAATTCAAGTGTGAACAATGCAACGTCTCACCGAATACTCACCAACGTTAGATCGATATAATCGAAGCACACTGTTGACTGTTTGGGCATATACATAATCTATTGAAAACATCCGCAGAATGGAAAAGCGGCGGCTCAATCAGTTAAATGTAGAATTCCAAGTTTTAGTTCGTCCTCAAGCCCGATGCTGGGTACGCGGCCATCCTGACATCCAAAATATAAAATATATACAGTATATGTACTTATTGACTAAGTGGGAGTGCCGGACGGGAAAATATTTGGCTCAAGGTCATGGCCTACGCGAGGTCTATGCTGAATGACCAAGAGCCAAACATTTTCCCGTCCGGCCCGACGTAACTCAGTCAATAAGCATTTTATCATATGACCCACCCGATCCTCTTTTTCCAATGTTTTATTAAAGAGCGCGCGAGTCGAGATATACGGCTTTTTCAGGACCGACCTACGCCATCACGTCCGGACCCTATCACCTGACTTTTATCAATGATTTTAGAGAGAGCGCGCGAGTCGGGAAATACGGGTTATATCACAGGGAGTTGTAACTTGATATCTGTGGCCATTTAGAAGCTGTCAGTCTGTATACATATCGCTCGTACGATCGATCAGACGTCACCGCAGGCAAGGGGAGAAGAAAGGCCTTTAGCTTTTCTTCTTACTTGGACCGATAACGCTCTGGACCGCGGGAAGCCTGAAAGGCACACTCCCAATTTTGAAATGTATTTTAAGGAAACCAACAAGAAAAAGTCCCACATTACTAACACTTGTTTTAGCATACACTATGGTAATGTGAAACCATGTCTACCTATCATAGATGGCATTACCTTGAAGGATGTTCGTCAAACACTGAATTCATTAAAGCAATCTTGGCTGCACTTCTCCTCGCTTCTGCCTTGGTAGGGCAGAGTTGGAAGCTGCCAAAACAACTTCCCTCTGGCAGAGAAACAAAACATACATATGGAGGCTTCTGTGATGTCTCGTGTTCAAATTTCACTGTTTTTAAGCCAGATGATGTCTTCATTTGCCAAAATTCTTGTAACGCATCTTCAACATTTACTGCTGTTGATGTAAGATTTTAAAAATCCATATTATAATAACAATAATAAAAAAATATTATATGTCATTCTGCAAGGCGGATGGGTTACTGTGATCAGAACACATCAGCTAGTGCTAGTGAAACACTTCGATGAAATCAATAGCTTATTGTCTTCCGGCACGGGAAGGGAACTTTTTGATTGGTTGCCATAAAATAACATGTCAGGTGCATTCTAAAATGATATTTAGCTGGAAAGAGCTTTCTTGAGTTGGATATATATTTTTCTGCTGGTTCCTTTGCCGGACGATTGTATCGATCCACTTATTGATGCTGTTGATGGCTACAGTTCGTAGCCGAAATATCCAAAGTAAACATGGTATATCTTCTTGTATTCACTGTCAATAACTTCAAATATAAACGTACTCTGCATGCTATTTCCTGATTGGCTGAATTGCAGCTTGTAAAACTTATACTATTTCTAATTGGCTGAAGTACCCAAATTTGAAATGTGTTGTTTTCGTTCTGAATTGTGATTGGTTCTTGTCGTCTAAGTGGCCCTGGTTACAGTAGTCGCACTGTAAGTAAATTTTGTCCTAAACCAACAAATAAAAATAGGCAGTCAAGGACTGCATGTGGCTACTATAAATAAACAAAAACAGGTAGTCTATAACTACATGTAGGTACTGCGGTTTTGAAATATAGAAGCAATGTGTAGTTGGATTGTTCCTCTGTTGAACTGGTATGTTTGAACTATCTGCTGGGACTTGTTCTTTGGTTCTATATAATGCTAATTTACTGAATCAGAAATGTATTTTAATACAAAGTTTAATTGAAAACAATTGTGACAGCGTACAAATAATTGAACAATAACAGTTGTTATTAACAATCAATATGAACAGCATTGATATATCATTAGTGATTGTATATTAATATTAATTTAACAATGAATTGATAATGGCGTCATGACGACTCCGAAACGTCGCTCAATAAATCGTTTCCTTTCTTTGAGTTTTGCGATATTATGCTTTTCCAAAAATTTAACTGAAGTGGTGTTTATTTATTTATTTGACTTCACCTAAATATATGAAAACTTTGAGTATAATAAATAGAATATCTAATTTGAAGATAAGTTTACACTCTAATATACTATGATTTTATGCTATTTTGCACCAGAAACTAGACACATCTCTCGTGTGTAAAGATCTTTTCAGTTCACAGGCTCGCCAGTCACCACCCTCTGTTTGTGTATTGGGCTTCCTGTGTCTTATTTGATCGATCGGCAGTATATGGCCGTGTAAATTCACTTCTAGAATCCTGTCCTTTTGATATCTTGTATTTCTAAAACTGCTTTCAAAATAAAGATGAATATGCACTTCACTCCTGTGTGTCATTTATTTAGCGATTACAACGGCTTTTAGCGAGTTTTGGGACAAAGACTGAAAGAGTAACGAGAGCCGTGTTTGTTTGTGTCTCGCATATAAAGCATTATTTGTTCCTCGAAGAGAATTACTTGACACTTTAAATCGGTTATAGATCTGGCAGTTTACATGGAGCCACTACACAGACAAGAGTCGATCGTCATGGACTGATGGAGCTATTTTAAAGGCCGATCAAACACAAACACAATCGATATTCCACTGGAAAATAATCTCAACAAACCGTCACTGAAAAACATGAAAACATCTTTATGATCAAACACTTGACACTTTGCACGAGAGATTTGTCCGGTTTCTGGTGCAAAATAGAATAGTAGAGAGTGTAAACTTACCCTTCTAAACAAAGCCGTGAAGCGAAAAGCACATGGAAATCCAACACGACGTATTTTGAACGCTATCAAATCGATAAAATGTCGACAACCACAAGAAGAATGTATCCGAATCGATAAAATGTCGACAACCAGACGAATAAACCATCGGGTACATCGTCGCGACATCGTGGCTGATTTTCGATCACCTGACTAGTTCCGAACACTATCCGAAGATTAGGACACTTACGGACTTACTTACGGACGGACTTTCACACTCGATGACATAGTGGCTACTCTCTTCTAAGAAGAGGAGTAGCCACAAAAATGGGTCCTGAATGCTGTCATTTAGACTGAACTAATAACATCCTGAAAAAAGTACCATTTCCATATGGACAACTTCACCAACTCTTATTTGATTGTTTGAAAAACATATGCTGCCTCAAAGTGCTTTGTTAGGACAATATACATGTAAACTTCCTGCAACTATATATTTAGTTCTGTTTCACCAAAACCCTAATCAAGGTTTTAACACTATATTCTCACAAATAAATGGTATACGTAATCATGATTTTGGTGCTTGTTGATCGATCATCAATTACATGTATATAACCTATGTATTTGCTGTTTATGTATACAGCTATTTCAAAAAACGTTGTCCTGTGCTTCGTGCGTATTGCACATTGCGTTTTGTATATGATTATACTGAGAATCATTTTTCTACTCAGTGAGCTCAACATGTTGACAAACCAAATAACTTTCCATTGAAGCCAATCACTATATATGGTGGCAGCATGATTGTTTTATACACATATATAAGATGCATTTCAATCATTGAATACACAATGCAATACGCAATGTGCAATACGTAATGTGCAATACGCACGAAACACGAGAGAACCTTTTTGAAATAGCTGTATACCCTTTCAGTCCCGCCGTATTCAATCGAAGGAGACTATTACAAGCCTGACTTCATGCTAGTAGAGCATCTAGTGTGAGTTTAAAAAAAGGTGTCTATCTATTTATCTATCTTTTTATCTATGGGATAACCCCTGGGGGGATAACTTAGACAATTTGGCTCGATCATTGCTAATTTGCACATTTCAAGAATTTATCCTAGTCCAGGATGTTTTCAAAAATAAGTAATTATGTACTTCTGGGAACCAGTAAACCTTTTTTGGTGAGGATTAGTATAAATAGAAAGGTCCCGTCCGACAATATAACAATCCAACATGCAGTTTTGCGATCTTGATTTATCATGCTTAATTACTACACATTGTTAAATAATAAATCGGTTTCTTCATCCACATCTACAGACAGCGGCTAGATAACAACTCAGGGAAGAGGCTTCTTTTCCTACGATGCCCAGGACGAGGGAAAAGAAACCTCTGCCAGCAGGGAATCGTCAGGCCTTTCTGAGATGGTGTTGTCAACTGTGAGGATTCTTTTCACAGTAAATTGAGAATGCTGGTACATGCATCAACGAATCAAATAAATTATAAATAGTAACTTAATAACTGAAAAAGATCAGAGACATTGAACAGAAGTTATATACATACAATCAATCTACTTGGCAAAAGACTGTTTGATGCCAATGGTGACGGACAAGACAACAACTGACATTGCATCAAACGACAAGTTGTTGTTGTGTATAAACTTATACTTTGAACTAATTGAATTCCATAAAAACATCAACAAATGCAATTAGCAAATGTACAACAAAAATAGATCAATCTAGGTATATTTAACAAATAACCGATAGTTTGTCGTGGTATGTCCTCTGATAGACCACGGTTTGCGTCATCGAGTCGTCAAAATTGTTGTGGAATCACGAGGCGTAGCCGAGTGATTCCACTGAACAATTTTGACGACGAGATGGCGCAAACCGTGGTCTATCAGAGGACATACCACGACAAACTATCGGTTATTTGTTTTTTTACCACAAAAACAAAATAAATCGCGCAAGTTACCTACGAACTTTTGCTCAAAAACATATTGCAAATCGCGCAATCATGGTATATAATTTTCTCGCTTTTTCATTAGTGGATGGAATTTGTAAACAAACATCTTGCCGTTTTGATTGGTTAGATTTTGACAAGCAACCATTTCAATGCTACTTGCAAACCTGTCAAATCAGTTTTCAATTTTATCGGCAAACAGCCTTGTCCTGGGGATCAGCCAAAATCAGTTCAAAATCAAAGCTTTCAAGCTCTGAAAGAAACTCTTAGAGAATTAATTCTCAGTGGAGAAAGCTTCACCCTGTGACTGGTCATTGTGTGAAATCTGAAAGATGCCTTTTTGACAGTCAACAAAGACAAAAAATATGGCTAAAATCTGGAAAATGCAGTCAATGGAGAAAAGCACGAGGTCGCTTGAAAAATATGAAATAAGCTTAACGTTAGAAAACAGCACTTCAGCGGAGTATTCATGGTCTGTGGATTTTCTCAAGTCATGGATTTATACCATTGATCAGTGTCCAACAAATGAACTTTTTTCCCCCGTGAATAAGCATCGATAGATCTAGTTTTTACTTGAATGAAAGAGCCCAAACTGTGGAGATCGAAGCGCTGCAACTGATGGACAATTTGGCTTGCTAATGCTATGAACTGTAGATGTGGTTAACGATAGTCAGCTCGGTATGTACTCCTTAATAGTCACTGTAAAAAATTGTAGCTGAAAACATGTTTTTCGTTTGACAAAATAATAAAATTTTCATCATACGATCGATTGATGACGTCCTACCGTGGTATGTACTCTGATAGACCACGGTTGATCGACCAATGAGAGAGCGAGAAATTGACTAGTTGTGGTAAAAATAAATATCATACAGGAGCTGAGAGAGCTTAAGTGAGTAACTTACATGTATTAAGCTTATTTATCGGGTTATTTAGAACAACTACAACTACACGTACTTATATTTAAGCTTACTGAATTTGGCATGACTTAGGTGTAAGAACCTTACCGCACAAACACTGTAAGACTAAGCAAGGGAGCACGGCAGAAACTGGGCTGCCTGCAACCTCGTCCCCAGGGAAAATAGCAAGAAGAGAGGGCCCTGGGTACGAGGTTGGACTGCCTGTGGTGATGATGCATTTTGCGTTTTTTTTGGTTAATGAGCGGGTGGGCTCATCAGTAAAATGGGATTCCTGTGGCTAATGCTGATGTTTTTGCAGTTTTCCACAATAAGATAGCGCTGGCTCATCAATACTGAATAAATATGGCTGCCTAAATAAAGTGACGGGGAGTGAAACTTGCAAGACCCTTTCGACCATCCGCGTCAGATTGCTAGGAACATCGCCGTTGCTAGGAACAGTTTCCAGGTTCGTACAGAGAAAAACATGGAGGCCGACGAGGCTGACGGTTTTACGAACAGTTTCGTACGGAGAAAAACATGGAGGCCGACAAGGCCGACAGCAATCCACCCTGCTTACCATGTAAGTGAAAAATACAATTTTCTGCATAGTTTTTTTCTTGACTTTTATTATTTATTTATATGTTCAGTTTAGAGTAGAGGCGAAAAAAATGCCTTACCGCCTTACGAAATTAGTTTATTTGTTGTTGTTTTGATGATTGTGCTTGCCTACAGAAGAACCAAGCCTTGTCTTGCTGTTTTTAATAGAGACTTTTAAGTAAAATACGATCCTTGTTTTCATTTTCCTGAGAAAACATTACATCTGTAGACGAAACGTGCCGTGTAGTATATGCTTTTCATTGTAATAAACTAGGCCTCAGTCCAGCGAAAGTAAATATCTTTGGACACCTCATCCAGAACTCAGAAGCGCCTTCCTGACATCGAGAGAGTAGTTTAAAGACGTAAAAGTGAAGCTCAAGTGAAGGGTTCCCTGCAAGAACGGAGTAAGTGACTTGTGGTCAAAACCCAAATTCTCCTTTGAAGTTCAAAGAATCTCGAGGAGAATTTAGATTTTGATCACAAGTCACTTGCGCTGTTCTTGCAGGGAGCCCTTCAAGTATCCTTCATGTATTAATTGCACTTTATTTATATTTATTTTTGTACGGTGTGACACCATCGATGTGGGTCGCCGCAAGTCCAGTTGATACTGTCAGGAAATACTTTCAACCTTTATAATTTAACCTAATTTTAACCAAAAGTAACGTTACAAGCATGTTATATGTACAAAGGAGTTCCATGATTCTCTTCTCTGATTGGCTGAGCATCGATCACATGATCTTAGTTTCACTCCCCGTCATTTTATTAGTGATGAACATTACGTTTTCTTTGTTTACATGTATAAGCCCACACGATCTTATTGTGGAAGTGGAAAACCGCAAAAACATCAGCGTGAACCACAGGAATCCCAATTTACTGATGAGCCCACATGCGCATTAACCAAAAAACTGCAAAACGCGTCATCACCACAGGCAGCCCAGTTTCTCCCGTGCTCCCTTGGACTAAGTACTGAATCACTGATTTTCAAAATAACCACAAAAAATCATAGAGATATGGATTTATCAATCCAGTACTAGTACTGCAAAGGGTTTAGAGATCTTTAGAACTTAGAACGAAGTGAGTTGATACACGCAGTGAAGAGATAAGCAATTATTAAAGCTTAGAGTGCAAATTAGAAAAGCTTGAAAACTAAATAACTAATTAGTACTAAATAGCACTAATGAAACAATAGAAAACAATAGAAATATCACTATTTAGTACTATTTAAAATTAGTACTATTTCACACTTTTCTAAATTGCACTCTAAGCACGTCAGTTTATACACCTATTTCATAGGCAATAGGCTATACATGTACGTCGTTCCAAGACCGAACTGCATTAAATGGTAACAGCTTGAACATGTATGCCACAGATATTTCATAAAATTTGATTCAAAATTTGTCTTGGCGATAGACTGATGTCCTAGACAACTGTTATTGAAATAAGCTTACATGTAGGTAAACTTTTATGGTCGAATTTATAGTTAAACGTAGCTTACCTCCACCATAACCTTCGGTATGTTTAGTAAACGACTTTAAGACTGCCTCAACTGCTTCTTTAAGAACTGATTTCGCTTCTGTGCTGGTAGGAAATCCAGGGTTTAATCTACCATTGGTTCGGGTCGCCATCTTGTCTGTGTTTCGTAACAAACTGTAGTCAGGCAGATGTAAACCAACGTCTACAAGCCAAATTATGTATAAATCTCTGCATTACTTCATCACTATAGTATTATGTTCACCCTAACAGGTATATTTTGAGTTAACACTTGTAGTTCTTTCGCAAAAGTAGAGATATTTCCGGGGATATTTCCTGCCAACGTTACGTTCGTACAAAATGTTCTTGTAGTAATGCACAGGAAGCCCAAGCTTTTTACTCGTGCCCAGGCCTAAGGCCGGACACGAGGTGGTACCAGAGCCAGCCAGAGCCCACTTGTTTGTCGTTGGCTCTGGTGACGCAGCCGTGTTTAGTACGACAAATGCAGTTTGGCACACATGCGGCACTGTGTGCCACAGCATGGCAGTCTTTTGGCACACAGTGCCAATGAGTGCCACATGATACAAGTCTTTGGCACTGTGTAAACTGGTACAGATGCCGCAAGAATTAGCCATTACCTAAACGAGCAGGGGACTGGGAACGAGTTTATTAGAATTAATGCACTTACGAAATAAAGTTTATGACATGAAACAGAATGTTGAAATTAGCATCTGTGCAAAGTTTGATTTGATTTGAGCGAATTCTGTCGGAACTATAAACTTTTGAAATTGTGGTGTCCAGCCAAAATGTAACCATTGTATGGGAAAATAGTCATCTTTGATGCCCTCTAACATCGTCAATATTAAGCCGAAGTTCACCAAACTTTCCAGACTAGCTAAGTTTGATCTGATCTCTCAGAAAATGATGCTCACTTTTGCTAGTTTCTTATTGAATAAGTTTTACGGACTTGGTCCCAGTCCCCTGCTCGTTTTGGTAATGGCTAATTTTTATAGCTATAATCATGCATACAATACTTAAATAAACTGTAATCAACTCCGTTTGGGCGTCACCGTAGCCTCCCGAAAATCAAGCCTTCCCCAAAAGTGAATAAACACACACGTGAACAGAAAAGGATTTATTACTATATACAACGAGTTATTACTATATACGACTAAAGTTATACTATAAATACGAAACAGTGCAAAATTAAATGGAAAAACGAAACGAAACAACTAAATGACTTGGTAATCTTACTTATGGTAACGCTTGAAAAATCTTGGTTTACTATTTACTATATCTAAATATGCTTGAGTTCAATGTTCAAATTCGTCTTGTATTAATTTCTGTTTGCCTTGAGTATTGAATACTTAGCTTGAATGTTCTTATGTGGTCTGTATCTGTCACTTTGCCGTCCCACTCCTTCGGTATCTTATAGTTCTGTAAACGTTTATCTTGTCTCTACCATACAATGTTTCTTCTTGCGTCTAAGTAACTGACTTTGTATCTTGACTCGAGTATTGTAATGTTCAGTGTACCTTTCTTCCTTACTTCTCCCTTCTTGTTCTCTGGACTCTTCTTTACTGTTAGGTTTGACCACGTCTGGTTTGGCTTTCGCAGTATTGGGGCCAGTCAATGCCTGCTTGTGGATGAGTTCCAACGGAGTTGAGAGCAGTTGAGCTGTCTGTCTTGTCCTCTTTAAGTTGCTTTAAGGAGTGCCGTATTCTGTTCTGTACTGTTTTATATGTGAAGGCTGTGACAATACGATGATGTAACCAAACAATGCAATGATGTAACTATACAAACAATGATATAACATTAAACATTCTTTACATAAATTATATACAACTAGATTAATTAAATATTCTCTACGGAGTAATTACTAAAGAAAAGTAAACAAAAGTGTAACTTATTCCTAATTTCGTGACATAAACATTGCAGAAAATTAAGAGAACAAACTTTATTTTAGTTTTCACAATGTCTGAAAAACAATTATGTGACAAGAATGATTTTCTATAAATTATAGGTAATAAAAACATTATTTTTCACATGAAATTAACTAATTTTCACTTCTTTGGATTAATAAAAAATATGTAATACTTTACCATATTGCTTAGCTTCATACTTACTGCTTAAACTATTCAGCAAAATACACACCATAAGTATATGTTTTTGACTGCCAGAAATCCAGTATTTCTGATCATGCTAATTTTGGTCAGCAGTTACACACATAAGGTCACGTGACTACCGGTAAAAGAGCGGGAATAAATCGAAGCAGTTTGGGAAATTTCGCTTGTTTTTCTTCAAAGACAAAAAAAACACGTTTATTCATCTTTTTAGTAAGTAAAAACATTCTGTGTTTTGTTAAAGTAAGCTGTAAAATGTTGTCCAATGTTAATATCTTCTTTTCTATAGGAAATTTATAGAAGAAAGCAGCTTTTTCACGGTAAAAAACTGTTGTTGACAAACGTGACCACAGGTAACCCAGGCTGTATACCCTGTGAAGAGAATGTAAGACTGATCCATCTCGAAAAATTATTTAGCAAAATATTGTCAATAAAGCTTGAAATGATAGAATACAATTGTAAAAAACGCTCAAAATCGCAAGAAATCAAGACAAGAAAAATTGTCCGAAATTTTAGCGTAAAAGTTTGTGAATCGTGTTCAATTGACTTGATGAATATCCTAACTAAGTTTCAGCAAAATCGGCGGAACCGAAATAAACAGGTTATGTATTTTAGTCATGAATTTGAAATTAAAAATTAAAATTTGACAATTTTTTTTTTTGAGCGCGTTTAAGTAGTAGCGAGAACAAGGTCCATTGTAGCTCCGATATCACTAAAAATATTTGCGGAAAGGGAAATCGAATTATGTTGTAATATTGCCAAATAATAGCTTCAACTTTCTGCAAGTCTGATAGTCCATCACGCGAATATTAAAAAAGTTATGGCCGAAGTTTTATTTCAGACGAATGCGTCTGGAATTTCGACGGAGCCACCTTAAAGTAATTTAAACTTATCAAATTAAATATGTAGTTATAGTTAACTGAAAAATGTTCGTAATTGTAAAGACAATTCAGTCATTGTTGGTGTTTCAGAATGTGAACTTTTTTCCATTCATTTTCAGGTGGTTTTAGCTGAACACTTTTTTAAACACGGTTTCTATAGTTTGGTGACATTACGGACACGTGAATACGGTTTACATAGCTTGGTGACAATACGGCCACGTGAATATGGGTTTACATATAGTTTGGTGACATTACGCACACGCGAACACGGGTTTACTTGGTTTGGTGAAATTACGCACACGCGAACATGGGTTTACATAGCTTGGTGACATTACGCACACGTGAATATGGGTTTACATGGTTTGGTGACATTACGGACACGTGAATATGGGTTTACTTAGTTTGGTAACATTACGGCCACGTGAATATGGGTTTACATAGCTTGGTGACATTACGGACACGTGAATACCGATTTACTTAGTTTGGTAACATTACGGACACGTGAACACGGGTTTTATACATAGTTTGGTGACATTACGGCCACGTGAATATGGGTTTACATAGTTTGGTGACATTACGGACACATGAATACCGATTTACTTAGTTTGGTAACATTACGGACACGTGAACACGGGTTTACATAGTTTGGTGACATTACGGACACGTGAACACGGGTTTACATAGTTTGGTGACATTACGCACACGCGAGCATGGGTTTACATAGTTTGGTGACATTACGCACACGTGAACGCGGGATTACTTAGTTTGGTAACATCACGGACACGCGAACATGGGTTTCCATAGTTTGGTGAAATTACGGACACGTGAATACGGATTTACATAGTTTGGTGACATTGCGGACACGTGAACACGGGTTTTATTTAGTTTGGTGTCACCGCGCTTATCCGCGCGTACGCGCCGTTACCTTAGCAACTCAATTTTAGATTAATTATACTGCTCTCATCCAATCAGTGACGATTAAATTTGTTGATTGTACTATTGATTTTTTTAAATTTCAAGACGATGGGTTTGCGTTTCGTCGGAGGCGAAAGTTTATATTAATTCGGCGTGTGACCATACTATTTAACCTGCTCTTTGTATGTTTGTACATACTCTTTGTATGTACAAACAGGTTTCTAAAGACTAAGACTAATAACAAACAAACAAACAAACAAACAAACAAACCGCCTTTATTTACCGAAGTACACGTAACAGTGATGAACTTGTGGCCCTCAAGTGACATTACGCACACGCGAGCATGGGTTTACATAGTTTGGTGACATTACGGACACGCGAACATGGGTTTACATAGTTTGGTGACATTACGGACACGCGAACATGGGTTTACATAGTTTGGTGACATTACGGACACGCGAACATGGGTTTACATAGTTTGGTGACATTACGGACACGCGAACATGGGTTTACATAGTTTGGTGACATTACGGACACGCGAACATGGGTTTACATAGTTTGGTGACATTACGGACACGCGAACATGGGTTTACATAGTTTGGTGACATTACGGACACGCGAGCATGGGTTTACATAGTTTGGTGACATTACGGACACGCGAGCATGGGTTTACATAGTTTGGTGACATTACGCACACGCGAGCATGGGTTTACATAGTTTGGTGACATTACGGACACGCGAACATGGGTTTACATAGTTTGGTGACATTACGGACACGCGAGCATGGGTTTACATAGTTTGGTGACATTACGCACACGCGAACATGGGTTTACTTAGTTTGGTGACATTACGCACACGCGAACATGGGTTTACATAGTTTGGTGACATTACGCACACGCGAACATGGGTTTACATAGTTTGGTGATATTACGCACACGCGAGCATGGGTTTACATAGTTTGGTGACATTACGGACACGCGAACATGGGTTTACATAGTTTGGTGACATTACGGACACGCGAACATGGGTTTACATAGTTTGGTGACATTACGCACACGCGAGCATGGGTTTACATAGTTTGGTGACATTACGGACACGCGAGCATGGGTTTACATAGTTTGGTGACATTACGCACACGCGAGCATGGGTTTACATAGTTTGGTGACATTACGCACACGCGAACATGGGTTTACTTAGTTTGGTGACATTACGCACACGCGAACATGGGTTTACATAGTTTGGTGACATTACGCACACGCGAACATGGGTTTACATAGTTTGGTGATATTACGCACACGCGAGCATGGGTTTACATAGTTTGGTGACATTACGGACACGCGAACATGGGTTTACATAGTTTGGTGACATTACGGACACGCGAACATGGGTTTACATAGTTTGGTGACATTACGCACACGCGAGCATGGGTTTACATAGTTTGGTGACATTACGGACACACGAGCATGGGTTTACATAGTTTGGTGACATTACGCACACGCGAGCATGGGTTTACATAGTTTGGTGACATTACGCACACGCGAACATGGGTTTACATAGTTTGGTGACATTACGCACACGCGAACATGGGTTTATATAGTTTGGTGATATTACGCACACGCGAGCATGGGTTTACATAGTTTGGTGACATTACGGACACGCGAACATGGGTTTACATAGTTTGGTGACATTACGGACACGCGAACATGGGTTTACATAGTTTGGTGACATTACGCACACGCGAGCATGGGTTTACATAGTTTGGTGACATTACGCACACGTGAATACGGGTTTACATAGCTTGGTGACATCACGCACACGTGAATACGGGTTTACATAGCTTGGTGACATTACGCACACGTGAATATGGGTTTACATAGCTTGGTGACATTACGCACACGTGAATATGGGTTTACATAGCTTGGTGACATTATGCACACGCGAACATGGGTTTACATAGTTTGGTGACATTACCCACACGCGAGCATGGGTTTACATAGCTTGGTGACATTACGCACACGTGAACACGGGTTTACATAGTTTGGTGACATTACGCACACGTGAATACGGGTTTAGATGGTTTGGTGACATTACGCACACGTGAATACGGGTTTACATGGTTTGGTGACATTGCAGACACGTGAATACGGGTTTCATATATAGTTTGGTGTCACCGCGCTTATCCGCGCGTACGCGCCGTTACCTTAGCAACTCAATTTTAGATTAATTATACTGCTCTCATCCAATCAGATTAAATTTGTTGATTGTACTATTGATGTTTTTAAATTTCAAGATGATGGGTTTGCGTTTCGTCGGAGGCGAAAATTTATATTAATTCGGCGTGCGTCCATACTATTTAGCCTGCTCTTTGTATGTACATACAGGTTTCAAAAGACTAACACTAATAAATATCCAAACAAACCAACAAACCAACAAACCGCCCTTATTTACCGAAGTACACGTAACAGTGATGAACTTGTGGCCCTCCTTATAACGGGCAAACTTCTATAAATAAGATAACCGCTCATAATGAGAGTCCTTTGCTAAACTGTTAGTCAAACACGCAAATGTGTCGTGTATTGAAGTGATTTCCCAGTTCGTTAACAGATGGATTCTGCGACCCACCATGGCATATTTTGCATGCAAGGTGTGACAACCGGAAAATTCAGAAATTCCAATAATTTGCTACTAGGTCTAGGTCGCTCTCCATACATAACCATGTCTCATACATAACCAATGTCTCATAATCCTTTGCGGTCATGCACAAGGAAAACAACAGGTTTGACAAAATACCCCAAAACAAATTGTATTTATTGATTTAGCCATGGCTGTGGCTATGTCTGTGTGTTTCGCTCATTTTGTTCATTTTAAATATTTTTCAGATCTTGCAAAACCACTAAAACTCATTCTTAATTATATTAAATATTTCTTAGTTGTTCGCATCGCCCTAACTGACAGGAATAAGAATGCATTACATAAGGACTTCTGATCAGCAGCAACAAACAACAGCGAACATTTGTACTGACTCTCCTATACTGTGCGGTCAATGCCTTGATATACTCGGTTGTCTTCTACTCCTAGGCCTTTACCTTTGTATTCAGAAACGAGGGAAAAAGCAGGCTTTGGAATTTCAATTTCCCAAACAACTCCTTATTATATGGATCTCGCCAAATGGCCAAAGACGGATCACTAAGGGCGGGTCTTTGTGCATCATTGACCAATTTACCTTTACACTGAGATCACACTTTCCAGTTTGTCTCCACAAGTAGATGCTTCCGTCGACCTAAAACCCCAGCAAAGCAGATAAACGTCCCAAGCCGGATTATCCATTGTGCACTGAGCCTTTGCCTTGGCCAAGAAATATTTTCCACACTAAGGTACGTACTGTGTTACGATAGAGTAATTTTCTAAATCTCCAAACGATCATAGAGTTTAGGTTGTGACAGTAAAACAAATATTTACATTTAGATACGAAATCAAGATATTATAGAGAAATTAAGCGGACAAAATCGCACAAAATCATCCTGATCTTAATTCGAAAATTAAGCTTGAAAGTGACGCAGCGATAAGAGATCGGAGTGCTGTTGTTTGGTAAGGTAGACTCTGGACTAGGTGTTAACAAGCCCCGAAAAAAACATGAGATAGTCAATGGTTTATAATCATACTATCCACTAAATTCCTCAAAATATCATAATGCATAGTAACTAAATATTGTTTATATTATATATTGCCAGATAGTCGAACGTCGAAAAGAGAGATATATGCGCTTGAATAAAGTGTGTTCACCAATTAATATAGAGCACTATGTAATAGATTCTCTTCATGTTACAATTGTTCTTTTGGTTAAATAGATGTATGGAGAATGAACAGGGAATGTTTCTCTGTTCCCTGTTCAAATCCTTTGATACTTGCAAATGAATTGTACATTAAAATCCTAAATAATACAAAACTAAATGACAAAAGTCGTCTAGTTTTAGCGAAATTTGTTTGTTGAATGAGCCGATTCCACAGCTAACAGGTATTTTTGTAAATATTGTATCAGTTCAACTAATTAGGGCGAATCGACCCGCGTCATCGATCATAACAGCCACACGCTCTCGTCCACTTGCAATAAATGTTTTCATCAAAACTAATGTTAAGTGATAAGCAAACTTTTCGTCTATTTTAATGTCTTAAAACTACCAAACAGACAGTTGTAGGCGTTTTAGAAAATTCAGGTGAATCAGGGAAAATCTGACAAAGTACTCGGCGATCACGCGAAAGTAGTGGATATGCACACGGTACCTTGGCAACAACACATGTCTTCTCAATACATAATGTTTTTCAATAGGCACCATTGAGTTTGCTTATATAATAATAATAATAATAATAATAATAATAATAATAATAATAATAATAATAATAATAATAATAATAATAATAATAATAATAATAATAATAATAATAATAATAAATAATAATAATAATGATGATGATGATGATGATGATGATGATGATGATGATGATAATAATAATAATAATAATAAATAATAATAATAATAAAAAATAATAATAATAATAAAAAATAATAATAATAATAATAATGATGATGATGATGATGATGATGATGATGATAATAATAATAATAATAAATAATAATAATAATAATATTAATAATAATAATAAATAATAATAATAATAATAATAATAATAATAATAATAATAATAAATAATAATAATAATAATAATAAAAATAATAATAATAATAATAATAAATAATAATAATAATAATAATAATAATAACTTTATTAATGTGTCAGAAAACCTTCTAGCAGAGCACAAGTGCTCCACTAATCGGGGACACTATGTTTTTATTGGATATCTTAATTGCACATGCCACCTACAAATAGTTCACCACGAAGGTACCGAATAGAATAGCTTCCTCTGCTAACTACTCCTTATATGGGTATCGTGTGTTAAAGTCTGGGGAAGAGGTAACGAGAGAAGGCGCAGTACCCTGCCAAAAATCGAAACATCGAAGGGCGAGGACGAGTGCATGCACTACATAGACATTTTAATTTATCCTAGATACGTTACCCTTGGAACGCACATCACAAATACTAGGGACCTTACGCACGAGAAAAATCTAGGACGGGAACGTGAGGACGACAGCGCGCGCACTGATGAATAACGGCTCAAAACGAACGTTGACGTCCTCGACGGCAATCTACGACGTGAAAACAGGTGAAGTGCCGATGCACAATACTGCATTGCAGTCTTAGAATGTACCTCGTGTAGTGTAGTTCTACAAGATGGCGCATTAAAACAAAGTTGCTGTGTTTTCCCCGCTCGTTTCTCGCTACTTGAACGTCTTCAATCGAACCCAATCATGAACATATATGTCGTCCCGTACAGGGAACATGTATGTCGTCCCGTACAGGGAACAAAGAGGTCAATGATACGATACCAATATGAGACGGCATTCCCTTATTAGAGCAGATTTCGTATGACTGTGAAAAACTTACGGCACGGACGTGCCGTGCCGTGACCGTGATGATTTAGGATTTCGAATGAATCCGTGCCGTGCCGTGTGCCGTGGTTTTTCACAGTCATACGAAATTTGCTCTAGTAGACTTTATATAAAGAATACGAATGAGGATGAATTGAAATTCATCATCAGTTGCCTGATGAAGACCGATGGTATCGGTCGCAACGTAGCGTGTTGCAATTTAATGTTCCAGTAAGTGATTCAAATTTGTTATTAGTCGGGCTTCCTGTGCAAGGCCCGACTCTAAAAATGCAGTCCGGTCGTCGTCGTTGACCTCAATTCGCCAACTGGGTTCTACAGCGCATGCGCCTAGAAAATTTGCTGTACTCGAATAATGAGGGATCTATCAGGCTCGACTTCGAATCATTCCATAAACGCTCTCTCTTCGGCGAAAGTCATTATTCCCCGAAATTTGTGACTTTCATGGTTAATTATTTGTTTTTATTTACTGTGTGTATTGTATATTTCACAATATATATATGATTTGGTCCAGTGCTACTTTAATAAAACCTCAGCAATTTAATAGTATAGCCGGCTTCTTCGAACCTGCTTCACCCATATCCAAGAGACCAGGAAGATAATTATATCAGTTGGACTTGGAACTTTTCTGTCTTTTAAAAGGTGTATTTGTTCGTTTTAATATTGCTGAGTTTGTGAAATCGAGGAAATCAACGTGTTTTGAAATCGAAACGTGGCCCAGAATACAAATCAGTGTTGTTCCTCGTGAAAAATAAATGCACCACAGATGTTCACTAACTATTGAATTTTAGTCCTTGGCTATAGTTACAATTCCATACTCGTAATACGGTCTAATTTAATACAGATTAGTAGAAACCAACTAGCATACTATCACGAAACCTGCAATCTGATTGGCTAACGTGCTCACTATCTATTGAGTGATAGATAGTGAATAGCGAAAAAGCGTTTTGAACAAAAACAAAGCGAAAATCAATAGATATTGGTATAAATTCGAAGGTAGCATGCTAGTTGGTTTCTACTAAAACAATTAGACTACTGTCATTAAGGTTATTGAGGTTCTAAATCTCTTTTAATTTTTATTTTACGCACTTTTGTTGAACATCATTTGGGAACTAGTTTCGTCTTTATAGACCTTTTCAACCCTCAAAGACGTACGTACATCTTTGTCTGTTTTAATCATCTTGTAATTGCAGCCAGGATGCATTATATGACATTAAAAATGGTTGTCTCTGGCTTATCTATTTGTTATCATTAAAGCTACAAACGTTTCGATCCTTCCTAGGATCTTTTTCAGTGTAACACTGAAGAAGATCCGAGGAAGGATCGAAACGTTTGTAGCTGTAATAACAAATAGATAAGCCAGATCTAGAGACAACCAATTTTTAATGTCATATGTTTTAATCATGGTTTTTTTGTTTTTTGAAATTTCTGTTCCACGCGACCCCAGAAGCTTTAGCTTTAAATAATATCGTGTTTAAATAAAAGTTATTGTATTGTATTGTATTGTATTGTATTGTATTGTTTGTTTTAAAAGTGTTTTCTATTACAGCTGATCAATTTCACAATGGACACGGCGTTGATCTTTTTGGCATTGATACTTACTATACGTGCTACTGTGGAAGGTAAGAAGGAGCCGGGTAATAATATAATAATAATAATACATGGAGCAGAATGAGGCGATATCATCCGGGACTTTAACGATCTTAAAAGCGGCAAATCCAATGTTCTACTTGAATGCGCGCGCTCATTTACAAAGAAATAAGGCAAAAATGGCCATAGCAGCCACCAAAAGTCCGATTTGTGGAATGAGATTTTGTTTAATCGAAAATAAATTGTCGGGCTTTTGAAGAAGAAGTATTATACTTTCGTAAACTGAAAACAAACTCATAATTATTTGAAAACTTTTGGTATGAAATCTTTCCTGAATTTTGGCCATTTTGGCCGAAATTCACTGGGGAGTAGATATTGTTCGGCTGATAATTTTGCGTCTTTCTAACATATCAACAACAAAAACACGGGGAAATGTTCCTTATTATATCGTCTTCACTTCCTCCAATTTGTGTCAAGATTTGATTAATATTTCTGGTATATATGAAATTCGATGTTTTTCTGGAACTTCAGGGGCTCAAAACGCATACTAATTAGGTGAGTTAAATCTCCCGGGAGTATCAGCAGAGAGACTAAACTCCGCCCATCAGAACCACGATCGGCATCACGACATCACTATTCTTGAACAAAAGCTCTCTTCAGAGCTCATAGAACCCTCGATCGATCCTGCTCATAGTCCGTAAACGGTCTTTATTTCTAATAATCATAGAATGTTTTTTTAAATTAGTACAACTAAGATTTGGATCGGGCAGAGTAAAAGTATATAGTTTTACCGGCAGTCATAAGTCACAATAAGTCACCTGATCACAAACAACACAGTGCGGCTTCAGTTCAATTTGAAGTCAAAAACATCAACGGTGGTCTATTTCTGGGACTCATAGATCGAGTGAAGCTAATATTCAAAGGATTAGTCAGAGTAGAAGTATATATCGGCAAACGTAAGTTTAGCGGCAGCCGAGATGAGTCAAGTCACAACACAATCATAACTGACTCACAAATAATACAGGACGTACGGCTTGCAGTTATTGAAGTCAAAAACACCAACGGTGATCTATGTTCATTTGTTCGGGATTGGGATCCCTCTGTCCCCAAATTTAGGAACCGGGCTTCCTGTGTAGCACATGGAATACGTACGTTGCATCGACGTCGGTAGAGTCATGTTTTTTTTTCATCGTTAGTCTAAGGATCACACAGATTGTAAGTCCTCCTTTTGCCTTTTTGTACTGTTTTAATAATTAGTGATTGGTGTATTGTATTTCATTATAATTTCACCGCTTCAATCGCTTCAAACACTCTAAATGCTGTAAACGATAACTATGATTCTGAGAGTAAAGTCGAGTCAAAGAGTAAAGTCGAGTCAAAGTGTTGACTCTATCATTGGATACGCACGTAATCGCGAGCTGAAAACTGTGTAGTTTATTGCCTAAAGCATCATTACTTGGGCTTCCTGTGGAAGGCCCAAGTCTAAGATTACAGACGGTTATTCTTTTTGGTCGTCGTCGTAGTTTCTACGCCAAATCTGCAAGTTCACCATAGCGCATGCGCATGCTAATCTTCTCTGTATCGTTCCAATTTTTGAGTATACAGAAGTTGTGGTCAGCAGCTTATCAACGAAATTCAAGATGGCAGACGTACGTAACGATAAATCAAATCACCAGCAGCATTCAAAAAGGATTTTGCCGTGCTCCCTTGCTCGAGCAAGTCGAGTCGTTCATTAATACTGCTTAGTAAATATGCAAATATCCTAGAGAATACTTTTTGGCCTTGCAATTCTGTCTGAAAGTGTATTTCTAACAGATGTCTGTGGCTTAGTAAGAACTCGATCGTAATTTTATTGAGTTTGTGAAATCATTTCTTGCAAGGTAATCGAAATGTGCTTCGCCATGCAGCTGTCAGCTAGGAGTGTGAGTGTTGAAGCTAATTACGTATGTATGCTCTACTGAGTCACGCAACGAGTGACTTAAATTCTGCAAGTAATACATGTAGGCTAAAACTACTTCTGTATGATGATACAAGCTATTAGGTTTCACATTTAAAATCTATCAAAACAGCTTTATTAAGAAGCCCAAGTTCACGCTAGTAGAGCGTCTAGTTAGTCGGGCTTCCTGTGGAAGGAGCCCGACTCTAGAAATGCAGAGCGTTCTTCTTCGTCGACCCCAGAAAGCATATTGGGTTCTACAGCGCATGCACCTAGACATGAAGTCTGGCCAAGAAAGATTACAAAGTACAAACCAATCAGGGAAAGCACCGGAGGTCAAGGGGCCAAAATATAAGTCTTTTCTCGTCTAAATCAAAATTTAGATTGAAACAGGACGCTCTAGTAGCGTGAAGTCGGGCTATTAACGTTTTTACTGATATACTGTAAAGTTCGCAGTACTGAAATTGCAAGGAAAGCATGTTCTATCGAGCTCGAGTCATGCAACGACGAGCAACCAAAAACTGTTTCAATCGCACTGAAAATCGCACTATAGGATATCTATATTTAGTTCAAATAGGTTACATTTCATTTAGAAGCCCGACTTCACGCTAGAAGAGCGTCGACGTCGTTGACCTCAGAAAGCATACTGGGTTCTACAGCGCATGCGCCCTGTGACGGCCGCTAAGATAATCACCGAAGGCTCTAACAACATGATTTATCAATACGAGACTGGTCGAGTCTGAATAAACCTTGTTGGAGGAAGTTTATGTCGTCTTGTTTTCAAATAACCACAATAATTCATAGAGATATGGATTTATCAATCCAGTACTAGTACTGCAAAGGGTTTAGAGATCTTCAGAACTTAGAACGAAGTGAGTTGATACACGCAGCCGGCGGTGAAGAGAACAGTTGTAAGGTTTTCAGCCGACCGATAACCGTCGAGGCAAACCAATATTTACACTTCATTCAAACATTGTTTAATCACTCTGCGATGTCTAGTTTATGTATACGGTATTTGCACGGACAACAGGTCACGTAGAGTCAGTATTTTGGGTAATATTTGTATTTTCCGTATCGCTTATAAGCTCTCAGGCAGAGAAGCTCTGTTATTGTACTGTATTTGCTTCTGATGACCTTTAGTAATCCGAACCCCGACATCTGGTTTTATTTATGACGTCAGCGACTACCTACCTTAGGTCGCTGACGTCATAAATAAAACCAGATGTCGGGGTTCGGATTACTGTTGTGGGTTCGGATATCGGGTCATCAGAAACAAATACACATAAGCGATACGGAAAATACAAATATTACCCAAAATACTGACTCTACGTGACCTGTTGCCCGTGACCAAACACTGTTTTAGTCGCACTATAAGATATCTATATTTAGTTCAAATAGGTTACATTTCATTTAGAAGCCCGACTTCACGCTAGAAGAGCGTCTAGTTCTCTTTATTTCTGGGACTCATGCATATAATGAGCAAAGCTAATATTTGAAGGATTAGTCAGAGTAGAAGTTTATTATATACATACTACCTGGCACTATGAGTTCATTTTATTTGAATATTGTTGTCTGGTCGTGGTCGTGTAGTACCAAATGGTACAAGAAACATGAAACCAACGGATGTCAGTGGAGCCAATTAATGTCTTTGCGCATGCTCTGCCCAAAGAAAACAAACAAGTTTCGCCGAGAATTTCAAACAGTTTTCATGTGGGTTTTGAAATCTCAGTATGTATATAATAAACACAATACAGCATGGAAAATGCTTTGTACAGTTTTTATTCACGAGTTATGAAGTATCAGAAAATGAAGTTTTCTGATACTTCATAACTCGTGAATAAAAGCCGTACACTCGTATTTTCCATGAACTATTCTCTATATATATCTAATGCTTTGAAATAATGCGTTCAACGCATTAGGTCTTTAGCGAACTGAGGAAGTTGAAAAAAAAAACGAACCTTGTTTTCGCTAAGTAAATGAAGTGCGTAGAGGAATAAAATGAAGGTATAGAACCTCGTCTTATATACTATGACATTTACAAAGTCCTTTGGGGTCTCAGCAAAAAAAATATCAGAGACATAATTTGTTTATGAGAGATTTTAATTAACAACCACAGGGAATTTTACGTTCCCAAAGCAGTAAGATTGGCAGCTGTCAAAATGTATGCTGGGAATACCGTAGTCCCTGAAGTGATAGTCGTTAACCAATCAAAATCAACGTAGTCAATCATCCATACTAATTATTCCAACTGCTCGCATTTTAGCTAGCGTCAGTAAGTAAATGTCTCCGAAAACAATAGAATTCTGCCCGATGAATAATAATAATAATAATAATAATAATAATAATAATAATAATAATAATAATAATAACAATAACAATAATAATAATAATAATAATAATAATAATAATAATAAAATAATAATAATAATAATAATAATAATAATAATAATAATAATAATAATAAATAACAATAATAATAATAATAATAATAATAATAATAATAATAATAATAATAATAATAATAATAATAATAATAATAATAATAATAATAATAATAATAACAAATAATAATAATAATAATAATAATAATAATAATAATAATAATAATAATAATAATAATAATAATAATAATAATAATAATAATAATAATAATAATAATAATAATAATAATAGGGTTGATGTGCTTGGGTGCATATCACGCCCTAGAAGTCGTTCTAGCAGGCAAGTTCTCCAGCGGTTCTCTGGCGGGGCGATGTTTCATCCGAGCCCGCGCCGAAGAGCACCGCTGGATTCTCGAGCATGCCCTGCGCCCTGTCTTATACGCTTCTGTTCTGTATCAAGTTTTTGTACGGACAAAATGTTGAAAGTGTCTAAATCGATGTTATATGCAATACAACATAATTGAAGGTGCATACATCAGTTTTATACGTCAATACATCGATGTTATACATTTATACAACGATTTCATGGGAATAAATCTAAACTGAAGCATCTCTACAACGAAAAGATGATTTCTCATACAACTAAAAGATGATTTTTCATACAGCCAAAAGATGATTTCTCATACAACTAAAATATGATTTCTCATACAACTAAAAGATGATTTCTCATACAACTAAAAGATGGATTTCTCATACAACTAAAAGATGATTTCTCGGCATACAACTAAAAGATGATTTCTCATACAACTAAAACGTGAGGAAGTGACGTCACTCATAACCAGGCTTCCCCCAACCGGGAAAACAAAACAAAATGGCGTCTGGAGCAAGAATATATTCTAAGAATACATACTTCCAAAACTGCTTCCAGATCCTTCCCGACAGAGAGTTTTTTTACTGAACTTGTGAGGTTTTAAGAACACAACAGCTACATGAAAAAATTCAGCGAAAAATTAGATAGCAAAAGACACATGTTGACAAGCATGCACGTAGCGAAGTACTCGTTTATTTGACATTAATTATCAATAAATTAATCGACACTACAAACACAACAATCCCTACATACTCTCTAGATCTCTGACTGCGACATTAAAAACTGTCAATAATTTGCACAAGGATGCTTATGTAAAATAAATTAAACTGAACAATCTGACGTCACTGAATTTTAAAACATATCACGATTTCAGTCAAACCTTTATAACTCGCATAGGCGAAGCTCAAATCACAAAATACTGAAACATCCCACTATTCACTTCATAGATAATCGAAACATGGCCATTGATTAACTGAATTTCTTGTTGGAATGATCGTAAGAACACTCAGAGTTCTTTCATATTCTTCAAGTCGACAAATGATGAAATCTGGAGAATCATGTCCAGTCCCTTGTAGCTGTTGTGCTCTTTCAATAAACCTCACAAGTTCAGTAAAAAAAAATCTCTGTCTGGAAGGATCTGGAAGCCATCAGTTCTTGCTCCAGACGCCATTTTGTTTTATTTTCCCGGTTGGAGGAAGCCTGGTTATGAGTGACGTCACTTCCTCACGTTTCAGTTGTATGAGAAATCATCTTTTAGTTGTATGAGAAATCATCTTTTAGTTGTATGAGAAATCATCTTTTAGTTGTATGAGAAATCATCTTTTAGTTGTATGAGAAATCATTTATTAGTTGTATGAGAAATCATATTTTAGTTGTATGAGAAATCATCTCAGTTTAGTTGTAGAGATGCTTCAGCTTAGATTTATTCCTAAGAAATCGTTGTATAAATGTATAACATCGATGTATTGACGTATAAAACTGATGTATGCACCTTCAATTATGTTGTATTGCATATAACATCGATTTAGACACTTTCAACATTTTGTCCGTAAAAAAACTTCATAGTTCTGCTCCGCTTTGCTGACTATGATACTAAAATAAATTAATTTTAATTTGTAGTTCATGGAAACCCGTGGATTTTCGAAGAGATTAAACCGCTTTCAAACTCTGATGCCATCACAAAATCTGCAATACCAGACAAACCTGTCAAAGAAATAGATCCGACAAGAGAATTTATACACATTAAAGAAGACATCCGAGATGATCTTGTTGACGGAAATGAAACGAGTTCAAAATACAAAGAAGGAGTCAAGAAACTGTTAGACTTTTTGGAAGCAGGAACAATCATTGATGGGAAATCAGACGATGATGCGCCGCATAACTTCTCGGCTGCCCCAATAAGCACTACAAAGGGTGACCAAAGGAAACTTACAAAGCCTAATCAGACTATCGATGATAGCGTTTCAAACATTTTACTGATGTTCCACAAGCCGCTGAATATTACTCGATCGACTACACAAGCTAATTACTTGAATGAAGCCACCAAAGCACAGTCCAGAGGAACAGTAAATTTCCAGAGTCGCCCGCCTGCGATTCCAGTACGAGGTCAAATACCTTATACTACTTCAACAAATATTGTACGTCTGACGTCACTAGAGCAGCAACACCGGATATACACTAAAAGCCAAATCCCTTATTCTAGCGCACGGTTCACACAGCAAACTGCATTACGTAAAAGTAATACTCCTTATTCTACAATCAATTACACAGATAAGCAAGCGTATAATCCTTATATAACATACCGGAGATCACCTATGCCATATCGATACGGATGGTATGGTACAAACAGCTATAAAGAAACGCAGCGTTATCCATATAACCAAAGGCAAATCATACCAGTGAAGACAAACTACATGAACTCAAGGATACCGAATCCAATACATAAAAGTAATCTATATGTGTCTTCTTATAATACCCACCCAATGTATGCCACGAGCTACATTCCCAACCGCTCGATGGGTTTCTACAGATCTTTATCGTCATATAGAAAGCCAATAAATCTCCCAAGAGCATCATTAACGCAACTATCGACCACAAGCCATGCGCATATGCCAGTTTTCCAAAGATCACAAATTGTACACCCGTTGTTTAACAAAGCAGTGCAGTGGAATGCAATGGGTCAAACTACGATCCCATATGGTGCAGCATTTCACAACAATATCAAATACCGACGCATGGCAATTAGCGGTCGTGGCCGTTCGTACAACGGATTGCAATCACCACGTGAGAAGGTAGCACAAAAGACGCCTTTGCCTCTTCCACTGGCTTCTATCATGACAGCAGCAAGGTTCGTTGTACCTGCACGACCAAATACGCTGAATGGAGCTCTTAAGTCTAATGTTGAAACCCTGATACCTGAGGGCGCTGAACAAAGAGGCGCACGCGCAGTGTAGTGCCACGAATAGATAGCTGCGTACATACAGATAGTACTATACGATGCTTGAACATCTTAATTTAGGTTGACATTAAGACTGCATGTCATATGTTCAAGTTTGATGTTTGAACTTTTCAGTGAGGGATCAATTTCATTCCAAGAATATATCACATTTGGGTATCTTTTCACATTTTATAGGATCTATCGTGATGCAAGTAACAAGTACAGTTTAGTGTGTGCTGTGTTTGTTTGATAGATAACATCGCCGTGTCGATGTTCTATATGTCTGACTCTTTATTCAATGTGTAAAGTTCAATCGTACGTATACAAACGAGCACACTGTTAGTGTTGCAGTCAGTGATGCATGAGAATTTCATTGCTTGGATTCGTTTTTCTAAACTCTCCGGGAATGGTGCACGAAGCAACATTGAATCAGTTGGAAGAGGGCGAAGCCGCAATGGGTATTTTCAGAGGATCTGCTATTGAAATTGATTTGTCTGTTATTAGTGCGAACATGTGCAGACATGTCCAGTAACCTCTCCATCAAAATTCGAAATTTATTTCAGTGTGTGTTTTGGCATTTCTTTATTAACAATAATAATCTTTATTCCATATACCATTATACTGATACATTGGATTTACAATCAAATCTATACGATAAAAATACTAAGATAAAAGTCTGATATGATCATCAAACGAGACTATGACATTATAACAATATTTATAGCAAAACTCTTCAAAATAGATTCATCTTTCATAGAAAATAGATACAAAAACAAAGCCCGCTTAGTAAAAGTGCGCAAATAATTATTTATAATCAATAAATCAGACATTAAATATTTTCTCAAATATTTTTCTTATTCGTACAATTATGTACATTATGTAATGAAATTCATCTCCTACCTCATTGAACGAGCTTTTGCTCCTAGACGTTAACGTGGGTAAATAAACGATTGATTGATTGATTGATTGATTACGTACAAATACGGGCTTCATATGGAATCTGCTTGTAACGGCCAGATTCAACAGGTAGGTTGTGGGCAGATATTCTTAACCTTGTTACTGCTTGACGGTTATGGACTGATTAGAAACAAGATCAATATATTTTTCAAAACCAAAATTCAACTTTACTTGGTTGAATGTTCGTAATTTTCCCTAATTTTACAAACTACTTTGTTGGTCCCTTTGTACGCCAGTTATTTTGACAAAGAACACGAACTACGTGGAGCCGTCCGCCATCTTGGATAGTTGTCCGATTTAGTGCCCAGAAATTTGGCAATGTGGTTTAAAATCTCTTTCTGATATTTTTGTTTCTACAAAACAAATTAATATGTCTTGTCAAAATATCTAAAATATATTCCGATATAAGATATTCAATCTTTTATCGAATCCTGTCGACAACTGTGCAAAGACATCGCTTTGATTTTCAATGAACGTATGACTATGAACTGCAGTCACGGAATGAATTGACAGCATCTTGTAAGGGGTGGACCATTAGATTATTGAGGGGGGGGGGGGGAGGATTGCATGAATTTTGGTTGCTCGAATTTGTTTTCTTTGCTCCTAGCTCTGCACGTTATTTTTTTTAAGGACCTTGACCTTGTACGATATATTTTTCCTTATTTTTTCCCTTAAATTTATAAGTTTACTTTACAAACAAATCTAATTAACATAGAAGCAGCTTGAGGGGATATATCCTGGCAGAGTGAAGACTTTATTATTATTTTATTATATATAATATTATAATATATATAATAATATTATTGCATTGTTTTCTATCTGATACATGTATCCCAAACTCCTATCAAAATTGCATCGAGGCAATTTAGACTTTTCAATTGATACTCTTGGAATATCAGGCCCGTAGCAAGGGGAAAATTATTGGGGGCACATTCTGACGAGCGGCGAAGGTGCGAGCTCCTAGGGGGATATGCGGGGCCGGGTTATGCTCCCCCGAAAATTATTGAGATATAGGGTCTCTGAAATAGCATTTCCTGCCTTCTGAGAGTTTCCAGCAAGTTAAACTGACAGAAAATTGATGCGATGCTGTTCTTGATGATGATGATGATGGATGGTGGTATTTGTTCTTGATGATGATGATGACATTGGATGATGTTGCTGTTGTTGTTGATAATGATCAATGATGCGATACTGTTCTTGATGATATTCATGATGATGATGATGGATGGTGGTGTTTGTTCTTGATGATGATGATGACATTGGATGATGTTGCTGTTGTTGATGATAATGATCGATGATGCGATGCTGTTCTTGATGATATCCATGATGATCATGATGGATGGTGCTGTTTGTTGATGATCATGATGACATTGGATGATATTGCTGTCAGTGTTAATTTTTTTAAATCCATTTTCACTGCATGTACAAACGTGTGAATAACGAAACAAATCGTTGTTGATAATAATCGATGATGCGATGCTGTTCTTGATGATATTCATGATGATGATGATGGAATATGCTGCTTGTTCTTGATGATGATTATGACATTGGATGAAGTTGCTGTTGAACGTTGATGATAATGATCGATGATGCGATGCTGTTCTTGATGATATCAGGAGTCCATTACTAGGAGCCTTCCTCTCCTATAATAGGTTTGTACGACATCGTATGCACAAATTGAGCTAAAAATAGATTATAAATTCCGCGCGATTAACCAATCATGTCGCGTCTTACACAATAGGAATTTGACGTCAGATTCAACACGGCCGAAAGCGTACCGTGTAGTTCCAGAAGAATCAGAATCTAGTGAAATTTCAGATCAGTTTCGTCGTCTGACTTCAGTACTTCATCAAGCGAGGAAGAACAATAATCTCTTACGAAGAACCTAATTAAACTTGTGCAGAATCAGGATGTTTTGCGGCCAATCTGATTATTAGATTTCCAATAATCAGAAATCGTTATAGAATCATTTTAGATTTCTGTTTCAGAAAACAGAAAATGGATTATTTCTACCCGTTTAACTTGATTTCTAAAAGTCGAGTCCACAAACAAGATTCCAAATCAGTTGAAATCTGAATTCTGATTCTGTTTTCTGAAAATCAGAAATCAGGATACGCATTTCGGATTTCTGTTTTCTGAAAATCAGAAATCGGATTACCAAAAATCCCGGCTAGGGGGGGGGAGGGAGGGTACAATGCTCACACGTCCTTATTTCCGGTTAAAAATCTTGACACAGTCCTCCCCTCTCGTGAGGTCATCTACTCAACCCAAACAATCAACACGGCTTCGCTCCATACATTTCTTTGTGTTTAGTTTCTTGAATTATTTTATTTCTATGAAGCTAAAAGTTTGGGTGAAGGAGTTTTCTTACATTATTTGAGCTTAGGATCAGGATGGTTTAGCCTTGTTTTGATTGGCTGTGCCCTACACTAATCCTAGCGTTTTTTTGGCCAATTCTTTTGTCAGCCGTCGACTTAGCTTTCCTGTACGAGTAAGAGGGAAGCTGTCGACAAACAAATAATAATGTGGCTTCAGCTTCAAACCAACGGACATCTCGGCAAACTTCTCTTCGCACCATCCATCAAATGCTGCCTGGTTACTTTGTTTTCCCGCCTTCATTATCATGCACGCACATATCTTTTGGTATAACCGCTGGTCGGGAACACCAACGACGCACACCTTCTCTACATCAGGATGCTCGTATATGGTTTCCTCTACTTGGATTGGTTGAATGGATTCCGTGGCGCACTTAATCAAGTTGTCCATTCTACCCAAAAGCTTCAGTTGCCCTTCATGGTTGAAAGAGCAGCGATCACTGAGATGATGCCAGTTCTTCAGCCTTTGCTTTACTGGTTCTTTTGAAGAGATTTGAATGTCAGGCTTATGGAACGATACCCAGGCTGCGCGCGCACAGATTTCACCTGTAGAAAACAACACGAATTAAATAGAATACGAATGATCGTTTTGTGAATCAGTGGTCTTGAACACCATCGTGCATGAGTAACTTGCAATGATTCCCAGAGGAGAGGAGAGGAGAGGAGAGGAGAGGAGAGGAGAGGAGAGGAGAGGAGAGGAGAGGAGAGGAGAGGAGAGGAGAGGAGAGGAGAGGAGAGGAGAGGAGAGGAGAGGAGAGGAGAGGAGGAGAGGAGAGGAACCTGGATGTGTTTTCCCGGGAATTTTCATTCTGTGTGTCCTTTTATTTATTTATGGGCAACAGTTATCATATAAAATGGTGATATATATACCTTGACATCCTATTGGTACAAGCTGCCCATCTTGATCAATGACTTTCATTTCGTAGCCACTGCAAATATCCATGACACCAACCTCAACAATGTCAATGTTGTCTTTGTGGAATTCTTGTTTCGCTAGTACGTTCGTTTCCGTTGAACCATACAAGTTAATAATACGTGCTTCAGGCAAAATGGTCAGCAGTTTCTTCAGTAGTGGCATATTCAGAGGTTGCCCACCGGTAGTACAGTACTTCAATTTACTTAGATCCAAGCCCACGAATATCTCGTAAAACCAGATCAACGAGAAAGTACGGCAGCACAAAACAGTGTGTACAAGCTTCTTCTGCCATGGTTTCCATGATTGTCGATGTAAATCCACCTTTGAAACCAACTTTTGGAGGAAAAGCAACCAATGTAGAACCGAGCGTTATGACAGTCGAAATGCCAATCCCCATTCCAGGCATCCAGTCAAAAGGACTATCGTTAAACAGTATGGAATACTCTGTCATATTCATAGATGACCCATCCTTAATTCCACCATTGACAAATGCATGATTACTGTATTCAATTGGCTTAGGTGCTGCGGTACTGCCCGAGGTGAACATAACTATAAACGGATCATCCATTAGAACTTTGTCTTCTGCCTTTTGGAGCAGGGCGTGGCTTTCTGGGTTCTTTTCCGCCATTTTAAACAAATCGTCATAGGAGTAGACGCGATTGTGCTGGAGAAGATCGACCTCAGAACCAATCAAAACTGCTTTGAAATGTTCGTTTTGGTCAAGTTTAGAACGAATTTTGTTAAGAACCCGCTGACCAAGAGGAACGTGGTAGTCTGTTTTGGAGATCACACAAGCAAGATCCTTGATACTCTCGATGACTGGATGGAGATCTTCCACCTCCTCGTCGACTATGACAATTGCTCCAATCCTATTCAACGCCATGTGTAGAAACACAAATTCAGGACACGATGGGACCATGAGGAGGACCCTATCTCCCCTGGTAAGTCCGATCTGTAGCAGACCAGCAGCGAAGGACTGGGACTTACTGTCGTATTCCTGGAAGGTGATGGGAACCCTGTGTTTGGTGGTGTCACGGAAAACAAATGCTTCCTTATTTGGATGAGCCTTGGCACGTGTTCGCAGCAGCTGAAATGGAGTCCCGTGTTCCAGGGGTTGGAGGTGCGGCTTGTGAATGTAACTCATTCTGTGATTTCTAAGTGTAAAATAAAAATAATAAAAATAATAGTAATGTTGAACACATATACCGTAGAATCCCGGTTATAAGTCCCCCCCGGTTAGAGTGCCCGGTTATAAGCCCCCCCCCCCCGTTATAAGCCCACCTGTCTGCTAAACAGAAATCTCCTCCTTGGTTATAAGCCCCTCCGATTATAAGGCCCCCGGTTATAAGCCCCCTTCATTTACTCCTCCCCATGCGGTGTACCATATACAGGAAACAATAATCAGGCTATTAGGTAAGTAGCAAACGAGATTGATGGAGTTCATATCAAACTTATGTTATACAAAAGGTCATTGTTTCACATATGAAGATGAGGCCACGGCGGACTATCAATAAAAACAGCATGATTTTGATGCATTTTTGCTTTTTACTGCATTGTTAAAATACAAATCAAAGGAAATTCAAGCAAAAATAAATATATTTGACCGTGTCATTTTCCGCGGTTTCTTCAAAATCGATCAAGCTGAAATCTCTGAAGAGATATAGGAGAGCGTGACATACGCTACACACAAAAACCCTCTGAATCCCTTGGAAATTGTGTCAATCAAAAACCTACCGCCAGATTCTAATGCTCTGTAATGTTACGCGCGTTTTGATATAAAATACATGTATATTGGATAAAATTAAGCTGCGTCAAAATGAAATCTAAAACTCTTTGCTTGGTAATCGTGAACATCATATTGGTGCTCTGAGTTGGTGCTCGCTCTGTATGCAGTAGCCGTACATAGGGGAATTCGAAAATACATTATGGCTCGGAAAGGACGTTTTTTGAAGGCAATTTCCAATATTTACACATAAGATCAATAAGTAAGTTCGAATTTGTGATATATTTTCCCCTGTTGAGGAAACATATGCAGCTTACCATCCTCTTTTATATATTTTTTACATATCAATCAAAGGAAAAAGATGATTTGAGAAATGATGAACCAGTCACGTACGAATCTGCTTTATTTAGCGGCCACAGAACAAATTGCTCGATCAATCGGGCCTCAAACGTGCTTTAGTAAACAAAGCACCTTTGTAGTAATTCAATCATTTTGCGCAAGCGCATTAACAAAAATGTTGTCCGCGTGATACTGGATCCCAACAGAAGCAAATGTTCAATGATGCAGGACATAAGTTTGATATGAGTAGTATACGGTAGCATATTGCTTGAAAATCCGCTCAGATTATAGTTTTTCTTAGCATATTCACGTTTAAAAACGTTTACTGTTATTGTTGCATGAACACTGTTTAACTAAAATGGTCACGATAATAAACATTGTTTTTTAAATAGAACGGATTTCAGACGTTTTTTCCCTCCCTTTTATATGCCCCCCCCCCCCCCCCCCCCCCCCCCCCCCCCCCGATTATAAGCCCACCACAAAACCCTTACGAAGTTATATAAGCCCAGGGGATTCTACGGTATAGCGCAAATATCTATATGTGTATACACCTATTCCAATTAACGTTGATAACGGTCGATCTGAATTGGATGATCTGAAACTTTTAAATTCACGTTAACCTCCGCCATATCTCGTTCAAACATCAAGCGTGATTCCAAGCTTGAGGTCGAATGAATGAATTTCGCATGTTACTAACGAAAGACCCTCAGTTTCCCATAATTCGTCTTGATCTCAGATCATCCATTTCAGATCGTCCATTATCAACGTTTATTGTAATAGGTGTATAATCAAATGCGCTTTGAGCCTTCTCTCTTCAAGTCAGTAGGTTAGGAACTTTGTGCCCTACTCTTAGTCGAACAGTTGTGTGGGTTCTTTTACGTCCTTCCAATGCAATGTAATGGAGTGTGGAGAGACGGGACCACCATTTAACGTGGTCATCCAAACCACGCGAAGGTCTAACCATTTGTAGATGTAATTACAAAGGCAGCACCTTCTCGAGACTCAAACCACGATCCTCCCACACAATAGATCGGTACTCAACCAGCTGAGCCAACCGCGGACGGCGCGGTCAATAATTAAATAAATAAAAGTATAAAAGAAATAGATTGAATGATGCATTGATCGCCGGCCGGGTTTTCTCTATCGAAGTTTTCCTCACTTTGCAATCGTCTCAAGTGTCCAAATTCACAGTAATTCCAGTCAATTCCACAATGGATAACTTGGTAAAACTCTTCATTTCATTTTTGAAGCTAAAGTAATTTGTCAGAAGTTATGACACAGGAAACCAGTTCTAATATTTTGTTTCAGTATCATGTAACGCAGGAAATCGTGACAGTCGACTGTTTCAATCTTCGAAAGAAAGAAAGAAAGAAAGAATAGAAAATGAGAAGAAAAAAATGAGAAGAAGAAACGGTGCCCACACTGAGTATCGATCACGGGTTACTGGTCTCAATATCACAGCATTTAACCAGAGGACTGCGTTAGTCAAGAAATTCCCATAACAATATATAAACCATTACAAGATGGACAAGCTAAATTTACCCTCGAAAACAATTGGTAGACACGCTAGCCTAGTGGTACAGGGTACTGTCATTAAGGACTATAGAATACGACTGTACGTTATCTCCCTCTTTGACTACTACGCTGATTGTGTACTACTCGATATCTCGAAATCATCGGGCCGGGACATCGAGTGACTCAAGTCTGGGTGCGGTATATGGCCCATTTTTAGTGTTTTGCATAAAACTGTCTTAAATATAATTGACCCATTCCTGTCACTTTTGATTTCGTTTTTACCCTTTTTATTATCTTTCTTTGCCCTTATTTTTCTTCTATTCTTTCATCAGTGTTTGGCTTTCCGCTAGTCTCCTTTGCAGCTCAGGCCCCGTCCACACGTACCCGGATATCTTTGAATCCGCAACTTTTTCGATGCGGATTTTTTTGAATACGCTGTGAATACGGCCTCGTGTGGACGGTCGAATCCGTATATTCTTGAATACGTTGACGTCACTGTATCGGATCCAGTATTTACCGCGCAGATTCATCGACCGTATTGATTTCACTAGGCATCGGATACGTGTGGACGGGAGGCCAATCCGAATCGAAAAAGTTGCGGATTCAAAAATAACCGGGTACGTGTGGACGGGCTAATACGATTCGAATACGCTACGTGTGGACACAGGGAGTTCTAACTTGATATTTGTGGCCATTTAGAAGCTCGTAAGATCGATCTGATATTTGTGGTCATTTTAGAAGCTCGTACGATCGATCAGTAATCAAACTCGCCCTCATGCTTGATATTTGGCGAATACAAAGTGAAACTGATCGATCGTACGAGCGATATGTATACAGACTTTGACAGCTTCTAAATGGCCACAAATATCAAGCATGAGGGCGAGTTTGATTACTGATCGATCCGCGTACGAGCTTCTAAAATGGCCACAAATATCAAGTTAGAACTCCCTGTGGTGTGGACGCTTGGAGGAATATTTTCAATATGCCTGTTCTCATCTTCACTTTCAAGAAATTCTTTAATATTTTCACGTTGTATAACGTCTTCTTTTTTGTATTTTCATTCTCTTGTTCCTCGCTCAGGCGGTGTTGGACACGGACCACGTGGTCCGGAACATCCAATGAGAACGCTCGACTACCTAGCAGTGTTTTGAAGATTTTTGTGAACTTTATTTTCCAAGTCGTGATTTATTTCGTCTATTAGAAAATTATTTTGAACAACTACACAAAACAATTACATACAATGTGAAGGTGGATATGTGAACTACGCCTGGATGGATTCTCAAGAGCAGGTAAGGTATTTTAGTACCTAAAATGTGTCCAGTTAGTCTTGTGTCTTTTCATTTTTCGTTCGTCAAACATTGAATATAAGTAGTAACCCACGAAGTGAATCCTACAGCGATCAAAGTATATAAGAATCCTTCATTTTTTTAGCACAGATACATTCTATAGATAGTAAACTTGAAGAAAAAGTGAAGGGGCCCTTCTTTTTAAAGGAGAAAATCGGCCTTGAAGTTCGCGAATTTCACGATAATTGAGTTAATTTGAAGTGACACTTCACACGTCACTATTCATAGCAAAATATAGTTTTATTACTGCGTACCTTGAAGTATTCTAATATCAGCCTGTGGATGTTTGTTTCTTTAAAACTATAAATTATATATACTTTTCTCACTAGCCTGATGAGTTCAAAAAGTCAGCCAAGACTTGGCAAGAGCGCAGTCAAGAGATGGGTTCGAAAGACAGCATCTACTTCTGTATACAAACAGAGAAGGAATATTTTACACACATTTGTATTATTATTATAATATTATTATCAAAATGATTCAATAGTTATTGTGAATTTTACTATCACAACGTAAATCAGTACGTGGACTACTGATACAATTTGGAACTACATGTAAGCTTTTATACGATCGATTCCAACACTACAATAATACACGTCGATAATTATGAGTTGCTCGTAAGATTTGGCAGCCCGTCAAACACTACTATCGGCTGAATGTTGTTTGACTTCAGAAGTTCAATGTAACTCATAAATAGGTCAACATATAAACTAGAGAGAAAGCTAAGAAGTATGTTATAAGGAGAAAAGAACACATCAAAACTTCACGAGTCTACGGGAAGTTCAACTCGCCGTGAATATTCTCTGCGCACATAAAACTGCTCCTTTGTGTTTCCAACAATACCCATTTACTGCCGCAGATTCTCCAGAAAGAGTGTTTATGTGTATATCGAAGGTTATGTGGCGAAGATATAGAAGAAGACCGCTATAAACCCATTGAATCAGAGAGTCACTTAGTTGTTTACACTTCAACGTCCAGATGCAAATGAGTAAACATTTCAATTTGTCCCATCGTGCTTTGCGGTGCGTGTCCAACACCGCCTGTTCCTCGCTAAAGACTTTGACAAACCTGTCGCTCGCCATTTTGACTTCGGTTGCAACGCGCGTCAAGTGAGCGGGAAAAACATCGAAAGTGACGTCATCGATATCCTCACTAGTGAGGATATGGAAAATACGCCACCCGGGTCCCGGATGTAGTTTCGTATGAATATTTTCCACAGGCAGCCCAACCATTGCTTTTGAGGCTACTAAATAATTAAAAAAATGAATTTTTTTTTTGATGGGTTCGCTGTGGTAAAGCGCGCGCGCATTTATATATTGGGTTCCCTGTGTAGAAAAATGTATGTTGGGATCCCTGTGTGCCTCCTGCGGGATGCGCCCGCAGCAAATGTGTATATTATACACATACACTGCGGGACGCGCGGGATGCACACAGGAAGCCCAACATAGGACATTACTCAGCACAGGGAACCCAACATATATATATTGCGCGCGCGCTTTACCACAGGGAACCCATCAAGAAAAGACACAAATATCATTTTTTGAATTATTTAGTAGCCTCAAAAGCAATGGTTGGGCTGCCTGTGTATTTTCTAGTAAAACACTCGTGTCTATTTTTAATACTGGTTTGCACTTACGAGGATCAAAATCATGTTAATATTACAAACAACTCAGCTTCTCAATAGAGATATTAATAAAATCAAACTTACATATCCAGTTTACGAAGTAAAAAACGTAACATTTGAAGCAAATTTCCCTAATTCTCTGGCTTTAGAATACACGTGACAGTGTTGCGTGACAGAAATTGAATCTCAATAAATCAAAAGCACACAGATTTGTTTGTTAAGACACGATTTCTCATGGATATAAACAAAATATCAAACAAACAGTTTTGTACGATTTGATATTTGAATATTTTAGATTTTAGCGTTTTGATGACGTCATGTGCAAACCAATAATATAATAAATTGATTTATTTTACACACGGCGCTCCTAGACATGATTGTCCGGCTATCTGTCTCGGCACGAATACAGCAGGAAGTAGCTCCAAAATATTTCGCCACATTTGAGTGACAGTGACCTGGTTATTAGATTTGCAAATGGCATATTCTTACATAATAATATATTATATGATATCAGTTGAACGTGATACTATCAATCAATCAATTGTTTCCTTGCCAAGTTTCTACCTTTGTTTCTTCTATTGTACAAATATTTGTTCTAAAAGCTGCCAGGGGCTCGACCAGCGTTGCCGAGTATCGTTGCGAGTAAATAACAATGCTTGCAACCATCTGCATATCAATGATAGTTTGGCATTGCATCTATAAACTATCGGTGATATACAGATTATTAAAACAAACAGAACGATATAGCTATAGCTAGATAAACTGTACATACCTAACAACAGCAGTTCAATACCGGCACAGAGTTCACGCCGTGTTTCTTGCGGCAGAGTCCCCCTGAATGTACGTATCAATTCCAACAGTAGAATAAAGCCACCTCCGACTGTTTGCTGTTTACAGCTGGAAACGATCGTATCTCACTCGGTATACATTACAGTGTACGCTTTATAAACAGGGTCCTAAAATAGAGGGTGGTGTCCTAGACAGGGTATGTATTTTATATAATTTGTATACCCAAACATGGGTCAAGTAACCCCCCCCCCCCCCCCCCCCCCCCCCCCCCCCCCCCCCCCCCCCCCCCCCCCCCCCCCCCCCCCCCCCCCCCCCCCCCCGGGATTTATCCCGGTTATATAGCCTCCTAGAGCAGACGCGTGTCATTCCCCCTTTTTCGTTAGGGGTGACCCGATGGGGTCCGTAAACCCTGACCCTATCTATAAAGACAGCGATATCTTGTAAATTCATACCATGTTGAAGACAGATCGATATAAAATGGACCCTATCTATGACTCAAGGGAAATTCCCTACCCTATTTTTAGCAAATATATGGGACTACCATCCAAAACCCCCCTCCCCCCTCCCCCGGGGGGTGTCACCTCAGTGACTATTTATTACAGTTGGGCTTCCTATGCTGAATGCTGTTTGTTGCACGCGAAGAAATCGACAACGCCGTCATACTGTGTTGGTGTCTGTCTGTTTTATAGTGGTATAGCCACAGGCAGCCCAACCATTCCTTTTGAGGCTACTAAATAATTCAATAAAATGATCTTTGCGTCTTTTTTTATGGCTCCTTGTGGTATGGGAACCCATAAAAAAGACGCAAATATCATTTTATTGAATTATTTAGTAGCCTCAAAAGGAATGGTTGGGCTGCCTGTGGTATAGCTACTCACTCTCAGATTGGTCTCATTTAGTGGTCACGTTTAAAATTCATATTTTCCGACGCTCATCACCGCTCCTTTCACATGGGATCGAGTCCCCCTCCAGGATATCGTTATTCATTGTGAAACGTTTTTGCAAGGAATTCGTGTTTTGAAACGTTGCCCAAATCATCACATGGGATTCAGACTGGCTCTAACTGGCGAGAGTCCGGGTCAACCGGAAGTCATGTAATGCGCCCACAGTATCATGTAACATGTAACGCCACAACGAGTTGAAAAAATGACGTCACTGCCGCACAAAAATAGTTACCATGCCTTCATAGAGCAGGAATGCCGGCTTCAAAATAAGCATAAATGATTGTATTAAATTCCTCAGGAAGTGCCCGAGTAATTATGACATTGATTATCATCATCATCATCCGGCATCATCATCATCACTGAGTCGTCAGTAATAATAATAATAATTGATTTTTAATTTGTAACTGTCTTGTGGTCCCCTCTGAAAATAACGTCTATTCAGTAGTATTATTATTATTATTATTATTATTATTATCATCATCATCATCATTTAAAAATCACACTAACGTTAACAAAAGAAGGTGATATAATCGGGATAAAATCGCATGCGCACTGAACCTTATTCTTAATCTCTGAACTGGCTTATTGGTCATTGATACCGTAGTTGATGCAGTAACCTCACGTGACCCCTCGCCTCGCTATCATATTGGATATTGGGCACGGGATACTGTACGCAAGGCATGCATGGCAACCAACGGCAATTCCATGCAAGATTATTCTGATGCATAACCACAGGCAGCCCAATCATTGCAATGAATATATATGCAGGGCCCCCTGGATATCAGCCTCTACCCTGTTTAAGTAAAGTCTTGCATACTAACATGTTTAGTTACACTGAATTTTATTGATTCTATGACGAATTAAACATAATAATTTGAAAGCTACCTGGAAAATGTGCATCCAGGTTATGCAGCGTTCGTAGACCTTATACTACACGAGTTACAACATACCTAAGCCTCGGTGTGAATCCTGGAATTATTTCCGAAATCAAATGTAACTAGATGCTTTCAGCGTTCACTCGTGCCCTAGTCTCCTTTGCATCCGTTTTTAGTTCCGTCACGTAACGCTCTCGGTCCACAAACGGCTGCTAACATTCGAACAACATTCCTTTCCCTGCTTTTGGCCAATCAGAATTTGGCTCTCATATTCCTGAAACCGTTCGCGTCAAATTTTCTAGCCAATTAGAGTCCGTGTTAGAAATTCAAGACTCTGACGTTTCAACTTCAGCGTCGCTAGTTACTCGGGCCCAGGCCTAAGGCCGGGCCGAGTCTATAATTACGGTTGGTATTTTTTTATTACTCGGGCCCAGGCCTAAGGCCGGGACGAGTCTATAATTACTCGGACACTTCCGGAGAAAGTCCGAGTTATAAAATGGGCATCGTATCGGTCAGGAATGTCTGTTCCAGGGTTTCGATTGGCTGAAAACGGGGGCGATGATATCCGAACCATACGTACGAAATCTTTATCTATATTCACCGACAAATAGTCTCCCTCGTCACGCAACTGTCATTGTCATAACCTGCATTGGACGTATATGATCAAAAAACAGGGTCAAGTATCGGAGATTGTCACGGAAGAATGACAAGAGCTTAGCCTCACTCTGACTCAATAAAACAATGACATCGTTGGATAGATCTTTTGTTTTGTTGAGTCAGAGTGAGGCTAAGCGTGTATCTGCTCTGCATATGATTAGTGGCTTTATGCAAAAGGTATGCTATTCAAGGGCGGATACAGGAATTTTTCAAAGGGGGGGTCCAAATGCTCAATTCAGCGTGAAGTGACGTCATGTTCAACACTGTTGGATAAGTGACGTCATAATAACGTAGTTTTGTAAAGGAGTTTTTGCAGTTGAGTAAGACTTTGTAAGTCGCTTTGTCCACAAGTTTTTGTACAGTACCGGTCAGAAAAAAGCGCACAGCACATAAAACACAAACCAAAAAGAAAGCACCCAAAACGCAGTGACGCGTTTTTATAAACAACAACAACAACTGTCAGTATTCGTACTCTCTTGTGTTTTTTTTTTTTTTACATTGGGAAGAATTGCGAAACAAGGAGCAGAGCTGCTTAGAAATAGTATAAACCATCAAGCTTAGCAGCTAGGTCATGCGGGCTAGTTGATTCGTTGTAGATATGGACCATGATAATTACACAAAGTTATCAATAATAATACAATATGACTTCAAACGCACTCGCATACGCGTATTTGTCATTTTCTTTTAGTATTGTTTTCTTTTGTAAAGTTGGAAACAGAGAAGAACACGGCACGTACACATGCACAAGTTAAAAAAACGCCTGAAACCCGATCCGGCGCGAAACTAAGTTATGTTCGAACTCTGAAAACATACCAATTCGCTTGATCGACCGGCCCCGTGACAGCGGACAAGAATAGTCGAAGCGTCATTGGGCAAAAACACTCCGATATTCAGAAGCGATCAGGAGCCATGCAATAGTTTACTTCGCATCAGTATTAATAATGTTCTACAAATGTGAGACTTGGAGAGTATTGCATGTGTAAAAGGGGCGACTAGTCTTGTTGAGGTAGAGACTTTTATTACTCTTCGAGGTTCGCTCTTCTCTGAGCTTTATCTTACATGTAGTAAGCTTATATAATCGTAAACTATACAAGATGAGTGATTGACGTTTGTTGTCAATCACTGTCTGAACTATAGCAGGAAGTGCAACATCATTGGTTGCAACGATGTTGAAGTTCCTGGCTAATCTAAGTAACGAGGAGAAAGTAAACAAGTAGAGAACGATAGTTCTATCAAAAGGAGGTATGTTATTTAGGTAACAAAAGTAGATAAATCTTATATCACTAAATAGTAAAAATGCTTCTGCAACTGTTGGTACAGAAATATGTTTTGGTCAAACGATGACTAACTCAGAGTAGACTAGTGAAGATCGTATGGGAGTTGTCCTTGTGATATGCAAGTGGGAGGATCTAGGGAAGCCAAGGGGACACGCCTACGGCAGGTGTACCCATTTCGTAGTACGTGGCTCCTTGTGCACCTATGTGGTTTCAAGTGTGCTAAGGTGTAAAACAAGGTCAACACTAATTAGGAAAATAGGAAACTTACGAAATCTAGCTTCTTCACACATGCATTGGCAGGAAATCGATGTCTTTCACGAACTGTATTTGGTTTGCTTGACAAATAACCTTCAGTATTGTGTTGGTCTTACTGAAATTTTAAATTAAACTACTAATGAGCCTCTTCATAACGCGTTTATCAAAATCATAAACGCAAATACGCGAGTTTTTTTGTTTACAAAAGCAACGCACTCGCAAAGTTAACGCGTTTTCTGCCGATTCGCTTTACTCTGACCGGTACTTCCCGGTACTGTAGGTCACAAGTTGTCTTGCTGAACCATGACAGGTGGGACAAGGTGAAATAGTTGAGATCCTGTCCTGTTTTCTGTGCATGCTGACGAAAGGGGGGGTCCTGACCCCCTGGACCCCTCCCCTGCATCCGCCCTTGCTATTCAACGCTCGTAGGGATAACTTCTCAAGTACCACGGATAAATAAATAAATTAGGAGATTCCCACAGTCCTTTGCGATCGTCAGCTTGTTGCTTGTTGCTTTCGGCCCGGACAACGATATTTGGAATAGGTGTATATAAACAAATCATGTTAACACCCCAACCAGTACATTATGTTTGCATGACTAGAAGAAGAAGCGAGCGAGGTGTTAATTATAAAATATTGGCATGAAATATTGCAATAATATTGAGGCTTGAAAACATTATGATGGTTTAACGAACAGTTGGTTTATCAGTTACAATTTTAACCTTCAATTGAAAATTGCCGGAGCAAAGACATCAATACCACTTTAAATGTGACAAAAAAGAGTACAAAAGTCTGGGAGCTGAACAAATAGATTTTTATTAACTGTTGAAATGTACTTTATAAAATACATGCCGGTGAACACGAATATATCGGGTTAGAAAAGAACCTTACTTGCAGGTCTTCCCATCATGCAATAGCTTGATGCCGTCAGGGCAGTGACATGTGTGGGCCTTGGGTCTTGGCGCAAGAAGACAGATATGACTACAGACGCCTTTCTTTGCCCCACAAGGGTTCACTCCTGTCCAATGAAACAACAGTTTACACAATAAACAGATAGTTTCTCTTTATTTCCTCTTCTTTCTTCCTTCCTTTTTTCTTTCTGTAATTATTCCTTCCTACGCTTTTCTTTTTCCTTTGAATTTCAACGTGGAGTTAATTTCTTTTCATAATTATAAATTGGTATAGTTTTCAACAGGATAAGCCTCTGGGTCACATGTCGTGTTTGCTGTCATGCATTTTAAAGTAGATGTTGAAATTCATGGCCAGCGGACTTTTCAGTACACAAAAATAGTACTAAAATTAGTTGACTATAAACATGACAGATATTGCTGTTGCTGCCCTGTGACAGCAGCATATAGGATCAACAGAGACATGATACACATTGAGGAGAAGCTAGGTGCTGCCTTTGTAATTACATCTACAAATGGTTAGACCTTCCCGTAGCTTGCATGGATGATCATGTAAAATGGCAGTCCCGTCTCTCCACACTCCATTACATTGCACCGGAAGGACGTAAAAGAACCCACACCACTGTTTGACTAAGAGTAGGTTACAAAGTTTCCGGCGTGTGTGGCCTAACCTACTGGTGGATCCTACATTATAGGGCTGACCATTTCAAAATACCTAGTGTATATAATACTAAGTATTTTGAATAAAGCTGCATTATTATTATCAGTGTTAATGAATTGTTGATAAAAATGGATCACATCAACTGAAAACTAATGAGTGCAATACAGTGCAACTTGCCAACATTCAAAATATCACGACACTGAATAATATTAACATAAGTAACAAACTGTCATATAACAAACCTTTCTTGACTAAGTTTTTGCTGATTTTGAATAAAGCTCCATTATTATTATCAGTCGTTAATGAGGGCCCAGTCCCCATTCGTTTCTTAAGTCCAATCGATTATCTAAGGGAGTGGGTCCAGAAACTTGGTTTCCCTGTGAAACAGAGGCCTGGCTACTACATTATCTAATATGGCAGACGAAGAAAGCCTTCTGGCATTCGCGAACTTGGGCAATGAGTCCGTATACATCGACACAAAAAAGCTAAAAATCGCAGATGGCAAACGAATACAAGTGAAATGGCCAAAGCATTCTTCGCGAATATCAAAACACGACACTGAATAATATTAACATAAGTAACAAACTGTCATATAACAAACCTTTCTTGACTGGTTGTTTCTGCTGATCATAAATATGAATATCCATGGGTAGTTGCAGTCCATCACGGATTACATTGATGTCTTTACCAGTGAACATATATTAGCCATATAAACACTCCCTTTCTCCCAGTCAGTCCAATACATCCTGTTGTGCAAGACAGTAATAGCAAATGGATGGTGGATATTTTCACTGAGTATCACTCGTCTGTGTGATCCATCCAGATTGGCTGATTCTATTGTGTGGACTTTAGCATCAGCCCATATGATCTTGTCACTACGGTAGTCCACAGTGAGGGCATTTGGCCATTGGATGTTGGTGGTTATTATAGCTAGTCTTGTGGTGGGATCTCCATTCATGCCACACCTTTCAATCTTGGGCGACTCACCCCAATCAGACCAGAACATATAACTAAACAGGAAAGAAAACATTTACGAATTTGTATCAAAAGTTCCATACTATCCAAGTATGACATGAAATCTAATTGAGAGAAGTATGGGGTGTGCAACTAAAATCGGAGAAAAAAAAGAACAAACTCACACAGGTCACAGTGTCCTTCAATTCAAAAACATGGTCTAGCCTAGATGCGATGCATGCTAACAGTTCGACCATGGTTTTGAATTGAAGCAGTGACCTGTGTGAGTTTGTTCTTCTTAAATTTCTCTAAATTACTGTTACATGTTCACTCGCTCACTCACCCGGGGGGTACTTGACCCATGTTTGGGTATAGGGGTGCCGCTGAGGGTTTGAAACCCTGACCCTGTTTAGGACACAAAAATCTAAAATACCAACCCTGTCTAGGACAACATCCTCTATTTTAGGACCCTGTTTAGGACAAAGGGCAAAATACACACTGTCTTCTTTTACACAATTTTAACGTGTTTTATGTTGACTGATGACCTGTTAAAGATCGGCAAGAGTCTCGGATCTCGGATGGCTAAATACCGGTTAAAACCATATTTAGCGACGACAATCGTGCATTACCATACCATGTTTAGGACAGACTCACATAAAATTATATACCCTGTTCAGGACAGAGAGGCCAAAAACCATACCCTGTCCAGCGGCACGTCCCTGTATAGCCCCATATGTACCCCCCCCCCCCCCCCCCCGCCCCGGGCTCACTCACTCCATAAATCACTCACCCAATATCTGGGTACACCACAATAGCTCTAGGGTTATCCAGTCCAGATTTTATCAATGTCAGCCTGTCTTTACCATCAAGATCAGCTACCTCTATGACATCAGTTCCTCTATCAGTCCAGTACATTTTCTTGTTCACCCAATCGACACTCAGTCCTTCTGGATTATGTAGTGAATCGTTGACTAATACTCTTTGTGCTGAGCCATTACTCATAGGAGCAGACTTTATGTTCTTTGTGATGGCATCCGTCCAGTACACTGTGCTAGTCTCGTAATCATAGTCCAATCCAATGGCAGAACGTTGTCTTGAGACTATTCTGGTGAACTCTGACGAGTCAAGAGAGAGTTGGCGGATGCTGTGGCGATCGGTAAATATTAAAAAAGGCTTTGACCCTAATTGACAACAAAATTCCATTCCATTAGAAATAATATTATCATTAAAGAATAACGTGTTCATCAAGTAGAGGACAGAAAGAACTTAAAAACCGCAAGTGGAAACCGAGTGGACACCCGAGTACCATAAATTCCGAAAGTAGCAACCTATGCTTTTATAGAAGCATAGCAACTTATGTCACTATATGAGCTATTTAATTCAATGAAAACACTGTTTCACTCTAACAAATACCATACTTACAACATCCTTTTTCATCGGATCCATCATTGCAGTTAGATTCTCCATCGCAGACCCAACTCTTATGAATACACTGTCCATTATCGCACTGATGCCCTGACAATGGACACTTCTGAGTAACATTGCCTGAGCCAAAGGACCACATGAGTTAGATTTCTCTCTTGTAATTTATTAATTCATTACTCTTATCAAAGACTTTTAAAAAAATATTATTTTTATTGATATCTGTCTATTTAGTTATTAGGATTAGAATGATGCTATTGTGTATCACGATTAGTAATCTATTTCCACCGGCTTCCCTTCACTCTTTAAGCTATGGGTAGGGAAGAAACGTTGGTCGCCTTCATGAAAGGGGTAAAAAAAAAAGCCAGGGTGTGGAGGGTGGGAAAATATAAACCCTGAAGGCGAACCGTATATATAACGAGTGAAGAGAAGAATACCACGAACAAGACTACGGGCCCTGTCATAGCCAGCCTTCCCGACTCTAATTTGTATGCATGCTAGCTTATATAGCGGGAAAGACAGCTGAAAATAGTTAATGATTACATTAGTATTATTAGGATGTACATTGTATATATCTATCTTAATAGACAGTTTGATGTGTAGTATGGCTGGATATTTGACAAGTCACGCACTATTTTGACGAGCCCGTAGGTGAGTGCTGAAGTTCTCATGTGATTTGCCTTTTGTCGTGGATCTCCTCGTGGCCAGCAGTACATACATTTGTAGCTGCTTGAAGAGGCCTATTTTGCATTTTAGAGTGTTTTATAGCCATTATTCACCACAGAAGCCATTCCCAGAAAGAAACCTTGGGTGAGATGCGATTTCACGAAGGCATATCGGCAGTCGATTGACAAAATGGCATGGCATAGACCATTCTCCTGAAAGAAAACCTTGGGGCCTGAGATGCGAGATCGATTTACAAAACGAAGGCATTGATCGGCAGGGCGCCGTGGGAGTGAAAGGATTAAGTCGTTCTCATTGAGGAATTTCAAAATGGCGGACTCAAACTGTTTAATGACTCATTATCTGATTCAATAACTAATGACAATGTTTACTTGGCAATGGAGACTTTGACCGACCAAACTCACATCGTGTGTGGTTAAAAAAACAGCACCAGAGATTGAACGATGTTGAAGCTTGTCATCGTCGTACAATTGCCCATCAATTTGTGTCACGGCCGTGAATTACTAAATAATAGACTGAATAAAGGATTAACGGCTCCGGAATAACGTACAATTTCGAATTTTTTTACATGTTACAGTACAGTATTTATTTTCCACGATTTTTCGCAATGAAAAGTACTTTTTTCAATTTCCCGCGAAAAACCCAGGCCTGCGCCATGAGCTAGATCGATGTTACAAAAATTGGAGCAGAAAGTTAGAATTTTTCAAAAACAGTATTGATTTTTTGACGGGCGGTTTCGGGCGCCGTGGGAGTGAAAGGAAACCTCAGTCAATCGGTGTTTGCGTTTATGTTCGAAAGAACACATTTCGAAGAATTATTTTAGGCAACAAATGTACATCAAATTTCCGCTGTTACATTTTTTGTCGAGGGCATTGCTGAGACAACCAAGGCGCTTCTTCCTTCAGTGTCGTACTTTCCATACAAAAAGACGCCATTCTGGGCCGTATTCTGAAAATCGGTAGATTCAATAACATAATGACAATGTTTACTTGGCAATGGAGACTTTGACCGACCAAGAACAATCGTGTAGTGGTTAAATACAGCACCAGATAACGATGTTGAATTAAGCTTGTTTACTTGCTTTTTTTTTTTTACTGTACAAGAATAACTAGAGTACAAATATGGGCAAATATGGTACTCGTATTTGTACTCTACTGAGTACAGTTTGTGTATATTTGGATAATAAAATTATTGTATAGATTTTATATTTTTATCAAAGTTTATATTTAGTATTAGGTGGACTACCTGTAAACTAGCATGGAGCTAAGTGTAGTACCCACATTAAATAAATAATAATAATAATAATAATAATAATAATAATTATTATTATTATTATTATTATTATTATTATTATTATTATTATTATTATTATTATTATTATTATTATTATTATTATTATTATTATTATTAATTCATGCAATTACATCTAACGACAATATACTTACGACATCGTTTTTCATCGGATCCATCACCGCAGTCAGAGGTTCCATCACAGATCCAACTCTTATGAATACACCATCCATTATCACACTGATGCCATGTCGTACAGTTCTTAATAACATTGCCTGGCCAAAGGACCAAATGAGTTACATGTAGATCTCTTACAATTATTACATCTAACGATACCATACATCACGGTGGAAATGACCCTAAAATCGCTCAGGTGAAAATACGCCATTTTCGCAAAAACATTCATATTTTCAAAAATCTTCAATGTAATTAATGGAATAAAAATTTCAGAGTTTCTTTATTAAAGGTAGTGTGATATTTCAAACTACTTGATGGCAAAATCTGACGCAATGATGACATCATAATAAAAAGTTACAATTGCTGTGAAAATTTAGCTTAAACCCAATGATAAAATAATTAAAGTGCATATTTTGAAAGAGAATAACATCTTGTGCACTTCGGTGAAATTTTCATAATCAGGTTCCGATTATTAGAACCCGAGTTATACACAATGTCGGATTTTTATGCTCATTAACTCTATTAGAGATATTTTTTAATATGTGTGACGTCATACATGTAATGACGTTTAAAATAAAATAAAAATGTTAACTTCTTACACTCAAAAAAATCAAAATTCTAAAAACATACGATTTTTTCGCATGTCATCAATACGCCAAGTATGACGCTAAAATGTTTTCAAACCAAAAAGATGAATTAATAAAATTTATTTTACCGATGGTTTTGTATTAATTATTTCCCGCCAAATTTTCCCAGGAAAAAATATCAAGTTAAAAATATTCATAACTCTGGTTGCGTTCGTCCAATTTCAAAACGGTTTTCGATTTTAGGTTAGTTATCACGAGAAGAACGAAGTACCGTAATGTCAATTTTGCGATTTTCCAAAAAATTCAAATGAGCGATTTTCGGGTCATTTATGCCCAGCGTGCATGCACTTGCCACATCAATAGAATGGTAAATTATACATATAAATGAATAAATTAAAGAAGCAACAATTAACCCCACGTTAAAACACACATCAGAAAAATCTGAGCCCCAGGTGGGAAACGAACCCACGATCAGGACCTGCCAATTTTCCAGACAGTTGCTCTACCACTGAGCTACTAGCCTGCGTAGCAAGCGTTTTTTTAGGCAGCGCGGTAGAGTTTTCGTTTTTTGGCTGCGCGAAAGTTGGGGCGAAAAAAACTCTTCCGTGCGGCCTAAAAAACGCTTGCTACGCATGCTACTGAGCTACTGGGGCTCAGAATTTTCTGTAGTGGTTGATGTGTGTTTTAACGTGGAGTTATTGCTTCTTTATTTACTTACATCGTTTTTCATCGGATCTATCACTGCAGTCAGATTGTCCATCGCAGACCCAACTCTTATGAATACACTGTCCATTATCACACTCATGCTGTGACAATGTACACTTCTGAGTAGAATTGCCTGGGTCAAAGGACCGCATGAGTTAGATCTCTTACAAATCAATTACATGTACATTTATAGATACATGTACCATACTAAATGCGAATTAAAGTTAACCAAACTTCACATACGTAATTTTGGGACTCAGAAAAACATCTGAGCCCCAGATGGGATTTGAACCCACGACCCTCCATTTGCTAGTCGGATGCTCTAACCACTGAGCTACTGGCACTCTATCACGCTGGGCACATAAGAACCCCAAAATGGCGACTTTTGCATAACTACTACAGTTTTAATCCAATCAATATGATACTTAGCAATATAACAGTACATGTCAAGGTGGCAAATCTGTTCTTTTTGTTTTTTGATTTTGTTGCTATTTGGCGGGAAAATGACGTCAAGAACATGCCACCAAATTTTGAAATTCGTAAATAAACTAATTTGATCATTGCAATCGAAAGAATGCTAAATATCAGAGATATAGCTGAAATAATATATTAGATATAGTTATTTAATCCAAATATATGAATTTTTGAAATTTTGAAATTTGAAAATCCGCCATTTTGTTACTAAAAATAGCCCAAAATGGCGGAAATTTCAAAAATGATATCTTTGGATTGAATAACGATATCTGAGATATATTTTCATTTATATCCCTAATTTTATGTGTTCTTTCGATTGCAATGATCAAATTAGTGTATTTATGAATTTCACAATTTGGTGGCATGTTCTTGACGTCATTTTCCCACCAAATAGCAACAAAATCAGAAAACAAAAAAGAACAGATTTGCCATCTTGACATGTACTGTTATGTTGCCAAGTTTTATATTGATTGGATTAAAACTGTAGTAGTTATGCAAAAGTCGCCATTTTTGGGTTATTCTGTGCCCAGCGTGTATGGTGAGCCTAGGGTCTTACTTGGGTTAATATGTGACATACGGGCTGAAATACTACAACCACTATAACCACCATAGAGTGCCAGTAGCTCAATGGTTAGAGCATCCGACTAGCAAACGGAGTCCCAAAATCACGTATGTGAAGTTTGGTTAACTTCAATTCGCATTTATCATAATTACATACGTTGTCGTACATCAGTTACATCTCATAATGTACCATACTTACCACATCCTTTTTCATCGGATCCATCACTGCATTGAGATTTTCCATTGCAGACCCAGTTCTTATCATGAATACACTCTCCATTATCACACTGATGTTGTGATGATGTACACTTCTGAAAAGCATAGCAACCAATTTCGTCAGATTTGTCGGAACAGTCGTGTTGTCCATCACATCTCAACCATGTTGAAATACATGCTCTTTTATTTGCGCAGGTGAACTCATCGGGTTGGCAAGTTTGTGGGGCTGAAACAAATATATATGAAAAAACGGATCGATTCCATTACAGGCAGCCCATGCAATTACCATTTCGTCTGAGGCTAATAATAATAAATAACAATATATTTGTATGCACGCGTCTTTTTATGGGTTTCATGTGGTAGATCGAGTGGAATATAAACATGGAGCAACTACAGAATACAGGGCCACTGTGTTCCACCTCACTTTCACAGATGTATTAATTGCTTGCCACTCTTTGTAGAACGGGGCATAACACAATAGGCTCTATTGTTTAACAATAGAGCCTATTACAATTATTGTGTTATGTCCCGTTCTACAAAGAGTGCCCTGAATTCTGTACAATGTAGTTAGCCCCATACTGCATTGAACGGACATTGAACGTAAACGCTACGGTTTTTCGAAGGTTTTGGCTACGGTTTCTAAAGAATTTCCGGCAAGGCTCGGAATACCTTTTTATTAGTTTATTATAAACTAGGCTACCTAACAGCAGTGAATGCCTATGATGAATACATTGCTAGTCGTTAGGCGAGTCTATCTTCAATTCTTTGTTTTGAATACAGCTATTTCAAAAAAGGTTGGTGAAGGTAGTTGCATGTTGCATGTTGCATGAGAGAATGAGACTTGTTCAATTCATTTTTTAATTAGAGTGCACATGATACAACCCATCCAATGGCCTGTAATATCATGTGCACTCTAGTGGCGCAGCAATGGTTAATGAATGTGGGGAAAGACCTCGAGGTGGGGTTCCTGTGGCGAGTCCTTCTTTTCCGGCTGTGTCGAGTGGGTTTCACGTCCGATCGTGTAGGTAAATTTATTTATTTATTTACAGATTTACACAAGGCATGCAACTTTGAGCCGTCCGAACGCTACCGCGGTCCGTATTCTCGCCAAAATTCACCTTCAAAGCTCTTACTCATCTACTTCGGGGATAGAAGGGATACCCTGGCCAAATTTGAATAAGTGTTAAATAAGTGATGGAAATTATTTTTTTAACATTTATTTTAGCTTTCTCCTAGGGATCTGCAGAAAGTGGTGTCCCATTGGAATGTCAAGAATGCATTTTTCTGTCGAAATTGTCTCTAGCCTACACCGTAAGGAATAATTTTCTCGTGAACCAACTTTGGAGCAAAATATTCCCTACGGTGTATGCCGTGCTGGCATGGCCCATGTGGACAGTTTTCAAATCAAGATTTCACTTTGGATTAACACTCTAATTTCACTTTTACCGTTCAAACTGACCACTGATCACAAATAACAGTTGAACTCCTTGCATTGCTAAAGCAGTTTTAGCCTTGTACAAAACGTATTTTCCAGCCCGGTACTGGTTTTTGGTGCTCAATACGCGCATTCGTAAAAAATATCCTCTTTTATTAGTTCGATCTCTTTAAAAATATATATTTTGCTACAAACTAAAGAGATCGAACTAATAATAAGCAATTATTGAACGAGGTTGAGCATTCGGCAGAGGCAAATAATTAATCTGCGAGACACTGACAAAATCACGATATTTTGCGATAACCGAGTTCAATAATTGTTTTATCATTCGACTCATCAGTTTCTATCAATAAGGAATTTATTTAATATAAACATCAAGAAAAAATATTGTAAAACGAGCTGCCATGTTTACACTGTGAATGATCAATTAAGTGCGCATGCTCAGACCGTTATTTGCAGCGAACATTGCTTAATCTTCACTGCGCATGCTCAGACCGTTATTTGTATGCAGTTATTAATATGTTCAGGTCTTTCAGCCAATCAGAACTGCTGATTGAAATGAGTCGAATGATAATAATAAATGATTGTCTAACGATGTGCAGTGTTCATCTGATTGGTTACAAATCAACCAAACACAGTGGTCGTAATATCCAATTGCAAGGAAATAGATCATTAGAACCGGTCATATTTTCCGGTTCATCTGACATGCCAATTTTTATCAATGTCCGTCAGCCTGTTTTTACCATCAAGATCCGCTACCTCTGCAGGCTCTATACATACTGATGTCGACATCAGTCTCTCTATCGCTCAAGTACATTTTCCTGTTCACCCAATCAACACTCAGTCCTTCTGGATTATGAAGTGATTCTCTGACTAATACTCTTTGTGCTGAGCCATTACTCATAGGAGCAGACTTTCTGGCTTATGCTCTCTGTGATGCCGCATCTGTCCACATGGACCAAATGAATAGATCTTACAATTCATCTAACGTACGATACTATACTTACGACATCCTTTTTCATCAGATTCATCACTGCAGTCAGAATCTCCATCGCAGACCCATGCCTTATCAATACACTGTCTATTATCACACTGATGTTGTGATGACGTACAATTCTGAGTAACATTGCCATGGCAACCAATTTCGTCAGATTTGTCGGAACAGTCGTGTTGTCCATCACATCTCCACGATGTTGAAATACATCTTTTATTTGCACAGGTGAACTCATCGGGTTGGCAAGTTTGTGGCCGGGGCTGAAACAAATATGAAAAAACGGATCGATTCCGTTACAGGCAGCCCACGCAATTACCATTTCGTCTAATAATAATAATAATAATAATAATAATAATAATAATAATAATAATAATAATAATAATAATAATAATAATAATAATAATAAACTTTATTTCATATATTTTTTACACAAACAATTGCAAATCTCACTACATGTAGGTAATTTACAATTGACTACTTGAACTCGAAAATATAATTAACAAAAAGAAAATGGTAACATAAGTATATTTATATATATCAATAAAACATTTAAAACTTCATTAATTCGGGATTAAGCCAGTCCTTATTTCTACAACAGAAAATATAATAATAATAATAATAATAATAATAATAATAATAATAATAATAATAATAACGGTTTAATGATGACTTTTCTACATTCATCATGACTAAAAACTAATAAACTGTCATTCGATCATATTCAACTCAATTGAGAGAAAACATTTTTTTTTCTAATTTACTGATATCAGGAAATTTCAAAACAACAGCAGTGCCATTTGAATCAGGCATACCAAAACAGTTACATTCATGAGAATCAAAAGCATAAATACAATCTACAGTCTTCATTAAAGCTATAATATAGCCATCTAATATTATAAATGCATATTTATCGTTCATGAAAGCATTCATCAAGGCTGAATGTAAAGCTAAGTATGGAACCTTATTGTGTCTCAGTAGTGGGCAATTCCACGGACCGAGCTGGGTAGACAGTTCAGCGACAAAGTCTTTGTATCTGGGAAGAGTTGGTTTTCAAGAGCATTCAGTTGACACTGTCTCCTTCGGTTAATACCCGGTGTACGCAATCATTGAAAATCGTTTAACCAATCTGACTGAGCACATATAATAATAATAATAATAATAATTTATTTATTCACGTAGAACACAAAAGAGCTTACAATAATTAAAACTCGTGAGAACGTGCACGTGCTGAAATACTTATAAAAGAACATTGTCTTCCCCTAGAAATGACTGAATGACTAACAAAAATCTCGAATGTCAGTCAGCATCAAAGACGCCACAGGAATCCCATCTCAACACAGGAATCCCATCTCAACACAGGAATCCCATCTCAACACAGGAATCCCATCTCAACACAGGAAGCCCACCCAAGATTAGTTTCCGTAAATATCGCATCTTTTTATGGGTTTCCTGTGGTAGATCGAGTGGAATACGTATTACAAACAGTTGTGCTCCATGTGTTTTACGTAAGACCCATACTGCATTGAACGGACATTGAACGTAAACGCTACGGTTTTTCGAAGGTTTTGGCTACGGAATACCTTTTTATTTATTATAAACTAGACTACGTCCTAAACAGCAGTGAATGCTGACGGTGAATGCATTGCTAGTAGACCTAGTAGTTGTAAGCTACTTGTAGCCTCTTCTTACGGCGTTTTATCCGAGGATATTGGGTTCCGAGGATATTGGGTTGCCTGTGGTGGGGGTTAATTAACCGCGGGGGACTAAGGCGAGGGGGAGGAACGCCGACCACCACAGGTAACCCAATATCCTCGGAACCGGCTACAAGTAGCTTAGTAGTTGTGGATAAGGTTTGGTGAGGGTGGAACGAATTGTGTACAGTTGAGGATCACGCATATTTGAGATTGTTGGCTGTGTGTTTCAGGTGTGTTTCAGTCACGTTGTGCGCTTGAAAAGCACAAGGATATTGCTCAGTACGAGTTGATAAACCTCACAACATTTACCGATCATGTAGAAGTTGGCGCGAAAAGCATTGTGGTTATTGAAAATTGCATGCCGGGTAATTATCGAGATTTTAGTAGTACATTCTACATGAATGAATTAGAAATGCTTCCTTGCTCGCGAGCTATCAGGCTCGCTCGCTGCGTCAGCAATACAGTCTCATAAGAAATGAATCGCTTTTAAAACAAGCAGAGCACGGCAAAAACTGGGATTCCTGTGGTACAAAAAATGTGCTACGCGACCACGCATAAATAAGCCCGCGCGCATTTTTGCAAAAACCGCAAAAACGTCAGCACCACAGGAAGCCCAGTTTCTGCCGTCCTCCATTGTTGGGTGGACGAGAGGGCCCCCTTTCGGTCTCTGGCCAGTACATACGTACCAACTTCACCAAACATTATATTAATGTAAACACGACTAACAATACAGAGAATTATTTCCTCAATTCATCGACGATAAACCTCAAATTCATAGGCCAGTGAAAATGGGAAGAGTTCCAGACAGTTTAACTTGATAAAAATCCCAACTCAGCGAAAAGTCTCAACAGGATATCGCCTGGAAATACCGATTTTTCCTGTCATCTCCGGTTACTCGATCGTAACTCATACAGTATCAGTGCAACCTAGAGCAACGGATAAACCAGCAATTCCTTCTTTAGGCCTATGTGGCTGACAAATTGCAGTCTGCAATGATTTCTGTATATTGAATATTATTCTGTATATTATTCTGTATATTATTATTAATGTTTCATGCCATTGCGTGACACAGTACGTATACGAACTTATAGTAGGGCGATGACGTTTATCCTCAATTTGGGAAGTGTACATTTGTTATCACTGGGCTCCCGCCAGGACGCCTGGCTTTCGACCAATTAGATGTAACTGAACTTGGCTAACTTGGCTAAGTTTTGTTTCAACCCATACGATCACTACACGCAAGACCAGCAGGCAAGCGTTGTCGCTGAGTGAGGTATTCAGCCTTTCCATTTCTGTGAGGATTGTTCGCCCCTCCACCTTTCCCCTTGGCACCATAACCACATGCCAGCACAGAAGCAAATACGTACATAATATTACTCGGGCTACCCGACAACGTCCTCAATCGTACGGTCTACATCGCACGGTCTACGACGTCCGCAACCATACGGTGTACAGTTTACTCATAGCTATCACAAGATATCAGTTCTGAGAGGGAGCTAGCAAAAGCGTGCAGGAGCTTCGACAGCTAGGCGCATTTACTACTAAGTTACCTTGGGTTTGACTTTGAGCGATCAAACTACATGCAAAGATCATCCAAATCATCCATGTCTGTTGCCGTAGTCTTGCCATCTTGGCCTTAGTAGAATGCAGCGCAGGCTAGACTAGCTGAAGAGAAGCTATTTGAGACCTTTTATAGAGTGCATGCGCCAGGGTACCCCGCGGAGATATGACACCATGACATCTTAGAATATATACATAGAATGGAAATCAAATCATATCCGTATTGACGTCACTGTTCACGGGGAGCGGGTGACCTGTTGGCGTCGTGTAGCGTAACACGAGTGGTTAATCGGATTAAAATATATTTTAAAAGCAAAGTCTAGTCTAGTCACGTTATTTAGCCATAGTACACCGCACCCAGGATGCCCTCTAGCTATTCAAACTAAAGCCATATAATCATTTCTTTACATTTACCTGCCTTCAGAAGAACGACGAAAATCTGAAGGGAATCCTTCGTTCCGAGTGTCCTCCGAGTGTCCTCGCTCTTGGGTCGCGATGGGAGTTTACGTTTATACGTTTAATGGTCTTTTAAAAATACTAGACAACGCTTTTTCATCAAGTCATATTATTACAGAAATATCGACCTGAAACACGACTTACAGTTAGTTTCGGGGTCAAAGAACGTCAACCACGCCCTTTACAAACAATAAACTCGTCTGGGTTTCCTCGCTCTAACGTGCAACATTGTAACTAATCTGACTCAATGGAATCTCTTTGTATTACATTTCAATACTTGTATCTCCAGAGTGAATCGACTTGGTCTCCTATGCAACATCCCTTCCCCATGCCCTTCCCCTCTCAAAGCTTCGCAGCCCAGCAGGTTTGCTTTGTCGTCACGCAACGCTACTCGTTAAACAATATTTTGTGAAGAGCGTTGCTTGGTGATAAATGTAGTGACGCAGACTAGAATCCATTGGAACATCTCACTCAGATCCCCTACGCTCTCTTCAGACAGACACCATGCTTTCGCAGCCCAGCAAGCTACACGGCTTACAACAAAAGTCCACGAGCACTTAGTTCTACAATTCAACCCCCCCCCCCCCCCCCCCCCCCCAATTCAATGTTGCTTTTCAAACTGCTATGCTCTGATCATTTGCTAAGTCTCCAACATTGGACCTGGGGGGATGGGTGTTCGCGATACTTTTGTCGACCGCTGTAGTTTGCTTTGTCGTCACGCAACGCTAAAAATGTAGCGTTGCGTGACGATAAATGTTTTGGGAGTGACGCAGACTAGAATCGAGTCGAACATCTCGCTCTTCCCGTGATGTCTACATCAGATTCGCAAACCAAGATCCAACAAGCTCCTTATCAACATCCTTCATCCATGCCGATCATAGACGAAGTGATCTGCTTAGGGAAAGTGACAAAGGAATATCTAAATGATATCAAAGATATTCCAATCCAAGCAGGCGATGTGTTCATTGATACATATCCCAAATCACGGACGACATGGCTGAGTGAGATTATATGGCAAATTTGCTACGATGGCGTGATAGATATGAGAAACATAAATCAACGGGTGACATTTCTCGAGTTCTTGAAAATGTCACCTGTAGCTGACAAGATCGAGACCAGACAGCAACTGCATGATTTCTATTTGAAACTACCTTGTCCGCGTATTTGCAAGATTCACTTATCGCACCATTTAGCACCAATGGGGGATGGCGTTACCAAACCTAAGTACATCTACGGGATACGCAACCCAAAAGATGTAGCTGTTTCATTCTATTGGCATTATAAAGGGTTTAAAGAGGTGGAGTTTGACAGATCTTGGGATGAGTTCTTTGAGATGTTCATCGATGGTAAAGTTTTGAGCGGAAGTTGGTTTGATCACGTGCTTGGGTGGTGGGCGCATCGAGATGATCCCAACATTCTGTTCCTAAAGTACGAGGATATGAAGAAGGATCTGCCAAGTGCTGTGCAGCAGATAGCAGAGTTTCTTGGTAAAGATTTAACTCCAGAGATGATTCAACGCATCGCTGACCAAACAACATTTACGGCCATGTCTGATGGCAAAGGACGGTTCTTTGATGGGAATGACGCTATGGAGAAGATGGTACGAGTACCAGGTATTAAATTCCTGCGAAAGGGTGAAGTTGGAGACTGGAAAACTATTTCACTGAGGAGCAAACCAAACGCTTTGATGAACTGTACGAGAAGAAGGTGGCTGGGAGTGGACTGGAGCTAGAGTTCGAATGACTGGAACGGCAAACTGAAGGGGGACGTAACAATAGCCTGCGAAAGCCTGCGTAGCAAGCGTTTTTTGGCCGCGCGAAAGTTGGGGCGAGAGCAAAAAGGGGCAGGAGGGGGAGGGGGAAGGGCGAGAAGGAAACGCTTGCAGGCAAACCCACGTTCCTTAACATTTGACGGTTGAATGAATTCATATCGTGACAGCTTATCAGTGAAGTAGCCAATCCCAATGAAGCTATTATACGGCGGAAGTGAAATTTCATTTTGGATCTGTCACAAATGGGCCGGTGGCTGTAAAACGTGGATGGACCCTGCGGATGGACCTGGCGGATGGACCCGGCGGATGGACCGGATTTTTTTGGAAAATATATAGAAATATAGAAAACATAAACGTAATAAATCCAAACTAGTTATACATGGGTTTCGGTATTTTGCGAGCTGCTTGTTGCAGTTGTGAGTATTTTGCGCATCGTAACATAGCCTGCGTAAACATAAAACTCGTATCAGAAATATGAAACTCCCTATTAGTCCTGTCCTGTGGCTTTGGAACCAGCAGTATCACTTCTTGAAGGTGCTGTTCCTGTGGAGACCTGTGAGACTGATCTAGTGTCTTTCACGGTGCAGTAATTTTCTCGGCGTTGCAGTGGAACTCGGGTAATAGAGTTGGATGGCAGTCTGTTTATAGTGTTGAGTATATTTCAGTCATATAGTTTCATTTTTACCATTGCGCATTATAATCCATACAACAATCAATTTTAAACATACTAAATTTAAAGTGCACCCTAATAAATCACGAGTGCCGAATTTCATTTCAAGAAAAACAAAACAACTCAAGGTAGTTAAAGGCAATTTGGAAAATCACATTTCTTGTAATATTAAACTCGCCTTATTTCTTGATCGTCTGTATTGCCTTGTCTGTCTTGTGTCTGTCTTGTTTCAGCCATGACGAACCCGTGTTTATCGATAAGACCAGGACATCCATACATTCAAAAGTGGTCGTGTGGATTCCAAAAAGAAGACATAATATAAAAGAATAGTTGATAAAACGTTCGATAAGAAGTTCTCATGTGAGTCTTGTGACTGGAGATGGTCAATGTTTACGTGCTGGACAACGAATAATCTTGAGCATTACTCCCTCTCAGTCTGTGTCCGAAATTGAATCATACACCCGGGAAGGGTACTCCCATATAAACGCTGTACGGGTATGTGCCGCTGGACAGGGTCGGGCCAGTTTGGCCTTCTAGGTCTGAGATGGGCATCATCTCAGCTCTTTTAGATCGGAGATGGGTCTTTGATCGGCCCTCTTTGGTCTAAAATGGGGCACTAAGTTTCAGCATTTGAGATGGAATTGTTTTTTTTATAGGTCTGAGACAGGGTATATAGGGATTTTTAGCCGGTCCTAGTGTACACCCTCACCTATAGATTATGCATGGAGTACCCCCTCCCCCCTCCCCCCTACCCCTCCCCCCTCCTCTACGTCAAGCGGAAGCTAGCAGTATCATGTCGACTCACTTCACAGATCGGCCCAAGTGATGTATGCCATGTGCATGTCTGATCGCCTCAGTATAATACTAAACTCAAGTAAAATTCATCAAAGTGAAATTGTACTGAATGCAAAATGTAAAATGCACTTCTAAATTAATTTATAATCTTTTTTCGAAAAAAAAAATATGATCCATCCTCCAGGTCCATCCTCCAGGTCCATCCGCAGGGTCCATCCGCAGGGTCCATCCGCAGGGTCCATCTGCGTTTTACAGCGACCCATCGAGAGTTCGGGTCAACCGGAAGTCATGTAATGCGCCCACAGTATCATGTAACATGTAACGCCACAACGAGTTGAGAAAATGACGTCACTGCCGCACAAAATTAGTTACCATGCCTTCATAGAGCAGGAATGCTGGCTTCAAAATAAGCATAAATGATTGTGTTAAATTCCTCCGGAAGTGCCCGAGTAATTATGACATTGATTATCAACATCATCATCCGGCATCATCATCATGTCTTGTGGTCCCCTCTGAAAATAACGTCTATTCAGTATTATTATTATTATTATTATTATTATTATTATTATTATTATTATTATTATTATTATTATTATTATTATTATTATTATTATTATTATTATTATTATTATTATCATCATCATCATCATTATCATTTAAAAATCACACAAACGTTAACAAAAGAAGGTGATATAATCGGGATAAAATCGCATGCGCACTGAACCTTATTCCTAAGGTGATTCCCTTGAATTTTCTATAACTTGGCAAGGTGATACATTACAGTATGGAGTTTCAAAAAATTCAATAAAAACAGGGGGTCACCGTGCTCATTTTTGCGCTACACTGCTTTGAAATTATGGTATTTTTGGGTTTCCGGTCGAGTCTCGCGTGGCATCGGGATCGGGTAAATAATTTTCCATAACTTAAAAGACAAACTATTAATAATGAAATGATGTGTTTGCTATAGCTTTTGTATCTCTAGCCTACTGTCTGATAGTAGGAAAATGCTCGAATTTTGCATGGTTGTCGAAAAATAGAACAAAAAACACAAATGTTCGAACCACCGAGAGGGTCTAAAAATCGATACTCACTATGCTTTCATTCATTTTTTTTATGTTTGAAATCCTAACTTTTTTTAATACTTTGCTATTTACTAAAGAACTATTGTGTATTGAAAGCTATTGAATAAAAAATGGTGGTCCGTGCTCGTTGGTGAAATATTTCGCAAAACGTTCAGTTTTGGCACATACTTTTGATAATTTCCGCGCGTGGAGACTGGGTACAAATTCCGTCCAAAATAGACATTTTCTCTTTCGTAGTGAAAAAAAAACGTGCTTATTAAAGGGGCAGTGTCAAGCCATATGACCGCGTAAGCCTGGGTACGAAGAAGCGAGAAATAATAAAAGTCCACCGTGGACTTTTATTATTTTCGATGTTTTGAATCCGTTTCCATCGACCTTAATCATGTTTGTTCAAGCGTCTAATGGAAAACTAGTAATAATTCAAAGCATGTTCTTCATTTTCAACAATTCCTAGTGAGGATTATTTCATCTTAGAACTGACTTTGAAGCCGTTGAAAAAAGTGTCGAACAGCCGTTGAGAGGCAGGCCGCCATCATCCTCAAGTGAAGAAAACCGAATTGTAAACCGGCAATTCTGGTCGATTGCGAAGGAATCTTCATCATCAATCGTAGGCCGGTGCAGTACTGTTCATGACTTTTGAAGAGAAAAACTCACGTAGAACTACTTGTAAACCCGGTGAGCTTCCAACCATCTACTTATGTGTTGGGCTTCCTGTGTTTTATTTGATCGGCCGTTGGAAAATGATATTGCCGTGAATTCACTTCTTGAATTCAGTCTTTTTGATATATTGAAGTTCTAAAATTGCTTTCTAAATAAAGATTAGTATCTACATGAGTCCTGTAGGTCATTTATTTAGCGATTAGAACGGTTTTAGGGGGGGGGGGGGGGGGGGGGGGGGGGGGGGGGGGGGGTTTGTAACTCGCTACCGGGCAAGGTAGGCTTCTCAACCGAGTGTTATTGTTTTGATTTTAATGCGCATGCGTGAGGCTTGACACTGCCCCTTTAATGTGTGGAAACTTTGTTTGTTACATTTTGGGTCTTGTTTTGTTTGTTTTGTTTTGCTCGCATTTGTAAAAAGGCCGTTTTAGGCCTGTTTATCTCAATAGCCGCCATCTTGAAAATTTAGTGATCTCAAATGTGCGCGAGTTCGTGCGAGCTAGAGAATCGTGCGCAGTAAGCGTGCGCAATGCAAAACATTGGAATCACCTTGAACTCTGACTTGGTTTATTGGTCATTGATACCGTAGTTGATGCAGTAACCCCACGTGACTCCTCGCCTCGCTATCATATTGGATATTGGGCACGGGATACTGTACGCAAAGCATGCATGGCTACCAACGGCAATTCCATGCTAGATTATTCTGATGCATATCCACAGGCAGCCCAATCATTGCAATGAATATATATGCAGGGCCCCCTGGATATCAGCCTCTGTTTAAATAAAGTCTTGCATACTAACATGTTTAGTTACACTGAATTTTATTGATTCTATGACGAATTAAAAATAATAATTTGAAAGCTACCTGGAAAATGTGCATCCAGGTTATGCAGCGTTCGTAGACCTTATAATCCACGAGTTACAACATACCTAAGCCTCGGTGTGAATCCTGGAATTATTTCCGAAATCAAATGTAACTAGACGCTTTACAAGCGTTCACTCGTGCCCTGGTGCGATTTAAGAATTATAACATAGTTCATATTATCGCGCGATCAAATTCATTAGCGCGAGCGTACATCCATGCACGCATAACTCGATAACTCGACGCTCGTGCTCCATCAAATGACGTGTGCAAATGTTTTCACCACGCGACGAGGAAACTTTTTCTTATCGAGTCCGCACTGCAGGGCAAACATTCAAAGTTAAATACGAAAATGGAGAACAATAATGAAGGTTTTCCTAACTTTCCACATTTTTATCGGAAAAACGAAGTTTGTTTCAGTAAAATATGAACATGTCGTATTAGAGAATTTAACATTCAATGGCAATTAAAATGTTGTTTCTCGTCATTCTTTATCGTCGCTATGTTATAAAAGAACTGGTTCATGCTTCTAGCTGTGCGTCTAACGAGTTAGGGATGCACTTGGGAAGTTTGGAGAGCACTCGAGCAGCTATATGCATGCACCCCCCCCCCCCCCCCCCCCTGCCCCTGCCCCTGCCCCTGTGCTGTGTACGACCCTGGACATGTTATAGCACTACATACGTTGTTGACGATTTCGCCTCGTAAGCTCGGCCGTACTAACGTCAATTCCTGTTATATGAGCAAGTGTTCTGTACTCTGCAGGCACGCGCTCTTTAAACCTTTTCCAACTAGTTTTAAAAGCATGGTTTTGAACTGAAATTGAAAATTTCTAACTAAAATTCATTGAATTTCACCCAAGTTTTGAAGAGCGCGCGTTACGTTTCTTTATCTCGTAGACACCACTATGCATAACGCCCTGGGTTCCTCCCGAGTCATAATAACGTTCCTGCCGCGATCGTTAAAATGACAGACTGGCCAATCAACAGAACTGTATTGTTCCTCACGGATGGACGACTTATGCCACTAAATGTTCATAAATCACTGGCCCGTCTAGCTACGCTTCATGAGAACAGTATCAACTTTACTATATACCTCTCTTTGTACACCAAAGGTTATTTCACGATGCAAAACATCATTGTAGATAATGGGACTGGTATCTTTAAAGCAGGAATCGCAGGAGACGACAAGCCAAGGGTTGTTCTGCAAAACGTAGTCGGAAAGTCTGCAGGGTCGGAATTGTACGGCAATGAAGCCATAGGTAAAAGGAACGAGTTGAATTTGTCTTACCCTATGGAACATGGCGCTGTGACAAACTGGGAAGACATGGAGAAGGTATAAGTACAGTTATAATCTAACCAGAGTCTTGTTCAAACTTTGATTCAATCGGATTTCATTGGCGGCAATTTATTTTGAAGTGAAGTATGCGTTGATTATTATTAGGCTAATTTTTAAACCTTATAATGATAATTAACTCCTGAGCATATTTAGTTACACTGAGTTGTTTCTTTTTAAAGAATATCAACGAATATGGTGAGAGTTATGTCTTAGAATTAAAATTGATTCTATAACGAAAAAGAATCAGTAACGATAAATAATAATTTTAAAGCTATCAAACTACCTGGAAAATTTGCATCCATGCATGTAGTGATCGTAGCAATGTTATAAACCGCTTTATACAACATGTTAAGCCTCGGTGTTTATCACGTACATGAATGGGGGATTATTTCCGAAATCAAATGTAAGCAATCTGTATAAACAGCCTCAGGTTCTCGTCACGATATGTCTGAAAATGTTAAAGTTATGATATGCCTGCAAGACAGAACAATTCAAATCCAGTACATGTACATGAACGTACACCAACGTTTATTACGAGTAGTACAAAAGATCAATCAAAACCATTTCAATCCTTTTGAAAAAATTCAACTGTGTTCATCAGTAATTATGACATCAGTCGAGTAGAAACGTGAATAATTATTGATGTCTAAACTGCTATTAGAATTAAAATATTGATATGTGCATCCAGTGTGGCAAGACTGACTCAACCATGCATATAGCTAATTGCATAATCGTTGTCGGGTTGAAAATCACGAAAGCTACGACCAAAAGGAATTCTGGGAAATTAAAACTCTCAAATAACACCGTCAAATCATCGACCTTTTTATCCAGACTTGTAGAATCTTAGTTAAATAGCTCATAGACCTTCAAAACTTAGCCTGCGTTTCATCCCAACAAACCCTAAACGAGGGTTTGTTCGGATGCAACGCAGGCTATCAAAACTACGAGAACATTGAATATATCTGCATGTAAATAAATGCGGGTCATGAACTGATTTCCCATCCATCTTTGCGGTCTCAGCTTCTATGATTTATGATTTTCAACCCGACAATGATTATGCAATTAGCTATATACTGTACGTACAACGTTAAAGATCAAAACAGGCATAGGCTTATTGTGGTCTTGTTGTCACACATTAGTTCTTGATATTGTTATTATTATTTATTATTATTATTAGTAGTAGAGGTAATCATACGGTTTCGAGTTCAATTTGGAAATAATTTGCACAAGTGTGTTTTTCAAAGAGTATCAAAATTGCACGAGCCCGTAGGGCGAGTGCAATTTGAGCTCTTTGAAAAACACACGAGTGCAAATTATTCCAAATTGAACGAGAAATCGTATGATTTCCAATTAATAATATTCATGAAAAAAAAAGTAATTTGCACTGCAGTGCATATTAAAGGTAATTTGCACTGCAGTGCAAATTACTTTTCAACTGCACTGCTCTAAGCCAATCAGAATCGAGGAATTTTTTCATGAATATTATTATTGTTATAATTCATGCAAAATAATTGCTTGTATCGTCAACCTGGAATTGATTCCAGAACGAAAACCATAACTACGCGCTCATCTTCAGGGTGTCCTTACAACGTACGTTTAACAAGCTGATGGTGTACATATTAAAGCGAACACAGCTTATAGCGCGCGTGCGATCGAGGTAGGAGCTGAAGCAAATATAGAAGAGAGAAACACATACACACATTGTGTCCCTAAAGATGAGCGATGACTGAAAGCTCGCGCGGTGTCTTTCAGAAATAAATTCGCAGTTGTCTGATCTCTTACAAGAGGTTAAAAACATTTGTATCTTCAATTACAGTTCTGGAAGCATGCATTTGGAAAGCTGGACGTTGATCTTGAGAATCATCGAGTTGTAATGACGGAAATGCAAAATGAAAACAGAGCTAAGACTGCTGAGGTACGCACGCACGTGTAAACGTATTATGGGCGTGGCTGGCAGGGGGTAGGATCATTAATACTTCACCAATGTTTTACGTAGAATGCTGATCATCCAGGGGGGAGCTCCATATAAAAGTGACGGTGATGCTCATAGCGCAGTCCCCTAACACTGTTCATGAAATCAAATACAAAGCATATAATGCATTCTATACACAGTGTTTTAAGGGACGTTTAGAGGTTAAAATCGTCTAGTTGGGTACCACGACTACCGAGTAGAGTTATCTCAGTACCTTAGGCCGGATATTTGCAAGTCAATGAAATCATAGCCCACTTGTAAGGAAACTAAATCATTGAGTTAAATTGTTTTGTTGCCACACGTTCCCATGCCACATGGTCGAGATACCTATCAGCTAGTCAGCTAGGCTATCAGATCGATCATATGTGAGCTTTCTCTATATCTTTCAGATCATGTTCGAAACGTTTAAGGTGCCAGGATTATTCATTGCAAACAGTGCCATCCTCGTTCTCTATGCATACGGACGAGTAACTGGTTTGGTCCTCGACTCCGGGGACGGCGTGACTTCCGTATCGCCCGTCTTCGAAGGCTATCTAGTCCCAGAAGGAAAACAAACTTTACCGGTTGGAGGACGTGACTTGAATGACTATCTTGTCAGACTTTTAGATGATGCTATTGATAGAGAAATGGCACATGCCATCAAGGAACAAATATGCTGTGTTTCTTTAGATGGTTCGTCTTGCTCCAGTGATACCGGCGCGTACAGAATGCCCGATGGGAAAGAGATTACCTTGAACGACCAGCGTTACAAAGTCTCCGATCCTTTGTTTCAACCGACGATTTTGGGTCTCAATTCTCAAGGCGTGCACCAGATGGTCCACCACGCCATTGCTAAGTGTGAGATGGACACTAAAATAAAACTATACAGGTAAGAAAACACCCTTCCAGTTTTAGCTATAGGGTGACATGTGCAATCGTAGACAAAACGTAACGGACAGCGCGCACTCCGCTATGCGCTCGGGATATTCTTAGTTGGATATATATAGCTAATTGCATAATCGTTGTCGGCCGGGTTGAAAATCATAAATCATAAAAGGTGAGACCGCAAGGATGGATGGGAAATCAGTTCATGAGCCACATTACATGCAGATATATTCAATGTTCTCGTAGTTCTGAAGGTATATGAGCTATTTAACTAAGATCCTACAAGTCTGGATAAAAAGCTAAGGTCGATCATTTGACAGTGTTATTTGAAAGTTTTAATTTCCCAGAATTCCTTTTGGTCATAGCTTTCATGTTTTTCAACCCGACAACGATTATGCAAGTAGCTATATATACGGCTCTAGTGTAATATGTTCTCAGATGAATATTGCAAGATAATAGTGCTCTTAACAAACCTTTGGAAAGAAACAGCATTTTATATCTCGGGCATTCCACAGGTAGCCCGAGTAATTACATATTTATTTGTTTATTCTCTATCAATTTTCCATTATTTATTATATATGTAGTCTCGGCATATTAGCATTTGTCTTGCTAGAACTAGGGACGTAAACGTAACATTCCCATCAGACCGAGTTTAAATATACAGTCAATCTCAAAAAGGTTGTCCAGATGAAAAGACTGCAATACTACAATAAAGTCACGTGATTCATTATGAATTCAATTTCCTTGCGTGGAATTTCAATTTGAGATCCAAAAGTACACGGCATTAAATATTGTGAGAACTGACTGTAATGGCGTTGTGGTATCAACTCGCAGTTCCGCGCGGAGAAATTGAAAACATAATGAATCACGTGACTTTATTGTAGTATTGTAGTCTTATCATCTGGCCAACCTTTTTGGGAATGACTGTATATAAAGTTCTTCATTCCTTCATCAGCAACATTCTACTCGCCGGTGGCTCTACGATGTTCCCTGGTTTCGAGCAACGATTGCAAAAAGAAGTTTCATCATTGGCACCAACAGACACTCTTCGAGAATGTACGCACGTGGTAGCCGATAAGAACAGGGCGCTGGCTGCCTGGATCGGAGGCTCGATATTTGCCTGTCAGCCCTCATTCAACGACCAATTGTGCGTCACCAAAAAAGAGTATCAAGAAATGGGCGTTTCTGCTCTTGAACGCAAATTTCCTCAATAAATTGACTGTGTGAAACGCTAGCTACGTAAAATGCTATTTTATTTAAACTTGAAAACGAGCTTGTGACACATAGAAACAAAACTAATTGTTCAAATGGAAATAATGTTAAAATCTTTGTAAAACACTTGATTTGTAAATGCGATAGTAAATTTCATTTTCAATAAAATCAATAAATGCATGAGAACTGGCCGTGTACTCCTAGTCTCTCCTTCTCTTAGCAGGGATAACTTATTACCATATTTAGATGGTTATAGTGTACGTGTTGAAACGTGTCCCAGAATCATACTCCACCTTTGTAGTCATTTGTATGATTTTAGGTCCTCCATTTTATATATAGTCATCACGAAATATTTACAAGCAAAAGAATACAGCCTCCTCACCACGTAACGCCATATGGGACTGGATCCCCTGGCTTTATGTACCGTATTTCCTTTCTCGCATCCGTCTTTAGTTCCGTCACGCAAACTAAAGACGGATCGGATGCCAGGGAGACTACTTTACAACAGACCGACTGAGAAAGCAGAAGCAGCCATGGAACACTATAGTCCGTTGACAAAAATTCGCATGTTTTCATTTTTCTCATGATCGATAGCAGACTTAAAATGGAAATTCTCCTTCGTATGACAAAGTGTACCTTTATAATCAGGACAGGTGACCGCAATAAGCGGAGAAAACGTCGAGTAGCGAGCGCAGAGGCCAAAAATAATATCCGTAAATTAAAACAGCGTTATTTCAAATCATCAATATTTTCAGTCAGATTCTAATTTCATATGGAGCGTCGTTTATTTCACTTGTCAATCATTTCTCTGGTGATAGCCGGGTTACCTTGGTGATTCGCAGGATTGCGCGCGCTATTTATGTGACGTAATAATGCGCGTCAATTAGAATAACCTGCCAATTTCAACTACTAAAGTCTAGTTAAACGAGCTCCTAAATATTACACAATGAATAGAATACGAAACTCCTTTCAAAGATTTAACACGTATGTACGAGGTAAGGTCAACAACGTACGAGGTAGAAATGTTAATACTGAAGACGAAAACGGAAGAGAAAACGAGAACATCGATGACCAAGATGGCGCTGGGCAATTGACAAAAAGAAATAAGAAGACAAAACCTAACAAGACAAATAGACGATTTTCACGCAAAAACAAGGTGGGAAAAACTTGAATCTATAATCGAGTTGCTCATGTGTGTGTAGGTACTAATTAATTCCGCTAAACTTCCAATGTTGCAGATCTCCGTTCAAGTTCCACGTGGACCATCACCACTGAAATCTACTGAGTACTCGATATTTTTGGCCGCGCCTGCAACAGGCCCAGTCAGACAAGCTGCTGTTCTAACACGACCAGAAGATAAAACTGAACGAGATGAAGCAATAGTATTTGAAACAGTAGTGCGAATAGAAGATGCTATTAAACATGGCAAAAACGCTCTACCAGTTGATCTGCAGAAAGAAACAGCCACTGAACAAGATGGCGGCTGGGAGAGCAGTAAGGTAACCCTACCGTCCATTCCAAAGAACACAGCCGTCAGAAACATTCAAAAGGTCGACAACGAACCAGGAAATTCAAACGTCAAGAGAAATGAGAAAGTTTCCACTAAGTTGGTTCCACTACAAGGAGATCGTCCACAGCCTAATGATTTCAAAAAGCGCCAGAGTAACAACAACAGACAAGTTACCCGACATCTTCTCTATGCAAGGGCCTCTCGTAAGCAGAAAAACAGTCGTCGCAGAAAAAGAACGCGAAGTGGCGCTGCAAAATGCACCAACCGATAAAGCCCTCGCAGTGAAGATTGTCAAAGTGAAACAAGATCAAAAGAGTGTGGCGCTTAGCAGAGTTTCCCGACCTTCACCAACCTGCAGCCAACAAGAACGCATCGTGGTCAAAGCTGATGAGATGAAGAAGACCAAGGACATGAATGAAATATCAACCAAGAAAGCCAACCCATTCCAGGACAGCATTGCGGACTTTGAACAACAGATTGAAAGCTTATTATCGGATATGGACGTGGATTCTAAAGCAGCTAATGGGTTGTCAAAGCTAATTTGCCGTGCAACTTCTACAACAACCTACACAAATTCCGTTGAACTTGCAAAACGAGAAATTCGAAGACCCAAGGCTACATCGGTGAACAAACCCCGCATCGTCTCGATGAAGCAGGATTTGAAGACAGTTGTGGAAGCACCATCTCCACACGCTACGAACATTAAAGATGGCAGTGGCCTCAATGAGAAGTCCGACAGGAAGGTAATAGACAAAGTAGTATCCCGAAACATTGCATCAATGAAACAGGATTTCAACACGACTAAACACGTACCATCTCCGCCTACGACGGGCGCCAAAGGTGACGGCAAGAAGTCCAACAAGAAAGACAAAGATAAGTTATTAGGTCCCATTGTAAATGGAAAGCCTGCACCCACTGGTTTTGCGCCATCATGTACGAAGCCTCAGCAAAATACACGGAATTGGTCACTATGTGGTGAAAGCTTGAATGTGGATAAAATTCCTGAAACACAGATACGTCCAAACCAATTTCCGGGAAGAAACAGAGTGACACCGCTACAACCACTTCGACCTGATGAACTACAATGTGGAAACACTTTAACGGACACCTGGACTAATGCAGCAAAATTACCACCGGTGAGTTGTAATGGCGGGAGACCTGATACGATCTTATCCTCTACTGATCAAAGCAATTCTGGCGGAAAGTTAGCAACGGATACCAAATACCCACAGTTGTATCATAGCAGACTTGTCTCACCTCAAAGTCTAAAACCCAATGGAATGACAGGAGAGTTGATAAAACCATTGCATACGACACCTAAGGTCCCTGGTATCGTCCCGCGGTGTTCAAGCCCACGTAAAGAAATTGTACAACCAACGCACGTCACATCCAAAGTTCCTGGAATCACACCAAGGTGTGTCAGTCCTAAAGCTCTTGTCACGCCTATAAGCGCCACACCCAAAGTCCTTGGCATCGTTCCACGATGTTCAAGTCCACGTAAAGAAATTGTACAACCAACGCACCTCATGTCCAAAGTTCCTGGAATCACACCAAGGTGTGTCAGTCCTAATGCTTTTATCACGCCTATAAGCGTCACGCCCAAAGTCCTTGGCATCGTTCCACGATGTTCAAGCCCACGTAAAGAAATTGTACAACCAACGCACCTCATATCCAAATTTCCTGGAATCACACCAAGGTGTGTCAGTCCTAAAGCTCTTGTCAAGCCTATAAGCGTCACGTCCAAAGTCCTTGGCATCGTCCCACGGTGTTCAAGTCCCAAGATCCACATCAGCAATGGTTTAAAGTCTTTAAAATTAGCACCAAATGTCTCTACTCTGACTTCAAGAGGTTTATGCCCAATTAAACCAATGATCAGTGGTTCAAATGCCTCTAGCTTGGCTCGTCCTCTCGGAGTGCGACAGCTGTTCACTTACGAAATCAGTGACGACGAAGAGCTTGACGATTACCTTGACTGCCCTCGTCCCAGTCATACTACGCACCAGAAAGGAAGCAGTTGTAAAACAGGTTTGTGCAGATTGTGAATTCAGTAAAACTATCATGCATACATGCATATCTACTCCCTGTCACGCCATATTGCTTCAGTTCAGTTTATCAGCTAATTGTCTTGTTAATTTTTAACTATGTATTTCAGATATCCATTACCAACGAAGACTTGCCCCTGCACTGGAAGTACTTCCGAGCCATAATAATCGAGCAAAGACGAGAAGGAAGAAGGAGAAAGCTCACCAAGCATTTGGACAAGAAAGATCAAAACCCCTTCTCAGCGGACAACTTCCAATCCTCAATCTGGCATCTGGTCGTCAAGGACTGGTGAAGAACAATAAACAGATCCCCAGTCGAGATGATCTAACGATCATTGATATGTTGGATTATGACGTTGATAACCGTAACCATGACAATAATGATGTTTAATTAATTGCAGCAAAAAATTCATACTATTTTTTATACTTTGATATCATTAAAAAATCATTAAAAATCGTTCGTATTTTTGTCACTGAGCCTAGTCGCGTCATTACATTAGAGAGTTTTTAAAGCATCACGTTTACGGCGAACGCCAAACGTCAAAACTGTACACGTAATCATGGTTTTGCTGCGTTTGCTGCGTTTTCTCTCTATCCTTTCGCGTTTAGACGTAAATGAGGTCATTTTCTCGTACTTTAAAAACATAAGTATTCATTTGTTTTTTCCCCCGTTTATTTGACGTTTTTAAAGCGAAACTCAAAAGTCAATCTGGCGTTTGGCGTTCGCGTAAACGCGATGCTTAAACTCTCTAAAGAGGGACATTGCCGGGGGGAGGAGGATATTGCCGGGGGGAGGAGGCCATATTGCCGGGGGAAGGGGGGCATTGCCGGGGGGAGGGGGAACATTTCCGGGGGAAGGGGGACATTGCCGGGGAGAGGAAGACATTGCCGAGGGGAGGAGGACATTGCCCGGGCTAGGGGGACATTGCCGTGGGGAGGGGGTCATTGTCAGGGGGAGGGGGGACATTGCAGGGTGGAGGGGGACATTGCCGGTGGAGGGAACATTGCCGTGGGAGGGGGTCATTGTCAGGGGGAGGGGGGACATTGCAGGGTGGAGGGGGACATTGCCGGTGGAGGGAACATTGCCGGGGGAGGGGGACGTTGGCCGGGGGGGGGGGGACATTGCCGGGGGGAGGGGGACATTGCCGGGGATAGGGGGAGGGGAGGGAGGAGGTGGTAGGGGTATTTGACGGCACACCGTTATCTTAAATTACCTAAGAGCAGTACCCTTCCGGCGCCGTCCAATAGTCGTTATATTGTCATTTCTGTTTGTGGTTGAAAAACGCCAGATAATTTACATGAGAGGTTTTTGACGTCATTGGATCATTCAGCATAATTTTATAAAAACTAGACGCTCTTCTAGCGTGAAGTCGGGCTTCTAAATGAAATGTAACCTATTTGAACTAAATATAGATATCCTATAGTGCGATTTTCAGTGCGATTGAAACAGTTTTTGGTTGCTCGTCGTTGCATGACTCGAGCTCGATAGAACATGCTTTCCTTGCAATTTCAGTACTGCGAACTTTACAGTATATCAGTAAAAACGTTAATAGCCCGACTTCACGCTACTAGAGCGTCCTGTTTCAATCTAAATTTAGATTTAGACGAGAAAAGACTTATATTTTGGCCCCTTGACCTCCGGTTCTTTCCCTGATTGGTTTGTGCTTTGTAATCTTTCTTGGCCAGACTTCCTGTCTAGGTGCATGCGCTGTAGAACCCAATATGCTTTTTGGGGTCGACGAAGAAGAACGCTCTGCATTTCTAGAGTCGGGCTCCTACCACAGGAAGCCCGACTAATAATTTTTCACTGCTGAATTATAGCGAACGCTGGACTCTCTTTCGACTTTAAAAAAATCCGGAATTCTCTCGGAAAACTTTCGTCAGTAAATCGTTGTGTAGGACCCAGTCTCTCGACGTCAGTATGATCCAAGATGGCGGCCAAGCTGTATGTTTTTGTTTTGGTGTATTTTCTGATCTTTTTTAGCTTTATATTCAGCAACGATGAGTTAAAAACTCTTGATGATGTTAGCTTTGAGCATCTTACCCAAGCTGCTACTGGTGCTACGACTGGAGATTGGCTGATTGTATTGTAAGTTTAATATGTGATCGCTATAAACTTCAATTATGCAGAACCCCAAAACCAAAGAGTGTTTTTAAAGCTTATTTGTATTCTCCTTTATTCGTAGCTCTAATGACCACAGTGAATGTTCTTCGTGCAAAACAGTTGAAGATCTGTTGATCAAGATACACGCAAAGTAAGCTTTAATTATTTAAGCTTATACGATTGTTATTCAATGCATGCTTAATGTTCCGCAAGATCGATTCAGTATACACGTGTATGCGTTGGTTTTGAGCTATCTTCTAGGATATCAGTGGAAGATCAGTTAGCTTAAATCACCTACAGCTCTAAAACCAGGGGAAAAGCTGTCCACGTGTACATAGCATTTTCTAGATACATTCATTGTACAATGACTGCATACATTTATACATGTATACAGTTGTAAGTTACATACATTGTATGTACTGTACAATTACAGTATGGACACTCGAACCGTAAACACTTAGTTTTTTTTCTAACACAAATATATAAATGATGCAAACATGGGTAACAGCCAATCAGATCACAGGGATTTCTGAATGTATTTGATAAATATACATACTATTACTGTACGTGTACTACATACAAACACTGTATACAGTGAACTCTCTCTAAGACGGACACCCTCTGGACCACCACCAACTGTCCGTCTTAGAGAGGTGTCCATCTTATGGAGAGTTATGCAATTTGACACCATTAACTAAAGCAACATGGAGGTAATGTACAAGTCAATGCTGACAGACAATTTTTTACTTTTGAAAGCTCAGTTAATGGGACAAGAACATTTTGCGTGCAATTCTATTAAAAGTAGTTTATATTTACTGTATGACACGCTATACGTGATCTGTTTGTTTTCTGTCATTACCTTCAGTATCAAAAGAATGGGGTTTCAGCAGGGACCAGCAAATGGTGTCTGTTATATATATATAGAGAGGTGTCCGTCTTATTGAGGTGTCCGTTAGGAGAGAGTTCACTGTAATGTAAATTGTTGGTCACGCATGTATATATATGCTGTTCTGATTTACTTTTTACTAATAACTTTGATATACATTTGTATATTTTTATTTCAGATTTCAACATAAGCTAAACATAGCAAAAGTCTTGCCCTCCAGCAAATGTAAGATATTTGATAATTGGATTGTTTTTTTCTTGCGTTTGAAAGACAACTACATAGTTGTATTGAGATATTTTTGCTGACTTTCAATGTACCATTGTTTTTTTACAGTGACAACAAAAAGATTTGAAGTTACCAAATGGCCATCTGTTTCACTGTAAGTGAATGATGTAAAACTGAATTCTATTAGAATGCAGTTTTACATCCTATATAACTTAAAAAAATGGTTGTCTCTGGCTTATCTATTTGTTTTTAAAACTACAAACGTTTCGATCCGTCCTCGGATCTTCTTCAGTGTAACGATCTTGTTGTAACGCTTATGCTATTAAAAATTACTAGCGCGCTAGTGCTAGACCGATCTTTAGTACGAGAGTAATATACAGTATTATTATTCAATCTTCTGGAATCCCGACATACTGTATAGTCATTATTTGATTTCGGGTCTTTGATGGAATCGTCAGGATTCCAGAAATAGTCTTTGGTGATACAATGTAGTTCTTTTCTGTCTCGACGATCCTTGTTTCTTTGAAATTCAGCTGGTGGTCATTTTGTTCCACTACATGTACATGTACCTTCGAAGCTGGCTCGTTAAAGTGCTTATGAAGCTTATTTTTTTATTTTGAAAATCGATTACATATGAAGTGAATAGTGGGATGTTTCAGTGTTTTGTGATTTGAGCTTCGCATTTGCGAGTTATAAAGGTTTGAAATCGTGATATGGTAATTCAGTGACGTCAAAGGAGGCATCATTTATTATACAAAAGCGCCCCTTTGCAAATGACTGACATTTTTAAACTGGCAAAAAGTTATTCTACAACTTATATAAAAGATGTTGAACTTTTTTTTCTATTTCAGAAAAGAGCAATACTTGAAAAAATATAAATAAGTTACAGCAAAAGCCTTCTTTGACGTCACCGAATTAGCATATCACGATTTCAAACCTTTATAACTCGCAAATGCGAAGCTCAAATCACAAAACACTGAAACATCCCACTATTCACTTCATATGTAATCGATTTTCAAAATAAAAAATAAGCTTCATAAGCACTTTAATAGTTACAAACAGCTCTCCTGTTCCATTGAGCATTCATTCATTGTTTTCGGTTGAATTATATTTTTGAACCTAATGCCTTTCTGTTCATATACTTGTATGCAGGTTTCATCAGGGCCTTCGATATTATTACACTAGTGATTCCTATGAAGAAGAAACCCTGATTGAATTTATTGAGCAGTTCAACAAGTTTGCAAGCAGAAGAGTACCAGAACCAATTACAATGTTGTATGTACATGTATATGTTAATGAACCTGTAAATTATAGCTGGTTTACAATATATTATGTTAGGTGCATGTGTTTGCAAAATAGTAGTACTACAGTAGGACCAGTAATTCGTAAAATTTATTTCAATGGTCTTTCAGGTTATGATCATCAAAAGTAAACATAAATATCAATATTATTACGATGTATTTTGTTTTTAGTGATGTCGTCATTGAGGATCTCATGGATGATGTCAAGGTATGTTTGCAGTGTGCATCACATGAAACTGGTCTGAATTCTCATGCACTTACTTTATGTCTGCTGTCTACTGTTATTTGAATACTATAGTCTGTGTCTTTATTTTACACAGGTACATAACACAGCAACTAAATACAGTCCTGTGTTGTATCATTCTATATACTGTCAGTGTACGTTAAATATGTTTTTACACCCTCAAATTGCAGTAAAAAAGAATCCCCTCCAGATGCAAGCCCTCCCCAAAAATAAGACAACAAAAAAGTCCTTTAAACAAAAATAAGCCCAGGGAATTTAACAGTACCACACTGAGTTTAATGTTAATGCTTGTTTCTATTCTTTAGCACATCATTCACATCAGGAAGAATGCTGCTGTGTTGATATTTTGTTCTGGGGTACTGTTTGGTCTCATGCTGACACAAGTCCTTAAGTGTATCGTGGAGTTCTTTATTTCAACATTTTCAAAGGATGGCGGCAGTGAAGAAGAAGAAGAAGAAGAAGAAGAAGAAAAGGACGAAAAAAAGGATAAACGAAGGAAAAAAAATAATTAAAATATAATAATATTATTATCCTATACATATTACATCTCAGCCAATCAGAGCTCACCATTTCTATGAAATACAGAGCGGTATTTCATAGTTTGTATTAGCCAATCAAAACGTTGTAAATTTGAATTGTTGATGTAATATGTATAGGATAATATGGTTATTCCATGGTTTACTATGGAATATGGGCAGAAATTTCACTCAAAAATTATATTATTTTAGTATACAACTCGCCTAAAAGCTCGTTGTATGCCAAATATATATTTTTTTCGTGAAATATCCGCCCGTATTCCATAGTAAACCATGGAATAACCAATAATAATTATTATTATATGGGTTACAGTGTTTTACTGGGAACTAAAACACTAAGGGTGCGTTCGATTGACCCTATTCCAGAATAGGAATACACGGAATAAACACTTGGATGCTTTTAAACACATTAAAAAAAAATCCAAACTGTTCCTTGTACCTTTATTATAATACAACAAGGAATCGTTTTATTTCACAGTGGACAGTAGCTGCGTGACAGCGATTTAGGGATGTTATTTTGTGTATTCCTATTCTGGAATAAGGTCAATCGAACGCACCCTAACATTTGTCATATTTCACTGCCAAACGTTACATATTTTTTTCATATTTCACGCACATTAATCCTTCAATAATATAGTTTTTTCTTAAAAAATAAATACTCTACTATAATAATATACTGATACAGTGTACCTCTAACTAACACAATATATATGTTATGGTTTGAATTTATGCTTGGTTCATTTTTGTTAACCAGTTCAAATTTTACTATTAAACGTGAAGTACCTTGGGGTTAGGTTTAGGGTTAGTGAAGACTTTGTATTTTATAATTAAACGTGATCTCAATGACTGATCTATTGAAGGTTATTAATAAAATGTAAATGCGCGTCTATTCTGGCAACGATGGTTCAATGGCATAGTTGATGCCCCCTATTTTTAGAATGCTTGAAAAAACTAAAACCAGTTTAAAAAAAAGAACTGGTTTAATTTTTCTTAAACCAGTTTAAAATTAATTTTGAACCAATTATAAATTCATACCATAACATATACAATAATACTAAAACTAAAATATAAGTTTTCAACTTCTTTTCAAATATTTCATATAACAGATCTTTTGATGTCCAGTGGTAAATTGTTCCAAAGTAACACACCTGTTTTAGAAAAAAATACATTGTAATGGCCTCGAATTTCTCCTGGTATATAAAACACGTAAACACAGGCTTGTACTCGTACCGTTTGATGTTCAGATAAACATCGTCCATGCAGTCATACATAGAGTGGTTTTCGTATGAGTGGGAAAGTTCCGACGCGCTTTTTGATTGGTTCAGAAAGGAAGCCATCGGAGTGTCACGGTACCGTATAGGTTTCCCACTCATACGAAAACGCCATTTAACGACTCTAACTTTATTTATTTAAACACGGAAAATCGCTTAATTTCAAAGATTATCTTCCAGGGAGCCGTGTATTTAAAAATACAATGTAATTGATTAAAATTCATGTGAAATTACATAGAAAATGCTCATTAAATAAAGGCAGAAGTGTGTATGAAGTATGTTGCAACTTTTTGTATCGTCGTCCAAAAAAAGAAAAGTTATGTCGATATATATCAGTTGTTTTCAACAACATTCAAAATTCAGAGAGCATGATATCGATATTCTAGTATTGTACAGCAAAAGTCTAGTAAAAAAACTGAACATAGAAAGACGAAAAGAGAACCTCTGCTTGCAGGGTAGTTGACAACCTGAGAGCATTCACTGGAATAAACGCAACGCTCTTGGGGCGGCTTGGAAATTCTACGGAATTTATTCCAGTCAGATTATCCAAACTTTGTAAATTCTTTGGAAATGTCCTAAACCTTGTAAATTGAACATTTCCAATTAATTTGGAAAAGCGTACGTTTTTTCCCCAGTGATCTTATATGGAAAGGTCAAGATTGCATCGAAAAGCGCGTGTCTGGTGCGCGCCAATTAACCTGAACCACACCTACATAGACTCGTTTTCGTAATGAGCTTTTCGTTCAACACTGAGTTACAAGTATTTTGTCTCAAAGATTTGAAGTCAGTAGAGCCCTGATGTTCTGGCTAAAAGGCCTAGGCAATGTACAAAGCCATTGCAATTAAAAAGTGCACAGAACTGATTACCGTCACATCCGTCACATCACAGTATCTGGACGTCTCGTTCACCACATGACTCGACTAATTGATTCGGACCTTTTTTCAATCTTGCCGGAAATACTGTCAGGTTAATTATAAAAACATGCGGGAACTGCTATGTTTCTCTATCCTAAGCGTCTGTTTGTCAAATCAAGATTCCCAGTGTCTTCACACAATCTCAACTTGGTTTAATGTGGCTTGTTGGCCAGGTTGTTTAGGTTTGGCGGGTTTGACGAGGATCCAAGGATTCTTTTTGGTGATTCGTACTTTCTCTTGCTCGTTGTCAGCCAAACGTTTCAGCTCAGACTTGCGTCGAATTCTGACGCGATACCCTTCCAAAACACATATATAGTCCGAGGATCGATAGATGTAGGTTATAAATGTCACCAGAACAAGAAAGCCAGTCACAGGCCACAGGCAGACTACGACAATTTCTGACAGTAAATCTTTAGCCTCGATGAGATAGACCATGACAGTGAATGTGAACGAGATCATGAAGAACATGATAGTCAGAGCTACACATGGCCCGACCTTGTCCGTCTCTTTACCCATCGAGTCTTGAGTGCGGCCTTTTTCTCCTAACTCCTTTCTCCACAGCTTCACGAGAGTCAAGTGCGTATCGCTTCTGCACAATATTGGAATGATTACATATAGATAAGGTCAACTATGTGGGGTCAGTCCACATTTTAAAATATCATTGTTTCATCTGTCATGTGCAGGTGGACCTGGGAGTTTCTTTCCCATCAATTAATTGCGACCCTTTATTCAAACTTCGACCATCGTCATTGTTCTAGATAATTGAAGGCCATAATAAAAGCTATTGTCGGTGAAGTTGGGCACAGGCTTTTAAACGATTGTAAGATTCATGGCGCGAATATAAGTGATACGTCCATCAGAATTATCAGACATCGGGCTGACCTGCATGAGACAGCAACGAGTTTGACTTTTGGTCGCGGGTCGCGGGTAGATGGTGCGGGTGCGGGTAGATGGTGCGGGTGCGAGTAGATGGTGCGGGTGCAGGTAAAAAGGTGCGGGTAGAAATATACAAAAAAAATTTTTTAAATTTAAAAATATCGATTTTGTCATAAAGTCGATAATTTTTTTCAAAGCATGATTCATGATTCATGCTCAAGGTAATCGTTAATTAAAAAAACCTAACCCTTCTTGTCTTTATACTTTGGCATGGTGGTTCTATTTCTGGCATCTTAAATATGGTTCATGTTCAGTTGGTAGGTTATCACTGCTTCACTTCGACGGGTAAAAGAATAAAAATAAAAATTAGATAAACATAATAAATAACTTCACTCTACTGCATTTTCGTGTTTTCTTAGTACGCCAAGTTGGGCAACAGTGACGGGTCTCGTCGTTCGCACCCCTAAAATCGATATCACAAACTCAACTGCGATAAAATCAACAATATAAACTTACGAGTTCCTTTAAATATATGTGTTATTTTGATAATTTAAATATCTACTGGCGGTCGTTTCCTTGTTGCTATAAAAAAGAAAATTAATTCGATAACTTGATTTTTGTAACAAATTTCACAGAATCGACGAGGAAAGAGTGCAAGGACCTGCGAGATTTCCCTCGAAAAATTACGCATGAAGCGCCTTGGAAATCTCAAGCCTCGTGGTCTCGTTCCCAGTCCCACTCAATTGCACGATACGCAGACACATGTTGAACATTTAAAAAAACTCACGTCGTACTGGTTGAGCTGAAGATAGTGGAACACATCGTCTTTTACTGACTCCCAAGGTAGTCCAAGCTGGAAAGCTGCGGCACGGTAGAAACAGTTCCCGTCCGAACCGGGGTCATGGCTGAGTATAATTATGCTGGTTTCTAAAATACCAAATTATTGTGTCAGAATTATAAATGCTGACTTCGCTATGTGCTGGAGTTTCTGAAGCCAAATCATATATGAATTGCACAATTGCTTTATTCCAAATAATTAAGCACAAGTCCGAAAAGTGTTATATATTATAATTAAACGGCGTTTGTATTTTTCATATAGCATCAAGGACTGAATCATTCACTTCACATACTTCCAGCGAAATTGTTAGCCGATCCCGGTAAATTGTGATTCACAATTGCTAGAGTACTAGTAGTCATTAAATGGAAGCAGTGTGTAACACTTACCTGCACAATTACTAGAAGTCTTCTATAACCACTTTAAATACAATACTCGAATGAATGAATCGCACATGCAGTCCCTGTGTCCAGGTAATGAAGAAGATGACCTTTGCATGGCCGGGCTTACTAATTTAATTGTTAACCATGCATATGATTGACAAGACGTCACGCCCTTTTTGTTGTCTGATCTGACAGTTTTTACAAAATGCTAGAAATTATCCAGCTGATTACTAACCAGTAATTAAACGAGGGGAGTCCTAGTGGTAAAGCTGATGGCGATACCCACAAACTTTTAGTAAAACATACATTTTTATTTTTATTCATGTCAGAAGAACTAGAAAATATTCCAATTTTAACGATTCTTTCTTCTGACAAGGTGTGAACATGAACCATATTTTAAGATGCCAGAAATAGAACCACCATGCCAAAGTATAAAGAAGAAGGGTTAGGTTTTTTTAATTAACGATTACCTTAATTATCGACTTTATGACAAAATCGATATTTTTAAATTTTAAAAAAAAAAATGTATATTTCTACCCGCACCTTTTTACCCGAACCCGCACCTTTTTTCTCGCACCCGCACCATCTAACCGCACCATCTACCCGCACCATCTACCCGCGACCCGCGACCAAAAGTCAAACTCGACAGCAACCCCCACCCGCTCCGATTCCAGCATGTGTGTTAAATTTCATCAATGGACGAATTTCCTTCGTTCCAAGTTGAATTTCTTGAAGAAATTTCAGATGAAAAACTATGCTCGTCTCTGGAGGAAGTTGAGTCCGAACAGAAACTAAATGATAGCGTTCGCTTTGCGACACTAAATGACTACGAACTGCACGAAATAGTCAAGAAATTCGTAAGAGAAATACAAGATGGTGTGTAAACATGTTTGAATAATTTTTGCTATTGTAAAAAAGAAATTGACATCACTTTTTTATGCGTCTGTCCTCTTATCGACGAAATTTATCGTCAATAAGAGGACAGACGCATAAAAAAGTGATGTCAATTGGTTAAATTTACAATTGAATTTATTACCTCACGAGCGAATAAAAATCCAGAAAAAAAAGAAAATTCGCAAAGCATTCTGGTAGTTGTAGTCACATTACGTCATTATGCATAAGGTCTATTATAAACTGCCTATAGTTCCCAGTTTCCCAGAATTCTATAATTAGCTAGGATTCCGCGCGCGCAATAAGCAAGACCAGAGGGGACAAATAACTACTAAAACTGAGTCATAATGTTATTTTTTTGGAAAATAAGTCTATTGTCTAATCAAGAACAGGAAAACTTATAACTCGATTTTTATAATTCACTAGCTTTAGATCAAATCTAACAAGAGGAAGAACAATCTCGTCCCCAGAGCCCACGGTGAATGCCCATTCGCATACCCAGAGTTCCTCGATCGGTCGTTCCTTCATCCTTCGGAGGCTCTTTTAACAGCTATTTCTAGGCCGATGCTGATTGGTCCAAATGTCCGCGCATGCGCGACTTTCATTTCCAAATGCTCAATCTTGATTGGTCAATCTATAACGATGCTCGGAGCTTTTTAGAAGAGAATCCTCTTCGCATAAGGTATAACACACAATGCTGACTCTTTTTCTAACGGGCTCCGCATATGGATTTTCAAAATCGCGGACGGTCTGAATGGTGGTCATTGCTGCTAAGAAACTGCAATGATTATACTCGTCACAAAGAACAACACGCAAGTTTGGTTGTGTACAGCAGAGCGACCTAGCATTTACTAAATCGATATATTTTAAACTGTTCACCCCCATAACTTTTAGGTGTAGTGGCTGTCTGTCCATTTTTCTCTCCTGACATTTCACAACCTCCGCTTTGAACAAATCCTGGATCTGCCCATATTCTCATCACTGCATCAGTCATCTCATAACAATGAATACAACAATAACAATTATAACTACATCAGTCATCCCATAACAATGAATACAACAATAACAATTACGGCACTACATCAGTCATCCCATAACAATGAACACAACAATATTAAAACAATAATATCACTACATCAGTCATCCCATAACAATGAACACAACAATAACAATTATCACTGACATCAGTCATCCCATAACAATGAACACAACAATAACAATTATCACTACATCAGTCATCCCATAACAATGAATACAACAATAACAATTATCACTACATCAGTCATCCCATAACAATGAATACAACAATAACAATTATCACTACATCAGTCATCCCATAACAATGAATACAACAATAACAATTATCACTACATCAGTCATCCCATAACAATGAATACAACAATAACAATTATCACTGACATCAGTCATCCCATAACAATGAACACAACAATAACAATTATCACTACATCAGTCATCCCATAACAATGAATACAACAATAACAATTATCACTACATCAGTCATCCCATAACAATGAATACAACAATAACAATTATCACTACATCAGTCATCCCATAACAATGAATACAACAATAACAATTATCACTACATCAGTCATCCCATAACAATGAACACAACAATAACAATTATCACTACATCAGTCATCCCATAACAATGAATACAATAACAATTATCACTACATCAGTCATCCCATAACAATGAACACAACAATAACAATTATCACTACATCAGTCATCCCATAACAATGAATACAACAATAACAATTATCACTACATCAGTCATCCCATAACAATGAATACAATAACAATTATCACTGACATCAGTCATCCCATAACAATGAATACAACAATAACAATTATCACTACATCAGTCATCCCATAACAATGAATACAACAATAACAATTATCACTACATCAGTGCATCCCATAACAATGAACACAACAATATTAAAACAATAATATCACTACATCAGTCATCCCATAACAATGAACACAACAATAACAATTATCACTACATCAGTCATCCCATAACAATGAATACAACAATAACAATTATCACTACATCAGTCATCCCATAACAATGAATACAACAATAACAATTATCACTGACATCAGTCATCCCATAACAATGAATACAACAATAACAATTATCACTACATCAGTCATCCCATAACAATGAATACAACAATAACAATTATCACTACATCAGTCATCCCATAACAATGAATACAATAACAATTATCACTACATCAGTCATCCCATAACAATGAATACAACAATAACAATTATCACTACATCAGTCATCCCATAACAATGAATATAACAATAACAATTATCACTACATCAGTCATCCCATAACAATGAATACAACAATAACAATTATCACTACATCAGTCATCCCATAACAATGAACACAACAATAACAATAATATCACTACATCAGTCATCCCATAACAATGAATACAACAAGAACAATTATCACTACATCAGTCATCCCATAACAATGAATACAACAATAACAATTATCACTATTTACATCAGTCATCCCATAACAATGAATACAACAATAACAATTATCACTACATCAGTCATCCCATAACAATGAATACAACAATAACAATTATCACTACATCAGTCATCCCATAACAATGAATACAACAATAACAATTATCACTACATCAGTCATCCCATAACAATGAACACAACAATAACAATTATCACTACATCAGTCATCCCATAACAATGAATACAATAACAATTATCACTACATCAGTCATCCCATAACAATGAATACAACAATAACAATTATCACTACATCAGTCATCCCATAACAATGAATATAACAATAACAATTATCACTACATCAGTCATCCCATAACAATGAATACAACAATAACAATTATCACTACATCAGTCATCCCATAACAATGAACACAACAATAACAATAATATCACTACATCAGTCATCCCATAACAATGAATACAACAAGAACAATTATCACTACATCAGTCATCCCATAACAATGAACACAACAATAACAATAATATCACTACATCAGTCATCCCATAACAATGAATACAACAATAACAATTAATTATCACTACATCAGTCATCCCATAACAATGAATACAACAATAACAATTATCACTATTTACATCAGTCATCCCATAACAATGAATACAACAATAACAATTATCACTACATCAGTCATCCCATAACAATGAATACAACAATTATAACAATTATCACTACATTGAGTCATCCCATAACAATGAATACAACAATAACAATTATCACTACATCAGTCATCCCATAACAATGAATATAACAATAACAATTATCACTACATCAGTCATCCCATAACAATGAATACAACAATAACAATTATCACTAACATCAGTCATCCCATAACAATGAACACAACAATAACAATAATATCACTACATCAGTCATCCCATTTATATAACAATGAATACAACAAGAACAATTATCACTACATCAGTCATCCCATAACAATGAACACAACAATAACAATAATATCACTACATCAGTCATCCCATAACAATGAATACAACAATAACAATTAATTATCACTACATCAGTCATCCCATAACAATGAATACAACAATAACAATTATCACTACATTGAGTCAATTCCCATAACAATGAATACAACAATAACAATTATCACTACATCAGTCATCCCATAACAATGAATACAACAATTATAACAATTATCACTACATTGAGTCATCCCATAACAATGAATACAACAATAACAATTATCACTACATCAGTCATCCCATAACAATGAATACAACAATTATAACAATTATCACTACATTGAGTCATCCCATAACAATGAATACAACAATAACAATTATCACTACATCAAGTCATCCCATAACAATGAATACAACAATAACAATTATCACTACATCAGTCATCCCATAACAATGAATACAACAATAACAATTATCACTGACATCAGTCATCCCATAACAATGAATACAACAATAACAATTATCACTACATCAGTCATCCCATAACAATGAATACAACAATAACAATTATCACTACATCAGTCATCCCATAACAATGAACACAACAATATTAAAACAATAATATCACTACATCAGTCATCCCATAACAATGAACACAACAATAACAATTATCACTACATCAGTCATCCCATAACAATGAATACAACAATAACAATTATCACTACATCAGTCATCCCATAACAATGAATACAACAATAACAATTATCACTGACATCAGTCATCCCATAACAATGAATACAACAATAACAATTATCACTACATCAGTCATCCCATAACAATGAATACAACAATAACAATTATCACTACATCAGTCATCCCATAACAATGAATACAATAACAATTATCACTACATCAGTCATCCCATAACAATGAATACAACAATAACAATTATCACTACATCAGTCATCCCATAACAATGAATATAACAATAACAATTATCACTACATCAGTCATCCCATAACAATGAATACAACAATAACAATTATCACTACATCAGTCATCCCATAACAATGAACACAACAATAACAATAATATCACTACATCAGTCATCCCATAACAATGAATACAACAAGAACAATTATCACTACATCAGTCATCCCATAACAATGAATACAACAATAACAATTATCACTATTTACATCAGTCATCCCATAACAATGAATACAACAATAACAATTATCACTACATCAGTCATCCCATAACAATGAATACAACAATAACAATTATCACTACATCAGTCATCCCATAACAATGAATACAACAATAACAATTATCACTACATCAGTCATCCCATAACAATGAACACAACAATAACAATTATCACTACATCAGTCATCCCATAACAATGAATACAATAACAATTATCACTACATCAGTCATCCCATAACAATGAATACAACAATAACAATTATCACTACATCAGTCATCCCATAACAATGAATATAACAATAACAATTATCACTACATCAGTCATCCCATAACAATGAATACAACAATAACAATTATCACTACATCAGTCATCCCATAACAATGAACACAACAATAACAATAATATCACTACATCAGTCATCCCATAACAATGAATACAACAAGAACAATTATCACTACATCAGTCATCCCATAACAATGAACACAACAATAACAATAATATCACTACATCAGTCATCCCATAACAATGAATACAACAATAACAATTAATTATCACTACATCAGTCATCCCATAACAATGAATACAACAATAACAATTATCACTATTTACATCAGTCATCCCATAACAATGAATACAACAATAACAATTATCACTACATCAGTCATCCCATAACAATGAATACAACAATTATAACAATTATCACTACATTGAGTCATCCCATAACAATGAATACAACAATAACAATTATCACTACATCAGTCATCCCATAACAATGAATATAACAATAACAATTATCACTACATCAGTCATCCCATAACAATGAATACAACAATAACAATTATCACTAACATCAGTCATCCCATAACAATGAACACAACAATAACAATAATATCACTACATCAGTCATCCCATTTATATAACAATGAATACAACAAGAACAATTATCACTACATCAGTCATCCCATAACAATGAACACAACAATAACAATAATATCACTACATCAGTCATCCCATAACAATGAATACAACAATAACAATTAATTATCACTACATCAGTCATCCCATAACAATGAATACAACAATAACAATTATCACTATTTACATCAGTCATCCCATAACAATGAATACAACAATAACAATTATCACTACATCAGTCATCCCATAACAATGAATACAACAATTATAACAATTATCACTACATTGAGTCATCCCATAACAATGAATACAACAATAACAATTATCACTACATCAGTCATCCCATAACAATGAATATAACAATAACAATTATCACTACATCAGTCATCCCATAACAATGAATACAACAATAACAATTATCACTAACATCAGTCATCCCATAACAATGAACACAACAATAACAATAATATCACTACATCAGTCATCCCATTTATATAACAATGAATACAACAAGAACAATTATCACTACATCAGTCATCCCATAACAATGAACACAACAATAACAATAATATCACTACATCAGTCATCCCATAACAATGAATACAACAATAACAATTAATTATCACTACATCAGTCATCCCATAACAATGAATACAACAATAACAATTATCACTACATTGAGTCAATTCCCATAACAATGAATACAACAATAACAATTATCACTACATCAGTCATCCCATAACAATGAATACAACAATTATAACAATTATCACTACATTGAGTCATCCCATAACAATGAATACAACAATAACAATTATCACTACATCAGTCATCCCATAACAATGAATACAACAATTATAACAATTATCACTACATTGAGTCATCCCATAACAATGAATACAACAATAACAATTATCACTACATCAGTCATCCCATAACAATGAATACAACAATAACAATTATCACTACATCAGTCATCCCATAACAATGAATACAACAATAACAATTATCACTACATCAGTCATCCCATAACAATGAACACAACAATAACAATTATCACTACATCAGTCATCCCATAACAATGAATACAATAACAATTATCACTACATCAGTCATCCCATAACAATGAATACAACAATAACAATTATCACTACATCAGTCATCCCATAACAATGAATATAACAATAACAATTATCACTACATCAGTCATCCCATAACAATGAATACAACAATAACAATTATCACTACATCAGTCATCCCATAACAATGAACACAACAATAACAATAATATCACTACATCAGTCATCCCATAACAATGAATACAACAAGAACAATTATCACTACATCAGTCATCCCATAACAATGAACACAACAATAACAATAATATCACTACATCAGTCATCCCATAACAATGAATACAACAATAACAATTAATTATCACTACATCAGTCATCCCATAACAATGAATACAACAATAACAATTATCACTATTTACATCAGTCATCCCATAACAATGAATACAACAATAACAATTATCACTACATCAGTCATCCCATAACAATGAATACAACAATTATAACAATTATCACTACATTGAGTCATCCCATAACAATGAATACAACAATAACAATTATCACTACATCAGTCATCCCATAACAATGAATATAACAATAACAATTATCACTACATCAGTCATCCCATAACAATGAATACAACAATAACAATTATCACTAACATCAGTCATCCCATAACAATGAACACAACAATAACAATAATATCACTACATCAGTCATCCCATTTATATAACAATGAATACAACAAGAACAATTATCACTACATCAGTCATCCCATAACAATGAACACAACAATAACAATAATATCACTACATCAGTCATCCCATAACAATGAATACAACAATAACAATTAATTATCACTACATCAGTCATCCCATAACAATGAATACAACAATAACAATTATCACTACATTGAGTCAATTCCCATAACAATGAATACAACAATAACAATTATCACTACATCAGTCATCCCATAACAATGAATACAACAATTATAACAATTATCACTACATTGAGTCATCCCATAACAATGAATACAACAATAACAATTATCACTACATCAGTCATCCCATAACAATGAATACAACAATTATAACAATTATCACTACATTGAGTCATCCCATAACAATGAATACAACAATAACAATTATCACTACATCAAGTCATCCCATAACAATGAATACAACAATAACAATTATCACTACATCAGTCATCCCATAACAATGAACACAACAATAACAATAATATCACTACATCAGTCATCCCATAACAATGAATACAACAAGAACAATTATCACTACATCAGTCATCCCATAACAATGAACACAACAATAACAATAATATCACTACATCAGTCATCCCATAACAATGAATACAACAATAACAATTAATTATCACTACATCAGTCATCCCATAACAATGAATACAACAATAACAATTATCACTATTTACATCAGTCATCCCATAACAATGAATACAACAATAACAATTATCACTACATCAGTCATCCCATAACAATGAATACAACAATTATAACAATTATCACTACATTGAGTCATCCCATAACAATGAATACAACAATAACAATTATCACTACATCAGTCATCCCATAACAATGAATATAACAATAACAATTATCACTACATCAGTCATCCCATAACAATGAATACAACAATAACAATTATCACTAACATCAGTCATCCCATAACAATGAACACAACAATAACAATAATATCACTACATCAGTCATCCCATTTATATAACAATGAATACAACAAGAACAATTATCACTACATCAGTCATCCCATAACAATGAACACAACAATAACAATAATATCACTACATCAGTCATCCCATAACAATGAATACAACAATAACAATTAATTATCACTACATCAGTCATCCCATAACAATGAATACAACAATAACAATTATCACTACATTGAGTCAATTCCCATAACAATGAATACAACAATAACAATTATCACTACATCAGTCATCCCATAACAATGAATACAACAATTATAACAATTATCACTACATTGAGTCATCCCATAACAATGAATACAACAATAACAATTATCACTACATCAGTCATCCCATAACAATGAATACAACAATTATAACAATTATCACTACATTGAGTCATCCCATAACAATGAATACAACAATAACAATTATCACTACATCAAGTCATCCCATAACAATGAATACAACAATAACAATTATCACTACATCAGTCATCCCATAACAATGAACACAACAATAACAATAATATCACTACATCAGTCATCCCATAACAATGAATACAACAAGAACAATTATCACTACATCAGTCATCCCATAACAATGAACACAACAATAACAATAATATCACTACATCAGTCATCCCATAACAATGAATACAACAATAACAATTAATTATCACTACATCAGTCATCCCATAACAATGAATACAACAATAACAATTATCACTATTTACATCAGTCATCCCATAACAATGAATACAACAATAACAATTATCACTACATCAGTCATCCCATAACAATGAATACAACAATTATAACAATTATCACTACATTGAGTCATCCCATAACAATGAATACAACAATAACAATTATCACTACATCAGTCATCCCATAACAATGAATATAACAATAACAATTATCACTACATCAGTCATCCCATAACAATGAATACAACAATAACAATTATCACTAACATCAGTCATCCCATAACAATGAACACAACAATAACAATAATATCACTACATCAGTCATCCCATTTATATAACAATGAATACAACAAGAACAATTATCACTACATCAGTCATCCCATAACAATGAACACAACAATAACAATAATATCACTACATCAGTCATCCCATAACAATGAATACAACAATAACAATTAATTATCACTACATCAGTCATCCCATAACAATGAATACAACAATAACAATTATCACTACATTGAGTCAATTCCCATAACAATGAATACAACAATAACAATTATCACTACATCAGTCATCCCATAACAATGAATACAACAATTATAACAATTATCACTACATTGAGTCATCCCATAACAATGAATACAACAATAACAATTATCACTACATCAGTCATCCCATAACAATGAATACAACAATTATAACAATTATCACTACATTGAGTCATCCCATAACAATGAATACAACAATAACAATTATCACTACATCAAGTCATCCCATAACAATGAATACAACAATAACAATTATCACCACATCAGATCAGTCATCCCAAAACAATGAATACAACTTACAATAACAATTATCACTACATCAGTTATCCCATATTAATGAATACAACAATAACAATGATCACTACATCTTTAATTTATAAATTAATCAATATGCGATTATCAACTATTTATACGTTGTAGGAGAACACATTAATAGGGAGTTTAAGATTTGCAAAACCTACGACGGCGACATCAACTGGAAGTGTAAATAACTTCTGTTCGGAGTTTCATACCTTCATAGTTGGTATTCCCTGTGGATAAAGTAACCTCACATGCTTAGGCTTGGACTAAATCTCTAATGTACGAAACCCCAAACAAAAGTTATTGACACTTCTAGTTGACGTCGCCGTCGCAGGTTTTGCAAATCTTAAACTCCCTATTAAAATGACTGTTTTCTATGGTGAATGTACATCAATACAAAACTATCCTGTGCAGAGCCCACCAAATGGCACTCAATGTTCAGACAATGATGTCCTATGACAAGGGCTGCTACACAAACTGTACAAAACTTTGTCATTCAACAAGATATAGCTATATACCAGCTGGGTAAAGCCACTACCATTATGCGATCCCATGTTCCCACTACTAGAACCCTTTAGAATTGTTTTTGTTCTAATACACACCATGGTCTTGTAGCTCTTACAGGGGTAGGGGGTTTACTTGAATAATTAGGGGATTGTCTCCTGGCACAACAGCCTGTAGTCTTGATACAAACAAACACTCATGATTGTAAACTGCGTCATTATTGAGCAGTCTGTACCTCTGTAAACAGTTTGAAGTGCATTAATTTGAATATATGCACTACATTAAATGAATACTTTACTTTTTACTTTATGAGAACCCAAAATAGAAAAGGATTCTGGCAGAAGAACAATTTATTAGGACATCATTATGTTAGTGGCTTATTCTTAATCAAACTAAAGAACTGCAGTTTTAATACAGAGTTTTTTTACACATTCAAAACTATCCAAACTCCAGCTGCAACATCTTATCAGGCATTGCATTGACATGGAAACAGGTATCACCAATTCAACACTACATGTGCTATTGATATTACCACAGTGCCATTACTAGGCGATCATTAAAGACGAAAGCTGTGACTGGTAAGTTTGCAAAATAATTATGTTAATCACAAACACCTAATATAAAGTAGAATGTTGCTTTTTTGATATCTGGAGTCCATGTAATTGCAAACTACAAGTCACAACTTTCGTCTCAGGAAGTCACGCAGTAATGCAAAACATGGTAACGGCTGCAGTTCTCTAGTGTTTAAAACTCACAGTTTCAAAGATGTACTCTATGTTCTCATTCCTAACAGTAACTGTCATTCAAAAGCAGAACTGATTTTTTTCTTCTAAAGATAAGGTATTGCTGGCCAGAACTTATGCTATAATAGTAATTATTAACTGCAGTACGGTGAATATGTAGCTGGCTAGTGTGACAGTGAATTATTGAATTACTTATAATAGTATCTTTGCAAAAAATTGTGATTTAGGAATACTTAAGTATGTGATGTGTTATCTTTGATTTCATCATGTAAGTACATTTACATTTGGTTGTCCAGGTGACAAACAAGGTTTGTAATTATATGCATAATGTCTTCAAATCTGTACAAGTACATCGAAGGTTTCTGAAAACATGAAAAAGAAAACAAGGATAAATATTACAATGAAAAGGATTTCAATGCCTCATGTAATTTCAGGCTTGTCATCGTATACTTCTGGGATATACTGTAGGCTGGCAACTGGAATATTTCAGGCTTGTCATCATATACTCCTGGGATATACTGTAGGCTGGCAACTGGAATATTTCAGGCTTGTCATCATATAATCCTGGGATATACTGTAGGCTGGCAACTGGAATATTTCACTGTCTTTCTGAAACCAGGGGCAAACATGTTCAAAGGCTCATTGTATTACAAGGTGTTTGTTGTCTTGGCAATAAGTCACTGGGCTGTAAAAGTATCCTAACTTGCATACTGTCCCGAACTATCACTTTAAAATTCAAGCCGAAATTATAAATACTGTAGTGCCCACAATTCGAGTGTAACCGATCTAAAAATACCAAATAATGTTTGTATAGGTGGTATTCAGAAGCCAATAGTTCTATTTTTGAAGCAATTGCAAAACACTTTAAAAAATCATGCACTTAAGCCGTTTTCATGGGCAACCCTTCAAATGTTCAAAACTCAAGTGGAATCACGAGCATAGAGAGTGATTTCACTGCCAAGTTTTGGACATTTTATGATGTCAAGTATGTGTCAATAAAAGTACAGACAACAAAAAAAAACATCATCAATTTGTTTTTTACAAATTAACAAAGTCAACAAACATCCAAAAAACAAGGAAAAAGTTTGAAAGAAAAACTGTTTCAAGCGCGCGCTGGCTCCGTGCGCAAGCGATTCGCCATACAATGTGTCTGTTCTCTTATTGACTGTCAACATAATAATAATAACATATTTTGACAGGTTAACCAGGACAACGGCTGAGAGCCAATCAGATTGCTAGATTTCGCTGTTATTGTAAAATGTTCTTTTTATTATAAATTATATAAACATCCACAAACAAAAACTACGCAATTGAGTGGGAAAACATCGGAAATGACATCAGCGATATCTTCACATGTGAGGATATGGAAAATATGTCACAGAAATCCCGGGTGTAGTTCGTACATGTATGAAAAATACGAGTGGCGTATTTCCCAGTAAAACACTAATGTCTACATAATACTGATAGAGGTTATTATATATTTTGTCAAAGAAACTAGCTATTTTGGTGAAAGAAAAACAACACATTACAGTGAAAACTTGGAAATTTCTGTACAAGCGCACTAGCCAATGTAAAATTTCTTGTACGCTGATTGGTTAATTTTCATCACACGATTCTGCATAATTGATTGGAAAGCCAGTTTGAAGTAACTACACAAAATACGGTCCCATATTTCACACGTTCTTGACTTGTGCATATTTTGTTAGTGAACAACCTCTCAGTGAGTGCATGGCTAGGAGGTTTTCACACCAACAACAACTACTGTCAGTACATATTACTCCTGGGGGAGGGGGTGTTTTTTTTTTTGGGGGGGGGGGGGGGGGGGGGGGGGTGGTACTCCCAATATTATTACACATGATATATATGTGCGGCGGTACAGGGTCCAGGTTTTGGGCCATTTTATTCTCTAATCCAGGTAAAATGAACGCATAAAAATCATTAATCCAGGTTATAGCCTAAAAAACATTTATTAATGTTTAATAATTTGCATAATGTGGTATCGGCGTTTCAGTAAAACTCCGCATGAACAATAATAATGGCGTCAGTCAGACGTAAAGGTGTTAGAGTGTTAGTCTGGCAAAATATCCTGACGAATGCATCATATCAGATCGTCAATAAATATTCGTAAATCCAGGTTTTTTTATTTGGGAAATTCGTAAATCCAGGTTTTCGAGTGACAAATTCCAAAAACAGGGTCCAGGTCTGAACATCTCGCCACACATACCTAACCATTTTTTAACCAAGTACCTTACAAGGTGCTTTCCAACTAACTACATTGGCCATCAAAGGTTTTGTCCCCTGTTTATGATAGTAACAAACCAACTCAGTCTTAAAGGACATGAAAAGCCAGACCAGACCTGCTATCCAAGTACATGAAGGTACATAAAACAAACATGTATGTATACATGTATGTACATTGTACAACTACAAGTTAGAGCTTTTTATCTCTGTTTGTATTCTAGATGGCTGGTCCTTTCATAATACAACAAACAGCAGACAGACAATTTGCTCTTGTCAAAAAGAAAGCATGCACCCTTAAACTACATGTAAGCAGTTTGCAATATGAGCCCTGGGTGTCAAATGGCAGACCACAAGATGGCTATTTAATATCCTAGTACAAGACTTTACACTGTAAAAATAGATTTTGAAACCATCAATTGATTCAGAAATTCAAGACTCTGAGATATGGACCAAAACAATACAAGATTTTGAGATCTGGGAGCATTTTAGAATATCTTTATCAATCCATGTGATGGTCCACTACCCTTATTAAATATAACATATATAATTTGCATAATTAGCACTTCGTAACTGTGAATAACATGTTGGCTAACCATAATCCATGTAATGTATACAGTACATATAATAATACATAATAATACATGTACATGTGTACAAATGTACTTAACAAAAACATTACTGAAAACAAATGTCATATACTATAATTTATTATTCCACTCGTGCATCATTTTACCATATAAGGGCAAGAGAATTGCAAAATATGCCAGCATACATGTACAATGTATCACACAGTAGTTCGCGTGTGCACAAAAAATGGCTCAAAAACTTCAGGAAACAAAGAAACAAAATCAATTGTGGAATAATAAACCCCTTATTTGATGGTTTGACAGATAATACATGTGGACATTTTACTCATTGCTCGTATTTGGAAAAATACTACGCAACTCGTAAAATATCCGCACGTATTATCTGTCAAGCCATCAAATAAGAAAATATGGATATATTTCAACCCCAACACATTAACCATTAAGGACAAAGGCTGTTCAAGGGTGTAATATTAACCTCATATAAGAATGTACCAAAACTTATCTGGTCATTTTATCACACCGAATTTACCTTTTAACTTGTCTAAACACATATCACTGTGTAGCTAATTGATGATTGGCCATCTTTTATAGGTGTAGATAATATCAAACCCTTAAATGTAGTTTGTATTTTATAAACAAACAAAAACATGCATGCACAGTATACATTGTATACATGTATGTAGTGTACTAACTACATTAGTAAGTGCATGGAATATAATAATAATAATTTAATAACTTATATAGTGCATATTCCATGGCGAAATGATCAAATGCACAGTATATTCCCTGAAAAAATGTCTGATAATCTTTTCTATGCATTCAATAACAGAATCTTAATTAGTCAGTTAGGATATGTGTTTATCAATACATGTACATCACCATTTCACAAAACTTTAACATATAATCACAATTATAATAATCTTTATTGCAATGCTGAGAAGGTAAGAATAGGTAATTATAGTAATAATAATATAATTTTGGAGTATGTCTCGATGTTGTTTCAATACCCTTCTAAAAGCCTAAGCTAAAGAAAACATTACTCCATTAAAAATATCATAATGTTTAGTAATGTTACAAAACAATCAACCAATTGCTCAGATACGCACGAAAATACTCCTTTAATCAAGGGGTATACTGGGGGCTACAGTGAATCTTTTGTATGCTTCACAGTCGTACGTGCAAACTTAGTGTATCGTTAATGCAGAGCCATAAAGGCATAACAAAAGAATTTGACACATCCAGATTTATACTTTTCAAAACAGCCACGTTCTCAATGGAATAAGACATGTAGTGTCAACCTATTATATAACACAAATAAGTCCGTCGAGAAAGAGAATACGGAGAGAATGCTCGAAGAGGTTAAGTGTATAGGAAATGCTTTGGAACAATAAGAGATAGTTTAACGAATCTTGCTATAATATAAACCGGATATAAAATCAAGAAAGATCTACATGTAAGTTTCTTGCACGACACACATTATTGAAATGTACAAACCTTTTAGAGACTCCCAACTAATATTCCATCGGGAGTTCCTGAAACATTCGATTGCTGACCACTATAACCTCCTTTTGACTGCATTTGGTTTTGTACTTGATGAAGCTAAGCGGGGAAAAGAAAATTTGGTTTGTGCAATAGCATATGGCTTCTCAGTTCTGTAGCAATTCGTTGCTTTTCATTATTTTGTTATTGGACCACAGCAAACCTTCAGATACTTAGTTTTGCTTCAAAGGAATAGTATTATAATCAAAGATATTAAAATAATTCCTCAAAATTGTTGTACAACGTCTTTCAGCTTATTCAGCATACGAAGGTACCTCGTCACGTGCTCCACACAAGAAAAGCTTTCACTTGTGTGTATTTTGGCAAATATTAATTTATAATTTGCCATTATTTTTTAACATAAGTCAAACAATGCTTACATCAGTCCCTGAAGCCATGTCTCCAGATCCTATATGTCCTGTGTGCTGCAGAGAAATTGTCAATAAACTGATTATTAAACGTACAATCATTATTTTGCTGGAGCATGCAAGTTACATGATGGCAATGAGACACATCACATCTCTTACTCAAACTTACCCTAAAATTCGTAGGCAGGCCTATCATACTTCTATCTATTCTTGGTCTAGCAGGTCTCTGAGAGTTACAAGAAGCCATACAAATTAAAATCCCGCCATATCTGCAAGGTTATTTTGCATTGCAAGGAGATGGAAATATGAGTGTGACTTCCTCAACAAAGTTTTGGAGGCGAATACTTACTGGCTGTGGACGTGACGTTAAACAGCAAGGAAAACACACTAATAATTCACTCATATTGCTACAAAGGCCGTGTTTGACGGCTACAGGGAGATGGCTGGTCGATGGTGGCTTTATATCGGCCGTAAAATCATCGTAAAGTCAGTATTTCTGTGGAGACTTGTGTCGAATATACTTCCACCAGGGAGGGAGTGGTGGGATGTATGCGACCCAATGGCATCATGGTCTAGAATAACACCATCACGTGATTATTGACACAGGAAGCCCACAGTACAATATATTTTATGGTTATCCATTTCTGTCCTTTTTGTGTCCTTTTACTTTCTTTTATTTATTTCTTCGTCTGTCTTTTACTTTTTCTTTGCTTTTATTACTTTATTTTTAGTTTCAGAAAGTCTGTTGCTAATATTCTTTGGTCTTCTTTACTTTTTCGTTTTTCCTCTTCTAGATCTTTTTTATTCTTTTCTCAACAGTTTTACTCTTTTCTTTTTTCATTCGTGTTATTCGTTATTTCTTCTTCTTCTTTAAACTTTCCGTCTTTCTTGCTTGATTTTTTCTTCTTTTCTTTCTTTCTTTCTTTCTTTCTTTCTTTCTTTCTTTCTTTCTTTCTTTCTTTCTTTCTTTCTTTCTTTCTTTCTTTCTTTCTTTCTTTCTTTCTTTCTTTCTTTCTTTCTTTCTTTCTTTCTTTCTTTCTTTCTTTCTTTCTTTCTTTCTTTCTTTCTTTCTTTCTTTCTTTCTTTCTTTCTTTCTTTCTTTCTTTCTTTCTTTCTTTCTTTCTTTCTTTCTTTCTTTCTTTCTTTCTTTCTTTCTTTCTTTCTTTCTTTAGATAACATTTCAATATATATTTTATTTTATTTTATTTATGTGAGCATATATATTATATCCACTTTTCTTAGTACAGTCGAACCTCTCCTTACGGACACCTCTCTAATACGGACACTTTGCTGTGTCCCTTTGGTGTCCGAAAGGTTCGACTGTACTTCCGTTCTAACTTCCTAATTTGGATATTGACCAAGGGTCCATATACTGTATGCTGTAGTGCTACAATCTCCTCATTTCCGGTTCATTGTCATGCCAGTACAAGACTTGCGCGTGACTAAAATGCAATGACTATGAATAGCCCTCGTTACATCACGGGCTCATACTTTGGGATATGTTCGAGAGTGAATGACGTCATCACCAGTCATCACCATGGGCTTTCTTGTATATTTTTATTTTTTTTATTTTTGGTAGTACACAAAATGCGGAGTATGTGATCGTATCGGTCAGGAATGTCTGTTTCAGGATTTCGATTGACTGAAAACGGGGGCGATGATATCCAAACGCCTAATGAAGTAATTCTATGCTCAAAGGGTCAAATAGTAAAAATACTAAAAATGACAGTTGTATGATCCTTGTCTGAGTCAAACATCTATTACGCGACCTAATTTTAGAACCGCCGCGTAGCGCTATTTAGAACAGAATTTCCACGCTCAAAACAGGTCAGTGAACGGCAAAAATACAATCGAAATCAAAACGTCCTTAGATTTTAGGGATCTATTACGACAGAAAGCTATATGTACAGAAGTCATGCAAACAATATCGAACAAGTCGAGTTATTTTCAGTAACTCACGATGGATGTTTATTTTATTCCACGTTTGAAAAATTCAGTACGATTACAGTTGTGTGATCCTTGTGTGAGTCATACATCTATTACGCGACCTAATTTTAGAACCGCCGCGTAGCGCTATTTAAAACAGAATTTCCACGCTCAAAACAGGTCAGTAAACGGCAAAAATACAATCGAAATCAAAACGTCCTTAGATTTTAGGGATCTACTGTACAGAAGAAGACGCTCAGTGACGAGGGATCGGAGACTATTTGTGTTGGTGAGCATAGATAAAGATCTCCGACTCTTCAAGGTACGCTGTGGTACGTCTTTAAACGTATTTGAGGTCACTTGAGGTCACATCTTAAATCTAACAGAAGCAGCTTTTGATTTTTAATCGATAATTAATCCTTTCTGATTTCGAGATAAATCGAACAAGATCTTTCAATGTATAGGCAGAGACAGCAGATTGGTCGAGCTTTGTCACATCATACCGTAGTCTGAATCAACTGGATGTTTAAAAGATATGAAGTTCGACTTTCCTCTGCGATAACGAAGAAACCAAAGACGTTATCAGAACCGTCTGACCATGAATATGAACCTCAACTGGACGTTCCAAGTACGTGCTACGGAAGTACGATTCGGAGATTGTTATCTATGCTCACCGACACATATATACATAGTCTCCCTCGTCACGCAACTGTCAGTCATTGTCAGGTCCCTCCTCACGCAACTGACATTGTCCATAAGCCCGAGTGTACGCTCATTGAGCATCTTATTATAAAATGTTTATTGAAATCTCCTTGGTTATGGGGGCTTCTTTCACACTATAGTACGTGCTGTGTCATGATTTTACACCAAATAGACAAGGAAATGAGTTAGAGCCAGAGTTTGTGTTTGAACTCGCACCTGTGGCCATGGTATCCCTGTGCTTGATGTCAAAAGACGTCATTTCCGGTCTTGTGTAGTTGGTCCAAGGTGACATTCTACTTCAGTTGAAAAGGTCTATTGTTTTACCAATTCCTAAAACTACCGACTTAGAGTGCAATTTAGAAAAGTGTGAAATAGAGTGATTCCAATAAACCTGGGCATTACTAACTACACCAATACACACTATTAGACACTCACTCTCTTGTTTTCTTTTCTTCCTTTGCATCTAATAAACACTGACAGCTAATAGTAGTGCCCGGGTTTATTGGAATCACTCCAGTACTAATTTTAAGTAGTACTAAATAGTGCTATTTCTATTGTTTTCTATTGTTTCATTTATTTAGTACTATTTAGTGCTAATTAGCGGTTATTTAGTTTTCAAGCTTTTTTAAATTGCACTCTAATTACGTCCAATTTAAAGTGCAACTAACCCCTATGAGATTGTTTTAAAAATCTATTCAATTTATGCTGAATAGTTGGTGGGTTCAGTACTAGTATTTTGTGATTTGAACCTTGCGTTTATGAGTTATAGAGGTTTGAAATCTCAATATGCAAATTTGATGACGTCTACTAAGGAATTTGCCATAACTTATTTAGACTTTTTCAAGAAGAACTTCTTTTTTTAAATGGGCGAAAAAGTTATAAAATCATTCATAAAGACTGTGAAAATATTCTGTAAGTTTTCAAATTCAAATATCAATAATCAGCACAAGGGCGTTTTTGTATTCTTCGTTTGCACTTGACGTCACTTCCCCTTGAGAATTAATTAGAAAAATTCTAAATTTTAGTTATGAATCCTATCAACTTGATTCTTGTCGGTGTTTCAGAGAATTGTGATATGAATTATTGTAGAAAGTTTCAGATGGGCTCGATGTTTTGTGGCCGAGTTTTCGAAGTCGAAGTTTGAATTGTGTCACGCAACTCTTACCAAACGCTAGTCACGTCTCTGAAAAGTCGTGGAAAACAACAAATTTGTACCAAATTAAATGTGTTTAGTTTTATACATGTTTAGAAGTTCTATTTATAGTGAAATTAAGTGATGTATATCAACTCTAAGCTTGAATTTATTTTTTGAAATTTTGGCCGCCATGTTGGAAGACATCCAGTTGTCTTCCAACATGGCGCCGCTATACAAACCGCACTGGGATATTTTGAAATTCGTTCGCCCATAGCTCGGTAAAGAAATGCTCTAGTGCTCCAAAATTTGGCCCAGAGGTGTTATTTTGATAGCTCTACAAGCTCATAAGGTTTTTATTTTATTTGATAAAGGAAATAATATTTCGAAATTTGAGAACAGCCGTATAAATTAAAATCGACTCGTAATCCGCCAAATACCACGTGGTTGCAAACGAAGAATAATAAATGATTCCTTAGTAGACGTCATCAAATTTGCATATTGAGATTTCAAACCTCTATAACTCATAAACGCAAGGTTCAAATCACAAAATACTGAACCCACCAACTATTCAGCATATATTGAATAGAATTTTAAAACAATATCATAGGGGTTAGTTGCACTTTAACCTGCCGCATAAGTTATAAATTACACGCTTAAAAATAATAATCGCGAGGGATTCAATTTACTTCAAAACCTCTACTTCGTCAGATAATCGACAAGTTGGACCCCTTTGCCGCTATAAAAGTGCATTCTATAACACAGGACCTTGAAATTGTATAATTATTTCATAACATCATTAATTTGGCTTCGGTATTTTTCAACAGACGACTGATATAAAACCAGGCCCATATTTTTAGTTGTAGGCTCGCCCTTCCTTCCAGACCCTTTTATCTGATGGTCCTTTCGATCGGTACGGTACCGAGCTGAGAGTCAATTTTACCCTGGTCGGGGCTCGCCAATTAAACAATACAGTGATTCTAAATTAACCATATCAGTAAGTTCATATACACCTATTCCAAATCCTAAAGCAACAAGCAACAAGCTGGCGACCGCAAAGGACTTTGAGAATCTCCTAATTAATTAATTTATCCGTGGTACTTGAGAAGTTATCCCTACCAGCGTTGAATAGCAATCATTTGGAACTATTCGGCCATTTGAAAATGCATGTTGTTAAAATGCATGTCTACGGATGAATAAATGAATAAGGAGAAAGTCCCAATGCCCTTTGCAGTCGCCAGCTTCTTGCTTGTTGCTTTCGGCGGGGACAACGATTTTTGGAATAGGTGTATATATAAGCCAATAATTATCTGTTCATGATTTAAACCATATTACTTGCCGGTCTCGTGCATTGTTCAGAATTCCCCATGTGTGAAACACTTCAGTCTTACTTTTCTGTCCCATTTACAGTATTTATGCTAGTTATGCTGCTCTGCTTTATTTTCGCTCTTTACCTCAACTGCGCTCGCCTTTTAGGTAAATTCTGCATCGATTGAAGCTACTTAATCTCTTCGGTTGATCACTATTGACTTCAGTGCAATGACAACTGATTCAGTAACTTGTAAATAAAAATATAACTTTTTATTCGCGCTGTTCAGATCTCAGATATTATTGACACTGGAACATTTCAAAAGCTTCTTTCTAATTGTTGTAATATTGTCTTGGTGTTATGATTCTGTCTTCGGATTTTGGGCTTCCTGTGGTATGCGTGACACCACAGGTAACCCGCCAAAAGGATGACATTCAAAGTCGATTTTCCCACTCAATTTGTGAAAATCTGAAACTATTTCTTCACTCAAGTATATTACATCTCTAGAGCTATCTATGGTCTGAGTTCCGTTACAAAGAAGTAGGTAAAAACGATCATTGAAATGTGGGCTTCCTGTGGTGTGCTCAACGATTGAAACGCCAGAAATTCGGTTAACATTTAACCTAAATACAGCAAATTAAAGTTTTCTCTAGCTTCCTATAGATATTTCGTATTTCTAAGTAATATTTGTCTCAAAGTTTAAGCTTTGAAAATTTTCGATTTTCAATATTATTGTAATGTTCCTCTTTTTTTAATCCTCTGTACAATTATATCCTGTATATTACTGGCTCTTCTACATGAACCCACTATATGTATATAGCTAATTGCATAATCGTTTTCGGGTTGAAAATCATGAAAGCTATATATATGACCAAAAGGAATTCTGGGAAATTAAAACTCTCAAATAACACCGTCAAATCATCGACTTTATCCAGACTTGTAGGATCTTAGTTAAATAGCTCTTATACCTTCAAAACTACGAGAACATTGAACATATCTGCATGTAATGTGGCTCATGAACTGATTTCCCATCCATCCTTGCGGTCTCAGCTTCTATGATTTATCCTTAGTTTCGTCACGCAAGGCTCCCCTCTCCACGTGATTTTCAACCCGACAACGATTATGCAATTAGCTACTGAGAAAATGAGGTAAGAGAAGGAATCCCTGGTATTGGGGTCTTGACCCATCATGTGCCCCGTTAATTCTATTTTTAGAATCAATCTATCTTTAGAACGGAACGTGATTGGTCAGATCATATAAGGCGAGGTCGCGGAGGCCGTCGAACATTTTGATATGGCAAGTCAAATTTCATAAATCTTCTCAACTTCTCGAAAACTTTACAAATTTTTACTTCGAAAACTCAATAAAGGATTTTACCAAATTATCCTTTTGGGATTTGACTGAAATTATTGTGAATTTGGGACACTTGAGACGATTCTAAATAGAGGAAAACAGCTTCAGTTTGCCATGTCCTTCGACAGAGAAAACCGACCAAGGATACGCGAGTCGTTTTGTTGTAGCCGGCGTCTTGTAGGACTGCAGATGGTTGAATTAAATTTTCATGTCCACAATATGGCTGGTGCTTCAAGGTTTTGGTGATGTTGGCTCTTGTAAAGTTTCCTTCGTGTTTTCCAACCTGAGAATAACGCTTGGACTTCGTAATTGTTGAATACAAGTGCCGGTAAGACCACATTAACTTTAGAGTTTGTTTTCGTGATTGCTTTGACTTTGATCGTTGTGTAGTTTATATTCAGTAGCACCTTAATTTTGCTCAATTCGCCTGAGTATTCGTAAAATCCTTCAATGAATCTTAGATAATTAAATTGTGGCCTTTTCTCAGAGAGTTGACGATATTGTTTCGCTCAGTTTTGTATTTTTATTCAGTGCAGACTTTGCATGTAAACATCATAGAAATCGTGCGACCACTGCTTTGTTATCTTGGAGCAGAAGCTGTGTAGTCTTTTGCTTTTCTTTTTACTGCGGTTCTCAGTATTATGCGAACTCAAACATTCAAACAGTCGGCTGGAACTTGGTTTTTCGCTACCCGTCAATCACATTCAAAACTAAAACGAATTCAAAACTAAATACATTCTTCGACCAAATGATCCATAATTTAGCTCAAAATCATATTTGGTTTCCATTTGGTGGGTCTTCTGACTTATATTTTTAAGTTTACTGATTTTTTATGTCGATTGACGGCAGCGAAAAACCAAGTTCCAGCCGACTGCTTGAATGTCTGAGTTCGCATAATACTGAGAATCGCAGTAATGGCAAGACATTTAAAAGTTTTTGAAAGGAAAATCAAAAGTTCTAAAATTCTACAAGTCAAGAGTGGTTGCGCGGGCATGGTAACTAAAGCTAAAAATAGCTTCGATCTAAAAATAGAATTAACGGGGCACATGATGGGGTACCAGGGATTCCTTCTCTTACCTCATTTTCTCTTGGCTATATACATGCACTTGCTTTTCTTATTGCACAGGCTTCGGACTGTCTTGGTGAAAGTTCGTTGTTGATCTAGATCTAGATCTCAGCTTTCATGCAATTCTTCTGGATGTCTTTATTAATCGTCATGGAGGGCAGCCTTGGTTAGTGAAGAAGAAGACGAAGAAGAGGAGGAGAAGGCTGGAGTCTAAAAACACCAAACAAAATGATCAGATCAGTGTGAAATTGAGTAAATTAAACCCTGCCTCCTATCGTCAGTTCCCGGGGGGACTCTCATATATAAAGTGCATTGTATTGTAAAGTGGTTGGGATGCTCGTCGTACCTTTTAGGGGTCCAGATCCGCGATTTGGTACCTCTTAGGGTGTCAAAAATCTAAAAGAACCACAAGAGACTAAGCCGGTACCTCTTAGGGTGTTTGTCAGTAAATAAGATACCCGAGATAATATAATGACAGCCGGAATGACAGTTGTAACCTTTGTCACTTTAGAGTTGGTACCGTTTAGGGTTAAACATTATTTGTTGCCACACCCACCAAGGTACCTTTCAGGGGTCATTTTCAAAATTTCCGACGAGCATCCCATGCATATATATGGGAGTCCCCTTTGCAGTACGTATAATTTGAATTCGAAAAAGCTAAAACAATATATATAAACAAATGAGGAACTATAGTCGAAGCTTTAAGCCTGATTTCCATATGATCGCTGCGATCGCCCACAACCATGTTCAGCGAATCGCAGCGATCCTACTATCTTTGTCAAAGCCGATAGTAGGGTCTCTGTGATTCGCTGAACATGGTTTTGGGCGATCGCAGCGATCATATGGAAACCAGGCTTTAATGCCTTACCTGAGTGCTGTAATGATGAAACTGCGCATTCGAGCTCTGAAACTTGGACTCGGCGTTGTACTTGTCAGTCGGTAATAACTCGCAATAACTGGTTGTGTCCCGAAATTAAACGACCGGCACTTCGCATTTTTAACACAACCAACAGCATATTGCTTTAACCATCTGACATACAGCAAGGCGGCGCTTTGGACATCAAGTTTGCTGTTTGAAAATCGCCGGAAAGACGCGAAACCTAGTTGTGGAGTTCGTAGTGGATGTGTACCGTCGAAAATATTCGAAAGACTGGACTTAGAAAATAAACACATGCAAATTATGGTTAATAAAGGGGACACTAGAAAAGATTTCATGTTTTAGTCCGGTAGCTCCCTTTATCTCTGTGTTAATACGTACGTGCAAGTTCATAGTAGGACCGTGTTTAATGTGTGAATTATTGATATTAGTCGTCTCTGTTTTGCTAAGAACTCCATGGCCTCCTCAACTGTTTAAAAATTAAATAATCTGAGTTAATGATGTGCAGCCAGGGTCATAGTCAATGACCGAATGCGGTGTGAATCATTGAATATATTAGTCGTTTCTGTTTTGCTAAGACCTCCATGGCCTCCTCAACTGTTTATAAAATAAAGTACTTGCCCCATTGTGATGCACGTTGCCTTGTAGCTTGACAGCTTGATATAATATTGGAATAACAATAATCGACAAGAACAATACGTGACTGTATACCACCTCCCGTCCTCTGATCTGATCTATAGGGGAAAACCAAGCACGAACATGACAGCGTCATCAAAACCAAAACACTTGCTGTATTCATTGCCACATCAAGAATTGTCAAGCGGTATGTTGACAATACCATCTGCGTCATCAAAAATAACGAGATTGAGGCATTACACAACCATCTAAACCCGCAGCAAGACATGAACCAAAGGAAATGGACTGAGGCTCGGCACATTACCAAGCATCCAAACACTTTGTTTAATAGAGACAGAGGCACAAGTTTGCCTGGCAATCACTGTAGTTTGTTAAAACATTAATTGTCATTGTGTTTGTTTTCTTTTCTCCCCACCTTATTCAGTTGCGTATACTCGCGCTATGCATATTGTTCTCCATAATTACTCGTGCCTCTCGCGAGCGTTCTAGCATTTTCTTACATCAATCGGTTTCTATGAAGTTGTAATGACTATCACTTTTCAACAGTACTTTGAAGATGGCCGCGTCGGTCGAAAGCTCGGTAGATTATTTGATCGCGAATACATTCTTCGTTTAAGATGAATTTTATTTTTAAATTAATCTGTTAATCTAGTTCTTCCACTGTCTTATCAATATTTAGTTTCTTCTTCCTTTGTGCCTGTGAGTATCCTCGCCAAACTTGAAGCCAAGTCAGATTATTCTTCCTTTTCATCGTCGTCTTCATCGTCATCCTTTTCAGGATCTGAAACAACAATTGGTGCACTTATTAGAAGGAGGAGAAGGAGGAGAAGGAGGAGAAGGAGGAGAAGGAGGAGAAGGAGGAGAAGGAGGAGAAGGAGGAGAAGGAGGAGAAGGAGGAGGGGGAGAGCAAGACAAAATAGAAAATCCATAAGAAAATGAAATAAAACACGCATGATTGTCAGCATTTTCATATACGGTCATGGACTACGACTTGGTGCCGGAGCTTCCTTCGTGAATTATTAATTCGAACAACTCAGTCTCCTGCAAGGATTGGCATCTTTGTCAGTTACTCCAGCGGCGGCACTCTTTTTAAATTTCCTATCTCGGTTCACACTTCACTAAAGTGATGATAGATGGTCCCAAGGGTGCCGATCTGGCTTAGATATAGTTCACTTATGTTAAGAATTGCTTACCATTACTGATCTTACTGAGATAAACATCGTCTTCTGGGACAGGACATGTTTGGTTTTCAAACTCCTCTTTGGTAACCTTTCGTTGCTTGCCCATATTAAGAAATGGAAGAACTTTTTCCACGGTCATATCATCAGTAATCCAAGGTTTGGACATGCAGATCCTTCTTTGTGTACTTTTTGACAAATCGTTTATTGAAGGGTCCTTTAGCAGTTCGTCTATGATGATCTGAATCTCGTCAACGCCATCGGGTTGGTTTACACTTTGGGCAATTGTGTTTACGTCTCTTTCTCCGTTTTGTAGCTGTTCTCTAATTGATTCTACTATAAATTTGTTGTTCATCAGACATGGAACCTTGTAGGTCGTGTTTGTCGAAACCCATTTCTCCCAAGCTTGTTTTATGATATCAAACTGATTAAAGAAACAGTTATACATCACAATACATATACGTTTTCCGCTTTGTTTCAATGTTGTCCTATTTCGAACCATACTCGTGATGGAACTAGTATAACGTCCAATTATTTTTAATTTTAAATCATTTTAGCTTGAAAGCTATTTACAGGTGACAATCGACTATTGAACATTAGGACTTAATTTACAGATAAAAGATAGCTTCAAATCAAACTATTTTATATAATGTGTAATGTGTTGCACTCTTATAGAGTCACCTTCCAAATATGGAATCTGGTTACCAAATATGGGATTAGGCAAGCCAACATCACTGTTTCATGCATGTACTTACGTCAACAAATGTGTCCCCTGTCTTTTGGTCGCAACCACTTTTTGTATCATCATCGATACCTATTTGTCTCCTTGTCTTGTCATACACTTGTCTTAAAGAACTTTTACCGATGGAACACTCAAGCGACACAGCCTGGAATGTGACGCCTTTTTGGGTAAAGTACAAACAAGTGATCAGTTTAACTTGGCAAAACTGAAGCTATATAAGTTGAGTCTGAATGGGTACGGACTTTTTTACACTATGTCGCGCTGTCAAATAAAATCAAGCTCCGCTCATGAGCCGGAGTTGTGATGTACACCCCGCGCGGGAGAAAACGTGAGGGAACGACGTGATCTCCACAATGCGTAGCCTCACAATTAAATTGTCCTACTTCGTAATAATGTCACATGTAAACACAGCCTATTTTCATGGTCTACACAGGGGAACCAATAGAAACACGACAAACCATCTCATCAAAACATATTTTTCGCTTTGAACATGTCACTCAACGGCTACAATAAGCAGCCGCATTCCAAACACATATAAATTCTATGTGTTTCAAAACTTCATTGTCTGCTATAAATCTTACCCACCTAAAATGGTGGCTTGTTGCGATTGGCGCCCTCAATATGAAATAGGGCAAGTTGTGACACCATGTTGGCGTTATGTTCTTTGGGAATTGTTTTTAACAGCTTTATGATATCTACAGTGAGAATTCACAAGATCGGATCTCTTTTGGTTATATCAGTTACCTATAAGCCTATGACATTCTAGAGTGAGTGGAACACGGTGCAAGACTGCATTCAAGTTTCTCTGCAGATCGCTCAGAGTCAGCTTGTTGTTATCAATATCGGCGTCTATATCTTTGCCATCGATGTAAGCCTAAAAAGATGAAGCGAGTTGGGCATCAGAGCAAGTTGTTTTGAACAAGACAAATCGAATCTGCAAGCTAGGACCTGATACTGATAATTGTAAAACTTCGTTGTACGTGGGGTTCTTGTTGGATCTCTGTTTCTTTCTATGTTAATGATGTTTTAACATTGAATAGTTTAAAATCCCAAACTTTCGGATCAGGGGAATGCGAAAAGCTGTTACAAACCCCAGCTACAGTACGAAAGGAATTCTGGGAGATTGGAAGTCTCCAATAACATCACAGTGGTGGCCAAATCAGTGACTACCTTGCATTGCCTGGTTTCGTCTGAATTCGCTCATTGACTACTTTTGAAGACAATGTTGAGAAGATTTGCTTCACTCGTTTTGAACTTTTGGACTTCATATATTTCACGACTACTAAAACGTCCATAGCATCGAGGTCTGGAAACTCGTGATCATACTCACCTGAACGGCTTTAACAATGCTGTCGCGATCTTCTGTTTTCTTTGCCACTAGTGGGTCACTCATCATCTCTTTGATTGACTGTAGTGCAACTAATAAGTTTTCAGCCCAGGCAGCCTCTCTTATTTCATCGAAAGCCTGAGTGTTGTGGAAGGATAAATATATATACCTTAATGGCTATATGTAAAGTAAATCTTTATCAAGAGGCTTTACATGCGGTCGGCATGGCGACCAGAACGTACTAGGATCTTTTACAAGAAGGAGCGGAACATATGCAATAAATTATTATTATCATCAAGTTTATTTGCATATCTGACTTGAATTTCAATTGAAACAAAAGGTAAAAGCTATATAACACAAAACAGGCCAATGATATGCTTCGATTTGTAGGAAACTAATATTTGCAATTAGGTTTGAATCTATACCTGCTGTACTTGCACATTTGCGTCCTTCATTTTGGCCAACATTTCCTTATTCTGTTTAACAAACTCTTTCATTTCACGGACACTGGTTTCTGCATGGTCCGCTGCGTCCTTGCAGTCTTTTACTCTTGCGAAAATACTCCACACACCAAATGCTACAACAAGTCAAAAGTTAGCATTCAAAGTATTCAGGTATTGCGCGCATAACTATACTTTCGTAGTGATTTCAGATCAGGAGAATATCTGAACAATCTGGAGTAGGAACCGTGCTTGACCAACAAATAACTGAATATATTATGCATGTGTTCTATGTAAAGTCTGTGTTGTATAGTTTTAAGAGGTGCATGTAAACAAAATCAAAACAGTGTTGCAATGCATCATGGGATCCTACACAGGGTCTCACCTGCAATTCCAAGTTTGAGAAGAGATCCCAATCCTATCTTTACTCCTTTAATCAACTTCTGTGCCTTCATGAATTTCCCTTGCGACCGTGATACTAGCCTTTGTATTCTTTGACCAAAGGATGTTTTCATGAATTTTCCGGCAGTAACTTTTTTCACGGCATTTGTTGATGCTCCTGCAGCTACTTTTAGTTTATGGCCAAGAACCTTCTCAAGCTGAATGAATAGACATAATGAATGAATGAAGGTTTCATGGTAGGGGATGACGGGGATGACGGGGATGACGGGGATGACGGGGATGACGGGGATGACGGGATGACGGGGATGACGGGGATGACGGGGATCACGGGGATCACGGGGATCACGGGATGACGGGGATCACGGGCCGGATCAAACCAATTTATTGCAGTTCTATTCAGTTGTTACCTTATTTATTTTTTGCCCGATTACTGTTCCCTTGATATGCTTCCAAACCCTTTTCACACCCGGCCAAGCGAGAACTGCAGATGGAAAAATCAATTCCAAGGCTAACTCCAATCCCCTTTTGAATCTCCTATCAACCTCGAGTAGGCCTATTTGGTCTTGAGTGTTGTTGTGTTCCTTCATATATTGCTGGAGGAGTAATTAGAAAAGAAACTCTAAGTAATTTTAACACTAACCTTTCTTTAAGTAGTATTAAACTAACCTTAAAGGTTCTAGAGGAGAAACTGAGTTTGACGAGTAAAATCAATACTGAGCTCTTGGTAAACAGCTAAAAAACCCGGGACTCTCAAATAATAAAGAGTAGTTGGAATGCTCACTTTAAATTTTGAAAATAACCCCTAAAAGATACGACCACGCCACCCCCACCACATTTATATGGGTGACGCGCCACACCCACTGGTTTAAATCGTGTAGTCTTATTCTCATAAATATTCAAACAGCTTGTTTCCATTTTCCCGGAGGTGGTAATAATTTAATAATTTAATATTTATATTGCGCGTGTTACATAGGAAGACTGCTCACACGGCTCGCATTACAAGATATCATACTATATGTGAAACAATAAGACTTTCTCCACTTGGTGCAGTGAAACATTTGGTGATCTTTAGAAATGAATCCGAACAAGTTAGTAGCACACCGTGGTCCTCCACTCCCTTCTAGAGGGAAGGAAAGCGAAAGCCCTAGATAGCGAGAGCGGAGGACCACGGACCGTCTGAAAATCAGGCTAGACACGCTGTGACTAACAAGCATGACTAGTTTATAAGTGTACATAAATTATGATCAGTTATATTCCCATCTATCTAGAGATTTACCTCAATTTCAAAAGAAGTATTTTGTAGTGCAATTAGAACTTTTGGACCCAGGGATTTAAACACTCTCTCTTGCTTAGCTCCGATGCCCTCCATTTTATCTCTGGTATTTCTGTACTCGTAGAAGCTGGAGTTGGCGTATATTTGTCGACTTGTTGCTGCGGGAATGCAAAGGTTCTGTTATTAAACTGGCTGACTGGCTGACTGGCTGACTGGCTGACTGGCTGACTGGCTGACTGGCTGACTGGCTGACTGGCTGACTGGCTGACTGGCTGACTGGCTGACTGGCTGACTGGCTGACTGGCTGACTGGCTGACTGGCTGACTGGCTGACTGGCTGTTTTATAACCCTATTTTATTGTCAAATTATATAGTTACTTACCTTGATTGTTTTTGGCGTCGATGTCAGCACTTATTGTACGGAATTCAGCATCTAATTTTTTGAACGTTTTCCAGTTTTCACCAAGAGACGGGAATAATGCCACACATCCTTTTATGGCTTGGGTGATCGTTAGGGAAAGTTCAACGACAGCCGTCAACTTTGTTGTGATTTTTGCGACGAAATTGATTGGTTTCAATAGGTAGGTGCCAATCAACGACCCCATGCCGCGTCTTGCTGCGTTTTGGTCTCTACGAGCTGGTGCTTTAAAGACAAGAAAAAGGAACAAATTAACTCTCCATGACTGCCAAAAAGGCTCGAGAGAATGTTGGAACTGATTTCATAGCTTTTGTAAAGTACCATTGAGCCCATGGAAATGGCCCTGTATAAATGTTATGCCGCATAATAATATAATAATAATAATATTAATAATAACACTACTAATATTAATAATAATAATAATAACTTATTAACTTATATGTGAAACAATGGGATCCCTGTGTACGTCCTGCGGGATGCGCCCGCAGCAATGTGTATACACATATACTGCGGGACGCGCGGGATGCACACAGGAAGCCCAACATTATACCTTACTCAACACAGGAAGCCCACTATAATACGTAATGCGCGCGCGCGCTCTACCACAGGAAATCCATCAAAAAAAGACGCAAATATCAACAAGAACACGAACAAATGTTGACATAAAACACCCGAGAAAACAATAGAAACATTTTTGAATTGCACGGACTGTTTTCTGAATGGAGGCTAAGCCTGTAGAAATTCGTATTTTGTCAAGGACAGCGGTCATATCTAAACAACGCGAAACTGGAGTATTAGAGAGCTTCAGATTCGACTACGAGTACGACTACGAGTACGACTACGAGTACGACTACGAGTACGATTTTTCGCCGTTGCGATTAGTGCGCATGCGTAAAGCCGTGACATTCACGCCAGCTTGAAAATCTCGAGCTCGTCGTCGTCGTTTCGACTTCGACGAGATTTATCGCAAAACTCGTTGTCTAGAGTACGAGTTTTGAGTGAGACATTTTGACTAAATATTTCGGTCTTTTAAATCTAGAACACTCAATAACATCTCCTTTAATAATTGTTCTTCTTGTTGTGATAAGAAATAATTAAAGATCAGTGTTATTTTTGCTATTGCGGGACGCGCGGGATGCGCACAGGGAGCCCAACATTATACGGTACTCAACACAGGGAACCCAACATATCTACGTATATATTGCGCGCGTGCGATCTACCACAGGAAACCCATCAAAAAAAGACGCAAATATCATTTTATTGAATTATTTAGTAGCCTTAAAAGGAATGGTTGGGCTGCCTGTGCCTCTGCAACATGTTGCGCGCAAATGACTAGCGCGCTAATACGACGTAATTTGTTGCTCGCAATGTTGCAGAAGTAGGACTCAATTCTACTTCAGCAACATTGCGCGCAACATGTTGCAGAGGTGGACACACGCTGCAACAATACGTGTTGCGTGCAATTGCGCGCAATGCTGCACCGTGTGTCCGGCCCTGTACCCGTACTCTCTAAAGGGTCTTATCCAATACTTTTTGTCATGTTCTCATGTTCCCAAATAGGGCTCTATAAGTAATACATTATTATATTATTATTATTTCAAAACAAACTATAACCAATGATTCAAAATGGGAATAAAACAAAAACATTCATTGATTTTATATATCATTTCCATGCGAAAACGGCCATTTCCTTTATTTTTGTGTCATGGGCTACCTGTATATGTGATACCGCTGACCAAATACTGGTCACGCAATCCAGTGCAGCACAAGTTTGTCAGGAAAGAAATGTCGTACTATTCTTCCCAGTAAACTGCGACACTATCGATTTTGAAACGCCGCTCGTGCCAATTGGAATGTAGTCACGTGATGCACTTTTTTGTACCTCGTGATCACTTGTGGACGTACTTCGGTCCGTCATATCTCTCCTCCCGCCCTGGTCATGATTGTATCTAGAAAAGGACGAAGTTGAAAACAAGAAAAGCTAAATCCCCCACATATATCAAGCAAGCTCTTTAGCCTTAGAAAAACATCTACGGCGACATGGAAGGCACACTGAAAATTGCTTTCTCCCGGGCCCCGGTCCTCATCAAAGATCAAATGATCAGTCATCGTGCCAATATTAAGATCGCAAAATATCTTGTCAATTTCAGGCGTGGGAGCCATCCATTTTGATTGGTTGATGAAGAAAGCAAACCTAATTAATTAGTAGTGTTACTAACGCGACCTTTCTATGAACTTGAGTTTTTCCACTATAGAAAATACACGTGCAACAAACTGGTGTAGTAATTTTACTGTGGTTATTTAATGAATTCTTGCCCAACGTTTCCGACCAAATCAAACTCTAGCTTGCTTATAAACCTCGTTGCAAACGCATCACGTGGTGTCAAAAACTTGTTCACGTGGTACAAAATTCACATCGCGTGGTTACAAACACAGACGCTACGAACGCGGTAAAAAAAATCGACTGTGTCGCAGTTTACTGGGAAGAATAGTAAATCTTCTCAAAACTGTAGTAAAGATGTAGGAATTGTATTTGTTAATAAACGAGATTAAGCATGGAAAAAGAGTTAGTTTATTGATTATGAGATGTAAGTTGCGAGCTTTTCGCTGTAAGTAGGTAACAATTTTACTGTTTGGGTTGACTCCTGCTGTGACACATTGTGCCAAGACTAAAATATATCCCAAACATTTTATTTCAGTTATTCTTAGTTGAAGGGTAGATCTAACACAGAAAAGTGTTTTGGGGATTGCACAAGGTTTCTCATTCGAGATATTTGAGGTCAAATATTTGGGTTTTTGACTTCACACAAATCAGTTGTGTGACAGTATATTGATTGACAGACCCCAATTGACAGGTATTATAGTCACGCGACTGTAGTCTCCCCTGTAAGCTGCTAAAGGACCATTTATTCCTCAGGGGAAGTAAGAACTGAATTGATTGTAAATGGAGGGAAAGAGAGGTGTGTGAAGTAGGTATTTTTTCCTATGGATATTCAGTCCTTCCCCTACAGAAACGAGGGGGGGTGGTCTAACTCCCCCCTGAAATAATCAAAAAATGTCATACTTTGGCAGTATGAGTTTTTAGGTGAGGGCTTTCTTCTGGTTTAGTTTCATTGAGATCAGAGAGATGTCATGTGTCACGACTGCCTGGTCCACTCATGGATACACTCTAAAACACTTATATATCGCAAAAAAAAAAAAGTAAATATGATCTAATGCGCTTTACAGAATCAAAATAAAAACAATATTCCTAAACTATAAAATATGTATATGAAATATATATGCACAAATCTATTAATATAAAATAACAAATAATCTAGCTAGTATCCTCGCGATCGATAAAATAAAATAATTATATAATATACAGTCAATGTCATTAACGTTGTCCAGCTAAAAAGAGATTAACACTACAATAAATGTCACGTGTCTCATTGTGTATTCTTTTTTGCGCGCGCGAAGTTTGAAATTCAAAAGCATAAATCATCTCAGTGTGAGAACAGAATTTTAACAATGCCGTTTTCACAGGCAGAGGTGATTTATGCTTTTGAAATTTCTCGCGCGCAAAAAGAATATACAATGAGACACTTATTGTAGTGTTAATCTCTTTTTAGGTGGGCAACGTTAATGACATTGACTGTGTCCTCTAAACACAGTTAATACGTTACTGGTAACCCAGTAGTTTACATTCAGTTGGGGCCCAGGCCAATAATATAATACGCATACATGCGTGATATAACTGATCTTGGACATTGAAAACTGATTGCAATATTTGGCGAGAGCGTGTTTTTTAGTTACCACGAAACTGTGAATTTCAATATGGAATTTAATATTCTTTTACCTTTTTTTCTCTTTTCACAAACTACAGGTAAAGTACAACTTTTTTTACCGGGTTTTCATGTTTGCAATTAGGATTGAATTTTATATCAGAAAATTGTGATTAAAAGTATTAAAGACTATTATTGGCTTCATATAAATACTTACCCTGATTTTCGTCTTGGTCATCGTCATCATGGGATTTTTTCGAATGGGTAACTTTCTTTTTGCTGAGATGGGCAGTGTACGCTGGAGCGAACAGCTGTAACAGCAGGCTCAGAGATAAAATCAGAACAAGACGCTTCGAAAGTCTTGCCATGGTTCAAACGTAGTGGTACTAAAAATAATGAATCAATTATACAAAGTTATCATTTGAAATGACTACATTAATCAATCAAAACCATAAGCTAGTGTGAACGTTTGTATTCAAACTGGCTTCACCAACACTAAAACATTCCATTCCATTCCATTCATTATTATTATTATTATTTTTATTATTATTATTATTATTATTATTATTGTTATTATTATTAATATTATTAATATTATTATTATCATTATTATTATTATTATTACTATTGTTATTATCATTATCATTATTATTATTATTACTATTATTATTATTATTATTATTATTATTATTATTATTATTATTATTAATATTATTATTATTATTACTATTGTTATTATTATTATTATTATTATTATTATTATTATTATTATTATTATTATTATTACTATTTAATTGTTATTATTATATTATTATTATTATTACTATTGTTATAATTATTGATATTATTCCCATTTTCTTTTTGTTAATTATATTTTCGAGTTCAAGTAGTCAATTGTAAATTACCTACATGTAGTGAGATTTGCAATTGTTTGTGTAAAAAATACATGAAATAAAGTTTCCATTATTATTATTATTATTACAGTATTATTATTATTATTATTATTATTATTATATATTATTATTATTATGTATTATTATTATTATTAAGTTAAGGAGAAAAACTAGTGATATTAAGCTACTACGTTTCGATGACATCCTGTCATCATTATCAAGTAAAGTGAGATGAATAATGAGTAACATATAAGTTACGTACGAAATTTACATAATTAACATAAGAATAGTGTTCAATGTTCAATGGAGTTCAGTGTTATTTAAACAAATACTTTTGCACGGATGGAATCCGACTGAATGTTAAGCTTCGGGCTGTTCTTTTTAATTAACAACATCTAGTCGTATATGAGGCAGTCCAACTTTCCTTGGCACTTCTTGAGGATGGAAAAGTTGTCAGTCAGGTCCAAGGCTTTCGGGTTGACATTATGACCGCTTTGTAGATGTTTGCCGATTGTAGAATAACGGTGTTCACTAATCCTTTGGTGCAGATGACGAAGTGTGTAGCCTATGTATTCTGCATCGCACAGAGGACATTTAAAGTGCTTATGAAGCTTATTTTTTTATTTTGAAAATCGATTACATATGAAGTGAATAGTGGGATGTTTCAGTATTTTGTGATTTGAGCTTCGCATTTAATTTGCGAGTTATAAAGGTTTGAAATCGTGATATGCTAATTCGGTGACGTCAAAGAAGGCTTTTGCTGTAACTTATTTATATTTTTTCAAGTATTGCTCTTTTCTGAAATAGAAAAAAAAGTTTAACATCTTTTATATAAGCTGTAGAATAACTTTTTGCCAGTTTAAAAATGTCAGTCATTTGCAAAGGGGCGCTTTTGTATAATAAATGATGCCTCCTTTGACGTCACTGAATTACCATATCACGATTTCAAACCTTTATAATCCCACTATTCACTTCATATGTAATCGATTTTCAAAATAAAAAAATAAGCTTCATAAGCACTTTAAACTTGTAGATTACACCCGGGGGGGGGGGGGGGGGGGGGGGGTACTCCCTTTGTCCAAGTGGTAGGGGTGATCGGCGGTCGGTTTTGAAAACGACCCTAAAAGGTACGCATAAATTACAAGAGCTGTTGAAGCCATGTTCATTTCGACCCCTAAAAGGTACGGCCATATATGGCGCCGGAAAAAGTGATTGTGCTGATATCGTTAATCAGTGACTGGACAATATCTTTCTTCTGTTCAATTGACCCTAAAAGGTACGGACTCGTGTTACGTAACTGACTTTTGTGTCGGAACCCTAAAAGGTACACACAGGAAATATTTTCAACCCTAAAAGGGCCGCCGATCACCCCTACCACTTGGACAAAGGGAGTAACCGAAACGTAGTAGCTTAATATCACTAGTTTTTCTCCTTAACTCAATTTCTAAAGTTACCCTAGCCTTATAAGATTATTATTATTATTATTATGATGATGACGATGATGATGATGATGTACGTTTATTCTAATTTGCTGACTTTACAGGTTTTGTACAGTGGTTTTCACGATTAATTAACGCGCAAATACTGAATTGTACCCGGTGAGACACCCGGTGATTCTTTAGGGCGGTTTCTTTTGTTTTTCCACCCGTGAAATAAAAAATGTTAGTGTGTAATAGTCAATAGACTGATTCCATAAGTCGCTGTTTTCGCTCTTTTACCCTGGAGGTCGCTCACCTAGCGACTTATCACACTTTTACTATTTTTCTGTGCAAACGAAAACGAGGCTGATGAATAATAATTAGCGGAAGTGAAATTCCAGACTCGTAGATTTCAGCGAAAAGTCTGTTGCCGTCCCAAAATTCTGAATAAATATTTAAAAATATTATTCGAATCTGTAAGACTGGGTCATTTTCCTATGAGCAATGTATATGTGTGAATACAGAGAATGACTGGACGTTTGAAAAAAAACTTTACAAATATGTTCGAGAAAAATGACACGGACTACCGTTCGACCGAGTCTGGCCATTCTAACGTGGTGAATCACATGCAGGACACAAAGAAAGACAAAAAGAAAGCAGTTTCTTTTCCTCCAGCTGTCGAACAAAGTCCAAACCAAACTTAGAGTTGCAGTGTTAGTCGGCGTAATTTATAGCCCGACTTTTCGACGGCCCGTCAGTGAGTAGACGGCCGTTATCGAGTGAATTCCCACAAGAAATGCTTTGAACGGCGGCCCTAGGAACACAAACGAATGCATAGATATTCCGATTGAAAATATAGCCCTCTCGATTGACTCTCTTCCAAATCCTTTAAGGAAATCCTTTCTTTTCCTTCCAGAGTTTCACTAAGCATGGCTCACAAAATGGCTTCGGAATGATCTTTTGAATCTTTGAAGAGTTCACAACGGAAGTGGTTTAGAGCAATAAGAGCTGTTCTGTGATTGGTTCAAATCTTATCAGACCATATAACGAGCGACGTGATTGGAGGTCGCCGTATAGTGGCGACTCCGATCAAAATGAACCAAGAAGTGTTATAAGTCGGTTGGTGAGCGAAAGTCAGAATCGACAAAGAGCGAATAGACCGACTTATGGAATCAGTCTAAATAGTCAAATACTCACAAAAGAAAACAATGGAAATAAAGTCTAGCAGCGTCTAGATTAGTCTACTAACTATTTCATGGGTTTATTGTAATCACTCGATTGTCTGATATTTGTGTTTATTTTTGCTTCGTAAAGTTATTTCTGTTCAAACACCAAACGAGTGAAATATAAATATCTATATTTTAAAACTATTTTTCATTTATATAGAAATAGTAGTAGAGTGATTCCAATAAACCTGGGCACTGCTAATTAGCTGTCAGTGTTTATTAGATGCAAAGGAACAAAAGAAAACCAAAGAGCCGAGTGTCTAATAGTGTGTATTGGTGTAGTTAGTAATGCCCAGGTTTATTGGACTCTAATACATCTAGTTAATGGTAAGTAAGGCCAAGTTCAGACGTCGTGAATCATGAGCCGTTCTCATTTCAAACAATAGATAATGAGCCGGCTTCTTTTGAAGTAATTAAGAACGGTTCTTGGAAAGTATGCCGTTTGAACTAGGCCTAAGCTAAATATTTGTTATTGTTATCTTTTGATTAACGATTTCAGTGCAAAACAAAAACAAAATGAAATTAAATGAACATACACCAAAAAACTTGAATCATTCATTTAAAATTCGTTGTTGTTGCTCAATTCCAATTCGCTAACTACTGGGGAAATATGGATAATAATCAATTACCGTCTACTGACTTACCTTAACCAGAAATATTGTGATTGAATAAAAGAGATACAAGAGTTTTATCGTTCTCGGCTTGTCAACGCAGTTGCCACATGCTGACACGTCTCACACGCTTACGTGAACTATTTTTAAAAGAGAAGAGGTTTGTTTTAATTAGAATTGTTTGAACTACAGCTAACTAGTCAACACATCTGAAATATTTATGAGAACCAAATTAAATTGATCAAGTCAATGATTATTCTATATGCTTATCATTGTAGCAGGTAAATATGCTCTTAGAGTGATGGCACTCAGAGTGATTCTAATAAAATAATCTCAATTTTTTTAATTGTAATATATATATTTTATAAAAAGGATAACTATGCACACTATCAAAGATCACAGAAGCGTTAACAATCAGAATTAAAACCAGAGCTACATGAGCAAGGACAATCTGTGCCTTATTATTCAATTAACAATCTGTAAATAATAATGATAATAATAATAATAATAATAATAATAATAATAATAATAATAATAATAATAATAATAATAATAATAATAATAATAATAATATAATAATAATAATAATAATAAAATAATAAATATAATAATAATAATGATTACACAACTTCTCGTTAACCTCCTTTTCATAATTAAGCTATATGACCAAAAGAACATATTGACATATATTTTATGGAATGTTTCGTTCGTTTAAAAACGTGTAAAAAAGAGGATTTTTATTTATTTTTCATTTAAGTTCATCCCAAAATCAGAGCATGAGAGATCATTAATAAATACCTATAGGAATTGATAATGAATATAGTTCTGTTCTTATGGCAACAGTGAATGAGAAGAAATGTACAATATGCCTGTTTGCGAAAAAAAAAGAACCCAAAAGAAACGAAAAAAGAAATTTGAATTAACATGATAGAAATATATCAAGCCAATATTTCTCTAATGCTGCCACAACTGAGCTTCAGTTTTAACTTAGAAGAACTGGTTTAGTTTCTATATAGTCTGTCTATAAGATTCTAATAAATACTTTATCTCTGTTCTCATATTTTGTGTTTTCTCATATTTTGTGTTTTCTGCTTTTGCAGGTGTTATATAAATTGCATCTATTCAATCTTGATGTATTTACAAATGACTTTATCAATGATGACAACTAATTAGTTCTAAGAAATCAGTCTTTATTAAAGTGCTACTTAGACGAAAATCGATCGAAGTTTAATTTAGCTGAAACTTCATTGAAACTTCATTGAATAATTCTTCAAGGGTCTAATAATAACTAGTTAAAATCTTTTTTCGATATTCCAGAGGGAAGTACTATATTTTTATGAATCTTTAGAGGAGTCAGTGACGTCATCTAGTCAACCCAACATTCAGCTCCATACATTTCTTTGTATTTTGTGAGTCAAAATATCTCAATGTTTTGTTCAGATAACAGCTCTGCATTGAAGACAACTGGTCAGACAATCAATCCTAAGCACAAAGAATGTAAGAAAACTCCTTCACCCAAACTTTTAGCTTCATAGAAATAAAATAATTCAAGAAACTAAACACAAAGAAATGTATGGAGCGAAGCTGTGTTGATTGTTAGGGTTGAGTAGATGACCTCACTGACACTTCTAAAGATTCATAAAAATGTAATAATTCCCATAGGAATTTTGAGAAAACACATTAACCAGTAATTGTATGGCTCTTTGAGATTATTTCATTGAAGTTTCAGCTAAATTAAACTTCGATCGATTTTCGTCTAAGTAGCACTTTAACCTTATAAGTTTGCAAGTGAAATATGTCATAATACGAAACGCCTCAATGATTTCCATATGTGAGAAAATGGTTGATTTTTTTCAGTGTAGTCCAAGATAATTACGTACCTCGAAAAATAATTTCAAAGTTTCAACCATAATACCAAAGGCATCGTCGCTTTTCTAGTGGAAGACAATATAACATGTATTTATTTTCATTTTCATTTGGTTTACACTACACACAAGCACTGCAGGGGCAGATCCAGGATATTTTGAAAGGGGGAAGGGTAACGTATACTAAGGGTATCGTATACTAAGCTGTTGGACCTTTTCACGACCTAGCAGGGCCGTACACAGCACAGGGGCAGGGGGGAGGGGTGGGGGGGGCAGCCCCGCCTAGCAGGGCGAAAAAGTAACCAAAAAGTACTGAGAACTGTACTATTTTATTTTATTTTATGTACTGCTTATTTTTGACTTAACAGTCAACTTATATTAAAATCCATCTGGGTATGGAAGGCGGGGCGGGGATGTAAAACATATAACTAAATACCAACATTATTACCATTACATATTTGTTGACTTTGTCCCATGTTTGTTACCTGCTCGATCATATTTTGGGAATTTTTACATAGGGTTAACATCTTAACTTCCTATTAGGATGCTTATTTTCTTTATTTATAACGCTAGTTTATGTCAACGCTTCTGCTTTTATTGTTTTATTGTTGTTAAATTCATTTGCATCTTGAATAAACCTCTATTGTACTGAGTGTACTGTAATGTACTGTACTGTACTGTACTGTACTGTACTGTACTGTACTGTACTGTACTGTACTGTACTGTACTGTACTGTACTGTACTGTACTGTACTGTACTGTACTGTACTGTACTGTACTGTACTGTACTGTACTGTACTGTACTGTACTGTACTGTACTGTACTGTACTGTACTGTACTGTACTGTACTGTACTGTACTGTACTGTACTGTACTGTACTGTACTGTACTGTACTGTACTGTACTGTACTGTACTGTACTGTACTGTACTGTACTGTACTGTACTGTACTGTACTGTACTGTACTGTACTGTACTGTACTGTACTGTACTGTACTGTACTGTACTGTACTGTACTGTACTGTACTGTACTGTACTGTACTGTACTGTACTGTACTGTACTGTACTGTACTGTACTGTACTGTACTGTACTGTACTGTACTGTACTGTACTGTACTGTACTGTACTGTACTGTACTGTACTGTACTGTACTGTTTACACATGTTTTTTTAATATGGTATATTGGTCTGAGTAAAATTTACAGTAGTGCAAATGCATTAGTCAGTCTATTGTTTATCACTGTCATATCCAGAGCCTACGCCCCAAAAAACCTTTCCCGCGCGCAATTGCTTTGATGACCACGAACAACGGCTTCCGGTAGACAAAATACAGTAAATGTCTACCCCAATCTCAACCTTAAGCTTGTGCATTATTGTTCGTGGGCAATGGGAGCTACATTTTCCACATCATGCTACGTATAACCGGAAGTAGTTAGTTGGGACTAAACAGCACCAATATATAGGTGATTTTCACGATGACGTTATTTGACTACAATTACCAGAATGCTTTGGGAATTTTCTTTCTTATTCAGATTTATATTCCCTTATGAGAATAGAAAGACAATTAGCGCCAATTATCTAGCAAAGGAAAATGGACAAGGCATATTAAAGGTATTTGTAGTACATGACGTCATCATGACAACGGCCTATTGAAGGATAAAATGTAAACAGAAAATCCACACAAGAGAGCAATTTATACACAAAAATGGCTCATAAAGTCTACATGCCAAGGATAGGGAGATGGGAAAGACACAGACTGTGGAGATATTAGTAGGATGGATATAAGGAAACATGTAGGGGATGTCAAGACTATATGCAGCTGGGACAAAAGGATGGGAGCGACACACACAGGGACATGTAGGGGGATGGGAAAATCTAGTGGAATCTAGTGGATTTCCAGGGAATGGGAATGACAGCCGGAATGACAGTTGTAACCTTTGTCACTTTAGAGGTGGTACCGTTTAGGGTTAAAAATTATTTGTTGCCACGCCCACCTTTCAGGGGTCATTTTTCACAATTTCCGACGAGCATCCCATATACATGGGAGTCCCCCCATGATATAATATAGGAATAACAATAATCGACAAGAACAATACGTGACTGTATACCACCTCCCGTCCTCTGAATCTATAGGGGAAAACCAAGCACGAACATGACAGCGTCATCAAAACCAAAGCACTTGCTATATTCATTGCCACATCAAGAATTGTCAAGCGGTATGTTGACAATACCATCTGCGTCATCAAAAATAACGAGATTGAGGCATTTCACAACCATCTAAACCCGCAGCAAGACATGAACCAAAGGAAATGGACTGAGGCTCGGCACATTACCAAGCATCCGAACACTTTGTTTAATAGAGACAGAGGCACAATTTTGCCTGCCAATCACTGTAGTTTGTTTAATTTTCATTGTGTCTGTTTTCTTTTCTCTCCACCTTATTCAGTTGCGTATACTCATTGCTAGCGCTATACATATTGTTCTCCAAAATTATTCGTGCCTCTCGCGAGCGTTCTAGCATTTTCTTCCACCAATCGGTTTCTATGAAGTTGTAATGACTATCACTTTTCAACAGTACCTTGAAGATGGCCGCGTAGGTCGAAAGCTCGGTAGAATTTTAAGTGTAGTGAACTTGACTGAACCGCAACCCACATTTATTTGATCGCGAATATATTCTTCGTTAAAGATGTATTTTATTTCTAAATTAATCTGTTAATCTAGTTATTCCACTGTCTTATCAATATTTAGTTTCTTCTTCCTTTGTGCCTGTGAGAATCGTCGCCAAATTTGAAGCCAAGTCAGTTTATTCTTACTTTTCATCGTCGCCTTCATCGTCATCCTTTTCGGCCGGATCTGAAACAACAATTGGTGCACTTATTACCACGATTATGATAGGAGGAAAAGGAGGAGAAGGAGGAGAAGGAGGAGAAGGAGGAGAAGGAGGAGAAGGAGGAGAAGGAGGAGAAGGAGGAGAAGGAGGAGAAGGAGGAGAAGGAGGAGAAGGAGGAGAAGGAGGAGAAGGAGGAGAAGGAGGAGAAGGAGGAGAGGAGAGGAGGAGAAGGAGGAGAAGGAGGAGAAGGAGGAGAAGGAGGAGAAGGAGGAGAAGGAGGAGAAGGAGGAGAAGGAGGAGGAGGAGAGGAGAGAAGGAGGCGATAGGGGAGGAGGAGGGGCAGGGGAGAGCAAGACAAAATAGAAAATCCATAAGAAAATGAAATAAAACACGCATGATTAGCAGCATTTTCATATACGGTCATCAGGACTACGACTTGGTGCCGGAGCTTCATTCCTGAATTATTGAACGGACGACACACCTCTAAATCGAACAACTCAGTCTCCTGCAAGGATTGGCAGCTTTGTCAGTTACTCCAGCGGCGGCACTCTTTTTAAATTTCCTATCTCGGTTCACACTTCACTAAAGTGATGATAGATGGTCCCAAGGGTGCCGGTCTGGCTTAGATATAGTTCACTTATGTTAAGGATTGCTTACCATTACTGTTCTTACTGAGATAATCATCGTCCTCTGGGACAGGACATGTTTGGTTTTCAAACTCCTCTTTGGTAACCTTTCGTTGCTTGCCCGCATTAAGCAATGGAAGAACTTCTTCCACGGGTAAATCATCACTAATCAAAGGTTTGAACATGCAGATATTTCTTTGTGTACTTTTTGGCAAATCGTTTATTGATGGGTCCTTTAGCAGTTCGTCTATGATGATCTGAATCTCCTTAACGCCATCGGGTTGGTTTACACTTTTTAATTGGGCAATTTTCAATGCGTCTCTTTCTCCGTTTTGTAGCTGTTCTCTAATTTCGTCTACTATAAACTTATTGTTCATCAGACATGGAACCTTGTAGGTCGTGTTTGTCGAAACCCATTTCTCCCAAGCTTGTTTTATGATATCAAACTAATTAAAGAAACATATATTTTAGAATATACAAACAATAAAAGCGTGAAACAGTACTAACTAAATAGTACTACATCTGACTAAATAGAGTGACGAAACAATAGAAAACAAAGGATATTTCACCAATCAATACTATGACTAACCGACCAAACCCCTCGGTCTACAATCTCAGATTATACACAGGTATCCAATTACACACAGGTATCCAAACAACAGACACTATCAAATTACAATTCAGAACAACATAGCTTTCCTTCTAAAGTTTAACATCTCCCCTCCGCTCTCTGCGTCTGAGGAACCACAGTGTGACCATATATTTAACAATAACAATGTTCAAGTAAAGTTAATATAGCTTTGAATTGCATGTAACGGTGTTCATGTTCATTGTTCAATGAGTTCAACAACGTTTTCTTTTCAACAACTTCAAGCGTAAAAGAAGTGGGACCAATTAATTTGTGAATAGGTCCGTACAAAGGTCTTCTGATCTGTCCACATTGAACTTTAGTCACCCTGGTATGTCCATCCTTTCCGGGCCGGGTACGTTGCATCGTCCCTGATTGGCCATTTTCCTCGAGGTAGATATTTGTCTAAGACCAGAACAACATATTTTTCTTTTACATCTTTTACCACCTCATTCCACTAAGGGCGAGCTAGTATTCAACGTAGGAATATATTCTCTCAACCACGTCACCTGCGCCAGATTCGTGATATTAGTCACTGAACTTTGCGCCATCTCTTACGCAGATTTGCAGATTTGCAGCTTCGCTGTCGACCTCTGGGACGAACTGTAATACAATCTGTCCATGAAGGATGTGGTTTGGTGTAAGCGGGACATCATCTCTGGGATGCGTCGATTGATACGTGAGTGGTCGTGAATTACGAAGATGAGCAAATATATAGTGATTAGCTCTTCATCATTAACATTGCTGTTGCCAATCTCTGCGTACATTGCTTTCTTAGCAGCCTTTACCATGATCATGATTTCATAAATTCCTCCGAAATGTGGAGCTCCACGTGGGTTGAACTTCCAGTTGACATCCTTGTTTGCGGTGACTTGCTGTACTTTATCTTTGTCGAGTTGGTTGACAAGCTGCTTGAGTTGGTTGACAGCGCCCACAAAGTTAGTCCCATTGTCACCCACCATCTCCTTTGGGACTCCTCGAGGACTTATGAACCTTGTTAGTGCATTCAAGAAGCTATCAATGTCACTGAAGACCCATGCTAATTCCAGATGCACAGCGCGTGTAGCCAGACATGCAAACACGCACAACCAACACTTTTGTCGTTGTCTACCGCGTCCTTGAACTATAGTGAAGCGGCCTCTAGTCACTAGCTCTAGTCGCCCTGTTTAAATAAAGTGTATTGTTATTGTTATTGTTATTGTTATTATTATTATTATTATTATTATTATTATTATTATTATTATTATTATTATTATTATTATTATTATTATTATTATTATTATTATTATTATTATTATTATTATTATTATTATTATCTACTCCTGCTTGATCGAAGCACGATAGGTGAAACGAAGACGTAGTTGCGGCAAAGGTCCCATGACGGTGGCAACTTTAATTATATCTTTCTTTTCTTGCACTCGTTGCATTCAGTTTCCCACAAGCGACAGTGACAGCGGCAATCCAAAATCTTCCCCTGATCTGTGACAGTACGAAGTTTGTTCCAGCACTATTTGCCAGATCATGATAATACTTTACTATAAGCTGGGTTACCCAATGTCCCCTGTGTAATATGATTGGAAATCTGACGTCATATGGAAGACATTCAGCAAACCTTAGTCACCCATCACAGCGAAGAATTACTTGTGAATTCAAACGTGGTGTTAGCTTGATCAGCGAGCTCGTCTGTGGGAGTGGCTCTCCTTTTGTCAAAGCAGTATATTCAGCGTGGAAGGCTTCACGCTGTGCTAGACGAATCATAACCTCTTCTGCATATCGACGTTGATCTCATCTGGGAGGAGTTGCTTACCAACTATCCGGCTTGTCTTTTGTACTCTTCATGTTATGTTGCACTCTCCTTACTCGTGCTTGCACACGACCAAGGCGGGTCCAACTGGATAAATATAATGTGCAGGGTCGAGCCTCCACCCATCAACGTTTTTCCGTCTCCAATAGGCGACTTGCACTAAGAAGTCACGTAACCCTAACTCCCATAATTCGAACAGCAGTGTCAAAGTGGACTCCAGGAATGAAAAGAGCAGCTCGAAATTAGTAAAAGGCGAAGTTTCAGCGCATAATGTCTGACACAGGAGAAATGGCATTAAAAATAAAATCGATCGTTTTCTAAGATTTTGTATATCAGCTGGGAGCTTCAGGTTCTGATCAGTCGGTACATGCTGCATTGTGATGGCTCTGTAGCTACTGTAGCTGTATCTGGCCAATGTAGTTAGCGACGAATGGTCTGAAGTCTCGTCCTCTGCCTCTTATCCCGCACCATAATACCGCATCAGTGCTATCATAAAAAAATAAGAGATTTTTAGGGATCTCACAACCATCTAAACCCGCAGCAATACATGAACCAAAGGAAATGGACTGAGGCTCGGCACATTACCATGCTTCCAAACACTATGTTTAATAGAGACAGAGGCACAATTTTGCCTGGCAATTACTGCAGTTTGTTAGAACATTAATTGTCATTCTGTTGTTAATTTTATCTCCCGCTCTCATTTTACTTAATATATATTTGCTCGCGTACCCTATTGTTTTCCATTACTGATGCATCTCGCGCTCTGCAGTATTTCTTACGATACTCAGTTTCTATGGCAGCTGTATTGAATCTCACTTTCAGCAGTGCCCTGATATGGCCGCGTAGATCGAAGGCTCGGTAGAATTTGATGTACAAATAATTATAGCTATTATAAACTTGAACCGCAACCTAATGACATTTATTTGATCGCGAATATATTTTTCGTTTAAGATGTATTTTATTTCTAAATTAATCTGTTAATCTAGTTCTTCCACTGTCTTATCAATATTTAGTTTCTTCTTCCTTTGTCAATGCCTGTGAGAATCCTCGCCAAACTTGAAGCCAAGTCAGTTTATTCTTCCTTTTCATCGTCGTCTTCATCGTCATCCTTCTCGGGATCTGAAACAACAACAACCATGATTATGATAACATGAAATCAATAATGACGAGATGTTGTTGTTGACATGATGTATTTGAAGACGATGAGTAGTAGTTATTTGATCTATATTTCAAGAGGAAATATAGGTATGAAAAAGACCTATTTGTCCCAATGGTGTCCGGCTTAGATATAGTTCACTTATGCTAAGGATTGCTTACCATTACTGTTCTTAGTGAGATAATCGTCGTTTTCGGGAACAGGACATGTTTGGTTTTCAAACTCCTCTTTGGTGATTTTTCGAGTCTCCCCCTGGTTAACTAATGGAAGAGCGACTTCCATGGTGACGTGACCCGCATCAACCAAGGGTTTTATCGTGCAGATACTACTTTGCCTACTTTTTGGCAAAGCGTTTATTGAAGGGTCCTTTAGCAGTTCGTCTATGATGAGCTGAATCTCCTCAACGCCATCGGGTTGGTTTACACTTTGAGCAATTGTGTTTACGTCTCTTTCTCCGTTTTGTAGCTGTTCTCTAATTTCGTCTACTATAAACTTATTGTTCATCAGACATGGAGCCTTGTAGGTCGTGTTTGTCGAAACCCATTTCTCCCAAGCTTTTTTAATGATATCAAACTGCAGATTAAAGAAACAGTTATACATCACAATACATATACGTTTTCCGCTTTGTTTCAATGTTGTCCTATTTCGGACCATACTCGTGATCGAACTAGTATAACGTCCAATTATTTTTAATTTTAAATCATTGTAGCTTTAAAAAAGCTATTTACAGGTGGGCAGTCGAACATTGAACATTAGGACTTAATTTACAGATAAAAGATAGCTTCAAATCAAACTATTTTATATAATGTGTAACGTGTTTGCACTCTTATAGAGTCACCTTCCAAATATGGAATCTGGTTACCAAATATGGGATTAGGCAAGCCAACATCACTGTTTCATGCATGTACTTACGTCAACAAATGTGTCCCCTGTCTTTTGGTCGCAACCACTTTTTGTATCATCATCGATACCTTTTATTCTGCTAACCTTGTCATACACTTGTCTTAAAGTACCACTAGCACCGCTGGAACACTCAAACGACACAGCCTGGAATGTCTCGCCTTTTTGGGTAAAGTACAAACAAGTTATCAGTTTAACTTGGCAAAACTGAAGCTACATAAGTTGAGTCTGAATGGGTACGGACTTTTTTACACTATGTCGCGCTGTCAAATAAAATCAAGCTCCGCTCATGAGCCGGAGTTGTATGTACACCCCGCGCGGGAGAAAGCGTGAGGGAACGACGTAATCTCCACAATGCGTAGCCTCACAATGAAATTGTCCTACTTCGTAATAATATCACATGTAAACAGCCTATTTTCATGGTCTACACAGGGGAACCAATAGAAACACGACAAACCATCTCATAAAAACATATTTTTCGCTTTGAACATGTCACTCAACGGCTACAATATGCAGCAGTATTCCAAACACAGATAAATTCTATGTGTTTCAAAACTTCATTGTTTGTTATAAATTTTACCCATCTAAAATGGTGGCTTGTTGCGATTGGCGCCCTCAATATGAAATAGGGCAAGTTGTAACACCATGTTGGCGGTATGTTCTTTGGGAATTTTTTTTTTAACAGCTTAATGATATGTAGAGTGAGAATTCACAAGATCGGATCTCTTTTGGTTATATCAGTTACCTATAATCCTATGACAGCCTAGAGTGAGTGGAACACGGTGCAAGACTGCATTCAAGTTTCTCTGTAGATCGCTCAGAGTCAGCTTATTGTTATCAATATCGGCGTCTATATCTTTGCCATCGATGTAAGCCTATGAAAAAGATGAAGCGAGTTGGTCATCAGAGAAAGTTGTTTAATTTGAACAAGACAAATCGAATCTGCAACTGCTAGGACCTGATACTGATAATTGTAAAACTTCGTTGTACGTGGGGTTCTTGTTGGATCTCTGTTTCTTTCTATGTTAATGATTTTTTAAAGTGCAACTAACCCCTATGAGATTGTTTTAAAAATCTATTCAATATATGCTGAATAGTTGATGGGTTCAGTATTTTGTGATTTGAACCTTGCGTTTATGAGTTATAGAGGTTTGAAATCTCAATATGCAAATTTGATGACGTCTAGTAAGGAATCATTTATTATACAAAAACGCCTTTTTGCTCATTATTGACATTTGAAAACTTACAGAATATTTTCACAGTCTTTATAAATGATTTCACAGTCTTTATAAATGCTTTTGTAACTTTTTTGCCTATTTCAAAAAATAAGTTATGGCAAATTCCTTAGTAGACGTCATCAAATTTGCATATTGAGATTTCAAACCTCTAAATCTCATAAACGCAAGGTTCAAATCACAAAATACTGAACCCACCAACTATTCAGCATATATTGAATAGATTTTTAAAACAATCTCATAGGGGTTAGTTGCACTTTAACATTGTATAGTTTAAAATCCCAAACTTTCGGATCATTGACCCATCATCAGGGGAATGTGAAAAGCTGGTACAAACCCCACGAAGAATTGGGTCCACTGCTGAGTCATGCAGCTACGTATACAGTACGAAAGGAATTCTGGGAGATTGGAAGTCTCCAATAACATCACAGTGGTGGCCAAATCAGTGACTACCTTGCCTTGCCTAGTTTCGTCTGAATTCGCTCATTGACTACTTTTGAAGACAATCAGGTTGAGAATATTTGCTTCACTCGTTTTGGACATTTGGACTTCATATATTTCACGACTACTAAAACGTCCATAGCATCGAGGTCTAGAAACTCGTGATCATACTCACCTGAACGGCTTCAACAATGCTGTCGCTATCTTCTGTTTTCTTTGCCACTTGTGGGTCACTCATCATCTCTTTAATTGACTGTAGTGCACCTAATAAGTATTCATCCCAGGCAGCCTCTCTTATATCATTGAAAGCCTGAGTGTGTGGAAGGATAAATATATATACCTTAATGGCTATATGTAAAGTAAATCTTTATCAAGAGGCTTTACATGCGGTCGGCATGGCGACCAGAACGTACTAGGCTCTTTTATAAGAAGGAGCGGAACATGTGCAATCAATTATTATTAAAGTCAAGTTTATTTGCATATCGGAGTTGAATTTCAATTGAAACAAAAGGTAAAAGCTATAACACAAAACAGGCCAATGATATGCTTCGATTTGTAAGAAACTAATATTTGCAATTGGGTTTGAATCTATACCTGCTGTACTTGCACATTTGCGTCCTTCATTTTGGCCAACAATTCCTTATTCTGGTTAACAAACTGTGTCATATCACGGACGCTGGTTTCTGCATTGTCCGCTGCGTCCTTGCAGCCTTTTACTCTTGCGAAAATACTCCACACACCAAATGCTACAACAAGTCAAAAGTTAGCATTCAAAGTATTCAGGTATTGCGCGCATAACCACGTTCGTAGTGATTTCAGATCTGGAGAATATCTGAACAATCTGGAGTAGGAACCGTGCTTGACTAACAAATAACTGAATATATTATGCATGTGTTCTAAATAAAGTCTGTGTTGTATAGTTTTAAGAGGTGCATGTAAACAAAATCAAAACAGTGTTGCAAGGCACCATGGGATCCTACACAGGGTCTCACCTGCAATTCCAAGTTTGAGAACAGATCCCAATCCTGCCTTTACTCCGTTAATCAACTTCTGTGCCTTCATGAATTTCCCTTGCGACCGTGACACTAGTCTTTGTATTTTTTGACCAAAGGCTGTTTTCATGAATTTGCCGACAGTAACTTTTTTCACGGCAGCTGTCGATGCTCCTGCAGCTGCTTTTAGTTTTTGGCCAATAGCCTCCTCAAGCTGAATGAATAGACATAATGAATGGTTTACATGGTAGGGATGACGGGGATGACGGGGATCACGGGGATCACGGGGATGACGGGGATGACGGGGATCACGGGATCACTTGATCACGGGGATCACGGGATCACGGGATCACGGGGATCACGGGGATCACGGGGATCACGGGGATCACGGGGATCACGGGGATCACGGGGATCACGGGGATCACGGGGATCACGGGGATCACGGGGATCACGGGATCACGGGATCACGGGCCGGATCAAACCAATTTATTGCAGTTCTATTCAATTGTTACCTTATTTATTTTTTGCCCGATTACTGTTCCCTTGATATGCTTCCAAACCCTTTTCACACCCGGCCAAGCGAGAACTGCAGATGGAAAAATCAATTCCAAGGCTAACTCCAATCCCCTTTTGAATCTCCTATCAACCTCGAGTAGGCCTATTTGGTCTTGAGTGTTGTTGTGTTCCTTCATATATTGCTGGAGGAGTAATTAGAAAAGAAACTCTCTAAGTAATTTTAAAACTAACCTTTCTTTAAGTAGTATTAAACTAACCTTAAAGGTTCTAGAGGAGAAACTGAGTTTGACGAGTAAAATCAATACTGAGCTCTAACACAGCTCAAAAACCCGGGACTCTCAAATAATAAAGAGTAGTTGGAATGCTCACTTTAAATTTTGAAAATAACCCCTAAAAGATACGACCACCATCCCCATCACTTTTATATGGGTGTCGCGCCACATTATTCTCATAAATATTCAAACAGCTTGTTTCCATTTTCCCGGAAGTGGTGAAACAATATGACTTTCTCCACTTGGTGCAGTGAAACATTTGGTGATCTTTAGAAATGAATAATCCATACAAGTTAGTAGCACACATATGCAAATTCAAACTCGACTGAGTTGGAAAATATAAACTATAGTCTGTATGATTATCTGGGCACGGTGTCGACTAACATGCATGACTAGTTTATAGACCGGTACATATGATCAGTTGTATTCCCATCTATCTAGAGATTTACCTCAATTTCAAAAGAAGCATTTTGTAGTGCAATTAGAACATTAGGACCCAAGGATTTAAACACTCTTTCTTGCTCATCTGCGATGCTCTGCATCTTATCTCTGGTGTTTCTGTACTCGTAGAAGCTGGAGTTGGCGTATATTTGTCGAATTGTTGCTGCGGGAATGCAAAGGTTCTGTTATTAAACTGGCTGACTGACTGGCTGACTGGCTGACTGGCTGACTGGCTGACTGGCTGACTGGCTGACTGGCTGACTGACTGGCTGGCTGACTGGCTGACTGGCTGACTGGCTGACTGGCTGACTGGCTGACTGGCTGACTGGCTGACTGGCTGACTGGCTGACTGGCTGACTGGCTGACTGGCTGACTGGCTGACTGGCTGACTGGCTGACTGGCTGACTGGCTGACTGGCTGACTGGCTGACTGGCTGACTGGCTGACTGGCTGACTGGCTGACTGGCTGACTGGCTGACTGGCTGACTGGCTGACTGGCTGACTGGCTGACTGGCTGACTGGCTGACTGGCTGACTGGCTGACTGGCTGACTGGCTGACTGGCTGACTGGCTGACTGGCTGACTGGCTGACTGGCTGACTGGCTGACTGGCTGACTGGCTGACTGGCTGACTGGCTGACTGGCTGACTGGCTGACTGGCTGACTGGCTGACTGGCTGACTGGCTGACTGGCTGACTGGCTGACTGGCTGACTGGCTGACTGGCTGACTGGCTGACTGGCTGACTGGCTGACTGGCTGACTGGCTGACTGGCTGACTGGCTGACTGGCTGACTGGCTGACTGGCTGACTGGCTGACTGGCTGACTGGCTGACTGGCTGACTGGCTGACTGGCTGACTGGCTGACTGGCTGACTGGCTGACTGGCTGACTGGCTGACTGGCTGACTGGCTGACTGGCTGACTGGCTGACTGGCTGACTGGCTGACTGGCTGACTGGCTGACTGGCTGACTGGCTGACTGGCTGACTGGCTGACTGGCTGACTGGCTGACTGGCTGACTGGACTGGCTGACTGGCTGACTGGCTGACTGGCTGACTGGCTGACTGGCTGACTGGCTGACTGGCTGACTGGCTGACTGGCTGACTGGCTGACTGGCTGACTGGCTGACTGGCTGACTTGATTGATTACCTTGATTGTTTTGGGCGTCGATGTCAGCACTTATTGTACGGAATTCAGCATCTAATTGTTCGTACTTTTTCCAGTTTTCATCAAGAGACGGAAAGAATGCCCCACATCCTTTTATGGCTTGGGTGATCGTTAGGGAAAGTTCAACGGCAGCCGTCAACTTTGTTGTGACTTTTGCGAGGAAATTGACTGATTTCAATAGGTAGGTGCCAATCAGCGATACTATGCCGCGTCTTGCTGCGTTTTGGTCTCTACGAGCTGGTGCTTTAAAGACAAGAAAAAGGAACAAATAAATACTCCATGGCTGCCAAAAAACTCGAGAAAATGTTGGAACTGATTTCATAGCTTTTGCAAAGTACCATTGAGCCCATGGAAATGGCCAGTATATAGATGTTTATTATTATTTTTAATATTATTATTATTATTATTATTATTATGACATTAATAATAATAATAATAATAATAATAATAATAATAATAATAATAATAATAATAATAATAATAATAATAATAATAATAATAATAATAATAATAATATAGAAATGGTTAAAATCAGCGTCTTTGAGCTAATTTGAACTCCACACCACTGTAGTTGCCTCGGTAGCTCAGTGGTTAGAGCACCTGTCATGAGATCGGGGTGTCGTGGGTTCGAATCCCGCTCGAGGCGTCTGATTTTTTCCGAACATTTGTTCTGTATATTCTCCATTAGTTTCCATTTCTATACATATATCACAGTTCTTATCAGTAATTTGGATGGTTGGTTGGATGGCTCTGATATCAGTTATTCTGATTTAATGTGACTGCGCGATGCAGTTAAGCCATTAATGTACATTACTATGACTACTGTGACTGCGTGATGCGGTTCGTACGTCATTACAGAAGCTTTCCCAGTTCCGTGAGGCCTGGGAGCAAATGTTCGGTTAAAATCAGCGTCTTTGAGCTAATTTGAGATCGGGAGATCGGGGTGTCGTGGGTTCGAATCCCGCTCGAGGCGTCTGATTTTTTCCGAACATTTGTTCTGTATATTCTCCATTAGTTTCCATTTCTATACATATATCACAGTTCTTATCAATAATAATAATAATAATTTAACGCTTATATATCGCAAAAATGTAAATATGATCTAATGCGCTTTACATAATCAAAATAAAAACAATATTCCTAAAAAAATTAAAAAAATATGAATATGAAATATATATGTACAAATCTATTATTATAAAATAACAAATAATCTAGCTAGTGTCCTCGCGATCGAGAACATAATTTTAACGATGCCGTTTTCACAGGCAGAGGTGATTTATGCTTTTGAATTTCAAACTTCACGCGCGCATAAATAATATACAATGAGACACGTGACATTTATTGTAGTGTTAATTTCTTTTTAGTTGGGCAACGTTAAAGTGCTACTTGGACGAAAATCGATCGAACTTTAATTTAGCTGAAACTTCACTGCCAATAATCTCAAAGAGCCATACAATTACCGGTTAATGTGTTTTCTCAAAATTCCTATGGGAAGTATTACATTTTTATGAATCTTTAGAAGTGTCAGTGAGGTCATCTACTCAACCCTAACAATCAACACAGCTTCGCTCCATACATTTCTTTGTGTTTAGATTCTTGAATTATTTTATTTCTATGAAACTAAAAGTTTGGGAGAGGGAGTTTTCTTACATTATTTGTGCTTAGGATTGATTGTCTGACCAGTTGTCTTCAATGCAGAGCTGTTATCTCAACAAAATATTGAGATATTTTGACTCACAAAATACTGCAAAGAAATGTATGGAGTTGAATGTTGGGTTGAGTAGATGACGTCACTGACACCTCTAAAGATTCATAAAAATATACTAGTTATTATTAGACCCTTGAAGAATTATTCAATGAAGTAATACGCATACATGCGTGATATAACTGATCTTGGACATTCAAACTGATTGCAATATTTGGCGAGAGCGTGTTTTTTGCACGAATACCGATGAGTTACCACGAAACTATGGAATTTCAATATGGAATTTTCTATTCTTTTACCTTTTTCTCTTTTCACAAACTACAGGTAAAGTACAACTTTTTCGCCAAGTTCAAAAAAATGTGCACGGTCGTTGCAAATAGAAAAAGCGTTATGTACGTTTTTG
>JAUJYZ010000636.1:0-12500 GCA_033675265.1 Actinostola sp. cb2023 | reverse complement strand
AATAATAATAACTCACAATAGATTTTCAGTGTTTACTTAGCAAACTCTTATTTTGTGACTTCATCAATTTAAAGGTAATTTTGTATGTCACAAAAAGATCGTGACAAAGCTCCTTTGAGTATCATTACAATTCAGTTAAATACAGTTGATAAAAAGCAATATACATGTATTAATCTCGTTGAGTTGTTTAATAAAATAAATAAACGCTATAATATTTTTTATTGTGAATTTGTTGACCAAGGAATGAATCCACGGGACTGATTGCAACCATTCGTGAATTTCACTGGGGATCATTTCGGAGCCAGCCTGGGGATCAGTCCGGGTCCGGTATCATTTCGGAGACATTATGATGATGATGATGATGATTATTATTATTGCTATCGTTATTATTATTATTATGATTATTATTATTATTATTGTTATCGTTATTATTATGATGATGATGATTATTATTGATATCGTTATTATTATTATTATGATGATGATGATTGTTATCGTTATTATTATGATTATGATTATTATTATTATTACTGTTATCGTTATTATTATTATTATTATGATGATGATGATGATGATTATTGTTATCGTTATTATCAGTTATGATGATGATGATGATGATGATTGTTATCGTTATTATTATTATTATAGTGATGATGATGATTATTATTGTCATTATTATTATGATGATGATGATGATGATGATGATTATGATGATGATGATGATTATTGTTATCGTTATTATTATTATGATGATGCATATGATTATTATTATTATTGTTATCGTTATTATTATCGTTATTATTATTATGATGATGATGATGATTATTATTATTATATTATTGTTATCATAACATAATTATTATTGAGGAAGAAAGAAAAAGAAAACGGGACTGATTAGGACCATTCCCGAATTTCACTGGGGATCATTTCAGAGCCAGTCTGGGGATCATTACGGGTCCGGGATCATTTCGGAGCCAATCTAGACACTTTGGGGATCATTTCGGGTCCAGGGATCATTTCGGAGCCAGGGATCATTTCGGGTCCTGTACCGAGTACTCAGTATTATGCGAACTCAGACATTCAAACTCGGCTGGAGTTGTCAATTACTCTAGTAATCAAATTCAAAACTCAAACCGGAATTCAAAACTAAATACATATTCTTAACCAAATGATCCATAATTTAGCTCAAAATCATATTTGGTTTCCATTTGGTCAGTGAGTCTTCTGACTTTTATTGAGAATCGCAGTAAGAGGTTTTTTGACTGGTTGAAGTAAGCCGTGCTTTGAACCATCGGCATCAACATGACCACTGTGCTCGCGAAGAACTATCGCTTTCAATGCACCTTACTTGACTTTAACTTTGATTTTCTAACGTTTCAGAGGTACAACGCTCCATAATACGTTTGTATTTCTCAGTGAAGTTAACATGAACTGATATTTCTGATCAGAAAATACGCGTTCACATTATCTATCCACGAAACTCTCTGCCACGAAACCGCCTGGCCATCACTTCAATTCAAATCCTGTAAGTTCACTTCGTTCGGGAAACGCAGTCTAGAATTTTAGGTCAAGGTTCAAAGTAGCGGCCTATGGAATCCCGGGAAGTTGTTGGTATGATAAAATTGGGAATCAGACACAAAGAAAACTGGATAATTCTGACTTTTATTTGTACCGATTTAATCCGATTTATTCGGGTCTGTCCGCCATTTTATTTTTGTAGTGAAACCGGAAATGAAACCGTTATACCGGAAACGTTCTCTGATTGGTCAAATGACCTTCTTTCGCGGAAAAACTGTTCTAAAAATAACCACACTTGTGAAAACGCTATGACATAGACCCAGTATGGAGCATGGACGCTCCTACTTATGGGCTCCTGGTTGCGCTTTATTAATTTCGGGTAATAAATTATTTTGTAAAAAAATGCAACTTGTTTTTTATTTTTTTATTTTTTATTTTTTATTTTTTTTAAATATATATTTTTTTTCAAGATTCGCCCATAAGGCAGGTGTTGTACAATAGGACACGAAGTTCCCTTTAAAATACATTACACGACGTCCCACCCAATAAGAAGGTTACCCAGTATACCCGACCCCTGATGAATTCCCATTAATTGCACCGCTCTATTTCCTTCGCTTCAAAAACTTCAGGTGTATGTTTTAAAGCTTGAATACCTTGTAAAGATCTCGGGACATTGCTTTTTACCGTGTTTTCATGTTTGCAATTAGGGTTGACTTTTATATAAGAAAATTGCGATTAAAATTTTTGTCTAGTATTTTTATCTGTAGTAAATCGCCTTAAGATTGACTTTCTCTATTAAAAGTATTAAAGACTATTATTGGCTTCATATAAATACTTACCCTGATTTTCGTCTTGGTCATCGTCATCATGGGATTTTTTCGAATGGGTAACTTTCTTTTTGCTGAGATGGGCAGTGTACGCTGGAGCGAACAGCTGTAACAGCAGGCTCAGAGATAAAATCAGAACAAGACGCTTCGAAGGTCTTGTCATGGTTTAAACGTAGTGGTACTAAAAATAATGAATCAATTATACAAAGTTATCATTTGAAAGAGTGATGGCACTTAACCCGTGAAACAAAATATTATTATTATTATTACTATTGTTATTATTATTACTGAACAATTGTTATTGAACAATCCAAGCGATCATTTTAAATTTTGTAAATAAGGATTTGTATCTATTTTTCTATCTCTTATTTGTAATTTGTTTTGAGGAATAAAGTTATTATTATTATGTTATTATTATTACTATTACTATTATTATTATTATATTATTATTATTATTATTATTATTATTATTATTATTATTATTATTATTATTATTACTATTGTTATTATTATTATTATTATTATTATTATTATTATTATTATTATTATTATTATTCAGATTGAATATTATGTTTATTCTACTTTGCTGAATTTACAGGTTTTGTACAGTGTTTTTCACGATTAATTAACGTGCAAATACTGAATTGCACCCGGCCTTGATTCTTTAGGGCGGTTTCTTTTGTTTTTCAATAAACCCGTGAAATAAAAAAATGATTTTTTAAATTAAAGATATACTTTTGTCTCTGACTTTAGCTTTTTTATTCAGACGTTTCGACTGTAAATCAACAGCCTTCATCAGTTGGATAATAAGAAACTGCGCGCGAATATATTTCAAAAAATACTACGAGAGCGCGTGCTCGTGCCAGTGTTCAGTTCTATCGCGCGGTAAACATCTGGAATGCTAATGTAGTCATTTCCAGCGTTGCGATCGTGCGCCGAGTACCGCGCTTCCAAGAAAATCCTCCTGTGATAATTACTTTCACTCACCACGATTTCAGTGTTGTTAAATTCAAAAGTGTGGCCTGTGTTGTTAGCATGTTGTGCGATCTTTAAATTGCTGTAATTATGAGTTTACAGTCGAAACGTCTGAATAAAAAAGCTAAAGTCAGAGACAAAAGTATATCTTTAATTTAAAACATGAATCCTGACTGCAAGTTCAACATTTAAAAAAAATTGATGTTTGTGTGTAAAAAAATACTCACAAAAGAAAACAATGGAAATAAAGTCTAGCAGTGTCTATTAGTCTATTAACTATTTCATGGGTTTATTGCAATCACTAGATTGTCTTGTCTGATATTTTGTGTTTATTTTTGCTTCGTAAAGTTATTTCAGTTCAAACACCAAACGAGTGAAATATAAATATCTATATTTTAAAACTATTTTTCATTTATATAGAAATAGTAGTAGAGTGATTCCAATAAACCTGGGCACTGCTAATTAGCTGTCAGTGTTTATTAGATGCAAAGGAACAAAAGAAAACAAAAGAGCCGAGTGTCTAATAATGTGTATTGGTGTAGTTAGTAATGCCCAGGTTTATTGGACTCTAATACATCTAATTAATGGTAACTAAGGCCAAGTTCAGACGTCGTGCTAATCATGAGCCGTTCTCATTAGTTTCAAACAATAGATAATGAGCCGGCTTCTTTTGAAGTAATTAAGAACGGTTCTTGGAAAGAACTAGGCCTTTGAACTAGGCCTAAGCTAAATATTTGTTATTGTTATCTTTTGATTGACGATTTCAGTGCAAAACAAAAACAAAATGAAATAAAATGAACATACACCAAAAAACTTGAATCCGTCATTTAAAATTTGCTGTTGTTGCTCAATTCCAATTCGCTAACTACTGGGGAAATATGGATAATAATCAATTACCGTCTACTGACTTACCTTAACCAGAAATATTGTGATTGAATAAAAGAGATACAAGAGTTTTATCGTTCCCCGCTTGTCAACGCAGTTGCCACATGCTGACACGTTCCACACGCTTACAAGTACCGTGAACTATTTTTAAAAGAGAAGAGGTTTGTTTTAATTAGAATTGTTTGAACTACAGCTAACTAGTCAACACATCTGAAATATTAATGAGAACCAAATTAAATTGATCAAGTAAATGATTATTCTATATGCTTTCATTGTAGCAGGTGAATATGCTCAGCCTCTTAGAGTGATGGCACTCGGAGTGATTCTAATAAAAGAATCTCAATTTTTTTTAATGTAATATATATATTTTATAAAAAGGATAACTATCAAAGATCACAGAAGCGTTAAGAATCAGAATTAAAACCAGAGCTACATGATCAAGGACAATCTGTGCCTTATTATTCAATTAACAATCTGTAAATAATAATGATAATAATAATAATAATAATAATAATAATAATAATAATAATAATAATAATAATAATAATAATAATAATAATAATAAAATATAAAATAAAATAAAAATAATAATAATAATAATAATGATCACACAACTTCTCGTTACATATTGACATATATATGATGGAATGTTTCGTTCGTTTAAAAACGTGTCAAAAAGAAGATTTTTATTTATTTTTTATTTAAGTTCATCCCAAAATCAGAGCATGAGAGATCATTAATAAATACCTATAGGAATTGATAATGAATATAGTTCCGTTCTTATGGTAACAGTGAATGAGAAGAAATGCACAATATGCCTGTTTGCGAAAAAAAAAGAACCCAAAAGAAACGAAAAAAGAAATTTGAATTAACATGATAGAAATATATCAAGCCAATATTTCACTAATGCTGCCACAACTGAGCTTCAGTTTTAACTTAGAAGAACTGGCTTGGTTTCTATATAGTCTGTCTATAAGATTCTAAGAAATACTTTATCTATCTCTGTTCTCATATTTTGTGTTTTCTGCTTTTGCAGGTGTTATATAAATTGCATCTATTCAATCTTGATGTATTTACAAATGACTTTATCAATGATGACAACTAATTAGTTCTAAGTTTTCAAGTGAAATATGTCATAATACGAAACGCCTCAATGATTCCACATGTGAGAAAATGGTTGATTTTTTTCAGTGTAGTCAATACAATACAGTGTAGACAAACACTACGTACACTACGTATACCTCGAAGAATAATTTCAAAGTTTCAACCATAATATCAAAGGCATCGTCGCTTTTCTAGCGGAAGACAATATTCAACTTAACATATACCAACATTATTACGATTACATATTGTTGCTTTTTGTCCCATGTTTGTAACCTGCTCGATCTTTTTGGGAGTTTTTACATAGGCTTAACATCTTAACTTCCTCTTAGGATGCCTATTTTCTTTATTTATAACGCTAGTTTATGTCAAAATTTGTTATATTATTAATACTTTGTAAATTTATTAGATTTTTATGCTTGCTTGTGGTTTATTTTTGCAAGTGCTTTATATTTTAATACTGAGTCCAGTTTCAAGCACTTGAGAGACACATCATTTTCAACATAATGTTGCTTCTTTAGACCATGCAAGCTGGTACATTTTTTTTACATATAAAAAAAAATACATCAATAGACTGTTTAAAGTTTTTTTATATAAGTATGAATTTGTACAATTACAACACACCATTACTGCAGTCAAATTAGAAAATAAAGAGTTTTGAATTTATATCTGGTAGTTTCTTGGGTGGTTTATATTTGTGTGTTACCTACGTGTAAATTCATATCAATGTCAATCAATGCCAGCAAATTTCGATTTATGCAACATTTTGGCAATAAGGCAACGATATTATGGTTGAATATATTATGGTTATATATAATTAACTTCGATTGTCAACATTTATTGTAGCTTTACGCTACATTTTTTAAATCAAAAGTGAGATTTAAACGTCATAAAAATGGGTTTATTGTAGCTTTATGCTACATTTAATGTTCACGCCAATCTTAAAATCAAGGTTTAAAAGTACTTTAAGTGACATTTATATCGCGTTTATACCACATTTATGCTACCTTTATACCTACCATAAATGTGGCTTACAGAAGCGAGTCTCTATAAACTAGCTTTATGCCCAGGCATAAAGTTCCTATAAAGACGAACTTTATGCACCGTAATTATGGCGTAAATGTGCTTAAAGGCGAGGTTTATGCAAACTTTATGTCTTCTTTAAACATGATTAAATTTGTTTTTTCGTGCTGTGTAATACCAAAGGCATCGTCGCTTTTCTAGCGGAAGACAATATAAAAGGTATTTGTTTTAATTTTCATTTGGTTTACACTATACACAAGCACTGCAGGGGCAGATCCAGGATATTTTGAAAGGGGGAAGGGTAACGTATACTAAGGGTATCGTATACTAAGCTGTTGGACCTTTTCACGACCTAGCAGGGCCGTACACAGGACAGGGGCAGGGGGAGGGGGGAGCAGCCCCGCCTAGCAGGGCGAAAAAGTTACCAAAAAGTACTGAGAACTCATGTACTATATTATTTTATTTTATGCTGTTATATACGTACTGCCCCCCCCCCCCCCCCCCCCCCCCCCCCCCCCCCCCCTTTTTGGGTTATGTACGGCCGTGCCTAGGATAAAACAATCAATTGAACCTCAGGTATAATATGGGTCCCATGAATGTCTAATCAATATAATTGAAATTGAAAACGATTATATATGCATGGAAGGAACGAAACACCCACGGACCCCCTTGATACCCAACTGACCTGTTGGTCATTTTTAGCTTATTTTTGACTTAAAAGTCAACTTCAATTCCATCATCTGGGTATGGAAGGCGGGGCGGGGGTGTAAAACGTATCAACTTAACATATACCAACATTATTACGATTACATATTTGTTGCTTTTGTCCCATGTTTGTAACCTGCTCGATCTTTTTGGGAGTTTTTTACATAGGCTTAACATCTTAACTTCCTCTTAGGATGCCTATTTTCTTTATTTATAACGCTAGTTTATGTCAACGCTTCTGCTTTTATTGTTTTATTGTACATGTTGTTGAATTCATTTGAATCCTGAATAACGAACCTCTATTGTATTGCATTGTATTGTATTGTACTGTATCGTATTGTATTGTATTGTATTGTATTGTATTGTATTGTATTGTATTGTATTGTATTGTATTGTATTGTATTGTATTGTATTGTATTGTATTGTATTGTATTGTATTGTATTGTATTGTATTGTATTGTATTGTATTTTATTTTATTGTATTGTATATTGTATTGTATTGTATTGTATTGTATTTGCATAATGTGAAGATAATTTTCAGAAAGTTACCGAAAACATTTTACACATGTTTTTTTTAATATGGTATGTTGATCTGAGTAAAATTTACAGTAGTGCAAATGCATTAGTATCTATTTGTTATCACTGTCATATCCAGAGCCTACGCCCCAAAAAACCTTTCAAGACAATTATATTTGCAGCTGGGAAAAAAGGATGGGAGCGACACACACAGGGGGATGGAGAAATATAGGGCATTTCCAGGGACAAGGGAATCGGAACGACGCATTGTCTGTGCAGATGGTAGTATGCCGAAAACAAGGGGACATGTAGGGGGATGGGGAAATCTAGGGCATTTCCAGGGACAAGGGAATGGGAACGACGCATAGTCTGTCGAGATGGTAGTAGGCCAAAAACAAGGGGACATGTAGGGGGATGGAGAAATCTAGGGGATTTCCAGGGACAAGGGAATGGGAACGACGCATTGTCTGTGGAGATGGTAGTAGGCCGTAAAGAAGGAGACATGTAGGGGGATGGGAAATCTAGGGCATTTCCAGGGACAAGGGAATGGGAACGACGCATAGTCTGTGGAGATGGTAGTAGGCAGAAAACAAGGGGGCATGTAGGGAGATGGGGAATTCTAGGGCAATTCCAGGGAAAAGGGAATGGGAACGACGCATAGTCTGTGGAGATGGTAGTAGGCCGTAAAGAAGGAGACATGTAGGGGGATGGGGAAATCTAGGTGATTTCCAGGGACAAGGGAATGGGAACGACGCATTGTCTGTGGAGATGGTAGTAGGCCGTAAAGAAGGAGACATGTAGGGGGATGGGGAAATCTAGGTGATTTCCAGGGACAAGAGAATGGGGAACGACGCATAGTCTGTGGAGATGGTAGTATGCCGAAAACAAGGGGACATGTAGGGGGATGGGAAAATCTAGGGCATTTCCAGGGACAAGGGAATGGGAACGACGCATAGTCTGTGGAGATGGTAGTAGGCCGTAAACAAGGGGACATGTAGGGGGATGGGGAAATCTAGGGGATTTCCAGGGACAAGAGGTGGGGCGCGGCACATACTTTTTTGTGGACAATTGGGACATGTTGGGAATGTCTAGGGGATTACTAGGGAGAAGAGGATGGGAGCGGCACATCTAGGGGGTGGAAATATCTAGGGTATTTCCAGGGATAGGGGGAAAGGGATGGGAGCGACACATAGTTTGTGGAGATGGTAATAGGCTGGAGACAAGGGTAGATGTAGGAGATGGGGATATCTAGGGGATTTCCTGAGAAAAGAGGATGGGAGCGGCACTACATAAGGGGACATATGTAGGGGGATTGGGAAATCTAGGGGATTTCCAGGGACAAAGGTGATGGGAGCGACACATATTTTGTTGATAAATGTGCAATTTTCATATTTTTTGAAAATCCCGTTCACTACTGTGGAAAGGCCAACATGCCATGGGGTATCAAGGGAGTCACCCAAATGTGTAATTGATATATATGTTTGCATGCAAAGACACGAAGAAAGTTGTCCATGGGTTGTTATTTCATGTGAGTCGGCTAACTAACAAAACTCTGCCTCTTAGAGTGAGAGATTCTTGTAATAGCCTCCCAGCGTTCTGCATAGAAGAGAGAACAATTTTAAAAGACGACATTTCCACTTTTTACTCCCAACCTTCCAGACATTTGCAATCAGCAGATTAAATAGATAGTATTTCCTGTCCAGGGAAATTGAAAATGATTGCAAAATGTGTCGTTTAATTTGTAGATGCGTTTTATTTTCTACTGATTTATTATCTTTTTAGTTATTAATTTTTATTTTTTTCTTAATTTGTCTTAAATTTTCCCATTGTTTTATTATATATTGTGTATTTTTCCTATTGTTCATTTGAGTTCTCTACGGTTTTGTATCCGAGTCATTTTTTTCCGGCTTCGTTATCATCGTCATCTCCATTGTCAACCTTTCCAGAATCTGGAATAAGTATAGCCAGACCTCCCTGGTATAGCAAATAACGGTAGATTAATCGTCGTCTTCGGGAACAGGACATTCTTGGTTTTCAAACTCCTCTTTGGTGACCTTTCGTTTCGCGTTCCCATTAATCGCTGTAAGAGCTAGTTCCAATGTGATGGATTTCGCATCAACCAAGGGTTTGAATTGGCAGATACTTCTTTGCCTACTTTTTGGTAATGCGTTTATTGAAGGGTCTTTTAGAAGTTTGTCTATAATGATCTGAATCTCGTCAACGCCATCGGCTTGGTTCGCTTTTCTGGCAATTTTCTCCGCGTTTCTTTCTCCGTTTTGTAGCTGTTCTCTAACTGTGTCGACTACAAATTTGTTGTTCATCAGACACGTGGTCTCGTAGGTGTCGTTAGCCGAAGACATTTTCTCCCAAGCTTTTCTCATGTTATCAAACTGATTGAAAGAAGAAAAAAGCAGAAAACAAAAAAGTGCTTTACCACTTTTAACGCTAATAAGGAGTAAAAACGTGAACTGTAATATTGTGTTTATTTTACTAGCTAATAATTTTGCTCTCTTACAGTGCGACTACACCAACCAAGGCCACCCAAACAAATTTTGAATCAAATTTTCTAATCACATTTGTGACGCTGAATAACAGAATGATGTCGAATTCTACAATTTAAACTGCATGTTTCTTGTTCACTCTTGATCATATGCAGTCATTTGCAAAAATATTGGCCGCTAAGAAATATCAATATATCGATATATCGGGTGCATTATGGGTAATTAAATTATCAAAAATTCCCCTTAACTGAAGCGGGTTAACGCCAGCAAAGTTGGTAGAAATAATTAGTATAATGTTTATTTTAGTCTTACGTTTGTATTTTGCTTCATTTAAAAAGTTAGGAAACTCAAAATAGTATTATTTAATTACCCATAATGCACCCGATATATTGATATATTGATATATTATATCGTGGCGGCCAGAATTTTTGCAAATGACTGTACATGCACATATAAAGTAAAATATGTTTCTGAAGCGAAAATTTGAAAATTTGTTTAGATTCTATTGTTTAAATACTCAATTGTGATTGGATAAATTGTATGAAAATTTGTTTGGGTGGCCTTGGTTGGTGTACGTAGTTACACTGTAAAATTATTTCTGTTACTTACTGAAACATATAGTTCCCCGGTTTTGAAGGCACAATGTTTGCCGGTAGATTCGTCGGTACCTTTTAAGTTCTTAACCATGTCATAAGTTTTCTGTAAAGTACCGATTTCACCGGTGGCACACGCAGAAGCCAATGACAGGAATGTCTCGCCTTTTAAGATGAAGTACAACACGGTTTTAGTTAGCTTGTTGAAAATGGAGAGGGACAGGTAGATAGGGAGAGAGAGAGAGAGAGAGAGAGAGAGAGAGAGAGAGAGAGAGAGAGAGAGAGAGAGAGAGAGAGAGAGAGGGAAGGGAATACAGGGGCGGATCCAGGATTTTTTTAGGAGGGGGTGCACCATTTATGATCATGACGTACACAAACTCAAGCACCAATAACGCAGTATTTAGAAATCAGCTCATCTAGGGGGATGTGCACCCCCTGCACCCCTCCCCTAGATCCGCCCCTGGAATATAGGATTGTAATGTAATGTAATGGATTATTTAAGAAAGGGTTATTCCTCAATCTGTTATTTTCTCTCTCCCGTGAGAACCTGTTAATACAGTACCGATTATCATAATCAATTTGGAATCAGTGGCAACGCTGCATCTCATTGATACGAAGCCAAACATGTCTACGAAACTAGGAAATATGGCCACGTAACACTTGAAATGAAATAGATAGAATTTGAAGGAAAGTTGAATTGTTATATAAATTATCCATAACATAAGCCCTAGAAAGGACAGCAAAAATATGAAAAAAAATTCTGACGTCACCGTGTATGGGATTCAAACCCAAGACCTTTGGAACTGATCACCGACTCTCTACAAGACGAGCTATAAGACATGATTGGAGCAGGCCATGGGTAATTAAGATGATCAAATCAAACCCTACCCCCTCACACACGCGTATACTCTGACAACTCTTCCTTTCGTCTTTTCACCCAGATTGGAATTCGCTGCACCTATTGTAGCTACAATTCTGGCCAAAATGATTGGGACACCGGGCTTAATATCGATCTCAATATGAAACATCCATGTAACTTGACCCCCCTTCCCTTTAGCAATGTTGATGATTGTCTACGCCGACCCCCTTGGAGAATGTAAGATGGAGACAACATTGAACCAGGGGGGAGGGGGATAAGCTGCTTATATTGACAAATATTGCGAATTAACTAGTGTGCCAATTAAGTTTTGTCCAGGATTGTAGGTCAAATATGTCTTGGTAATTAAAAATATGCCCTGCACGCGCCGTGCACACGTCAGTTTCTATATGCATAGATTAATATAAATCCTTGCTGTCCAATTTGGAAATAAATAATTGGATGAAAACATTTCGAGGACTGCCAAAATTGGACGAGGCCGTAGGCAGCATAGAGTGAAAAGAACACGCACCGTGCGTACGTCAGTTTCCAGCCTCTAATCCTATGGCAGCTTAGAGTGCGCGCGCACGTAAGTTTTACCTTTAATCCTATGACAGCTTAGAGTAAACGGAACACGGTACAAAGCTGCGTTCAAGTTTCTCTGTAAATCGCTCAGAATGATCTTATTGTTTTCCGGGCTTGCGTTGATATCTTTTCCATTGATGTAATTCTGCAGAACAATTGAATCGATAAGGCCTAGTTCAAATGCCATACCTTCCAAGAGCCGTTCTTAATTATTTCAAAAGAAGCCGCCTCATTATCTATTGTTTGAAATGAGAACGGCTCATGATTAGCACGACGTCTGAACTAGGCCTCAGTCAACCATATATTTCAGATAGAAAGATACGTCGAACAGACAAGGGCTTGCGATGAATGACTCGCACTCACCTGAACGGCTTCAACAATGCTGTCGCTATCGTTTGTTTTCTTTGCCACTTGT
>JAUJYZ010001428.1:110000-238794 GCA_033675265.1 Actinostola sp. cb2023 | reverse complement strand
AAAGACAAACGAATATCTTCCAAAGGAACTCGTCGATGGCAGAAAAGATCCATCCTAGAGGAAATTGGTGAATTTTTTAACCAGCACATGAGAAAGGCACCAACTGTTACGTGATCAGCATAGTTGTCCCGATTTATACAATTCAAATAGTTTCTTCCCTAGCTCATAGTTTGGGCATAAGGCTCTCCAGGAATGTAAAAAGCCTCCCAGTTTTTTGTTTTTTTTTTTTTTTTGAGCCATGATTTGAAAAAAATTCAAAAAGATAGCGTGACAACTGAAATTGACAGTCTAGCTAGCAAACAACATGTCAACGTTGCGAAAGTCTGGAAAGTTAGACTGAAATGCATATCTTTGCAAGGCAATTTTTGACTATGGAGCTCCAATACAGTATTAAGCTATAATCGAATACTTTAGATTCATTTTCCATTCTTGGATTCTCTATTTAAAAACTTTGAACACAAATTCCATCTACAAAAATCTGAGCCCGAGACTTCACTATTTTGTTTGAACTTTGAAAATTGGAGATATCGAGGCGCATAATGATTTTTACGAAATCCGGAATCCAAGAATTTCAAGACTTGCTCAGATTTTGCCGAGACATGGTATTTTTCAGATAGCATTCTATAGCCCTGATTTTGATCAGATGACTCAATGTTGAAAATATTTTCAAATGAGACTTAAATCATATGACATGTAATGTTTCTTAAAAGAGCTTCTTGAAGATATTAGCTTGTAAAATTAAAGCTACTCTGGCAATTTGAGTATAAATAAAGATTATATATACAGTCATTCTCAAAAAGGTTGTCCAGATGAAAAGACTACAATACTACAATAAAGTCACGAGATTCATTATGTAATCAATTTCCTCGCGTGGAATTTCAATTTGAGATGCAAAAGTACATGGCATTGTGAGAACTGAATGCAATGGCGCTGGTATCAACTCGCAGTTCCACGAGCAGAAATTGAAAACATAATGAATGATGTGACTTTATTGTAGTATTGTAGTCTTTTCATCTGGACAACCTTTTTGAGAATGACTGTAGGTTTTTTATGTCTATATGTTAAGTTAAGATCAAAAATGTGGGTTTAGCACACTCAAAGTCATTGAGCACATATTACAGCACGAAGCTCTCAACTATGACCGCCTTTAATGTAGTCGCATAAGGCAATCCTGCAAAGCTGATTGGATAATGGCCGAGATGAAAATATGTGAATACTTTATAGGTGGTCATACATTTGAGCTTCGTGCTGTAATAGAGTACAAACCATATGTCCGTGAAACAGTACTAACTAATTAGTACTAAATAGCACTGATGAAACAATAGAAAACAATGGAGATAACACTATTTAGTACTATTTAGTAATAGTACTGCAGTGCGCCCTTCAAGATGACTGTAATTTAGTAGTTATTTTCTCTCGACTACCGTACCATGTACCTCGGCCTCTGCATAATAGAGTACATCAGAAGTAAATAAATATGAGCCTTCTTCTGTAATACGATCGTGTTCCCAGATCATTGGTGTGGAATTGGTTTCCATTGATGTAGTTGGAATGCCAGTAAAAGCAGTACCTAAAAGTCGTCAGCTTCTGACTGTTGAACAAAGGGAACATTCATCAGAGTTATTTACTATCTATTGATGTTTTTACCTGGTGAAATCTGATTAGCTCTAGAACAATGGACAATAGTTCTATAATTTACTGAACAATAATAATATTAGAGTGACTCCAATAAATTAAACCTGGGCACTACTAATTAGCTGTCAGTGTTTATTAGATGCAAAGGAACAAAAGAAAACAAAAGAGTGAGTGTCTAATAGTGTGTATTGATGTAGTTAGTAATGTCCAGGTTTATTGGAATCACTCTACTTCAGGTTAATCATGGAACATGTAAATAGTTGAATAGTAAATATATATTGGATTCTGTTATGAGAATTAAAAAAAAAAGATTCTGTTTTATTAATGAATGAAATATGAATAGGTTGATTGAGAGGATGAATGAGTGAGAGGATGAATGAGTGAGAGGATGAATGAGTGAGAGGATGAATGAGTGAGAGGATGAATGAGTGAGAGGATGAATGAGTGAGGATGAATGAGTGAGAGGATGAATGAGTGAGAGGATGAATGAGTGAGAGGATGAATGAGAGAGGATGAGTGAGTGGATGAATGAGTGAGAGGATGAGTGAGTGAGAGGATGAGTGAGTGAATGAGAGAGGATGAGTGAGTGAGATAATGAATGAGTGAGAGGATGAATGAGAGAGGATGAGTGAGTGAATGAGTGAGAGGATGAGTGAGGATGAGTGAGTGAATTATGAGTGAGAGGATGAGTGGATGAGTGAGTGAGAGAATGAATGAGTGAGGATGAATGAGTGAGAGGATGAGTGAGTGAATGAGTGAGAGGATGAGTGAATGAGTGAGTGAGAGAATGAATGAGTGAGAGGATGAATGAGTGAGGATGAGTGAGAGGATGAGTGAGGATGAATGAGTGAGTGAATTATGAGTGAGAGGATGAGTGAATGAGTGAGAGAATGAATGAGTGAGAGGATGAGTGAGGATGAATGAGTGAGAGGATGAGTGAGTGAATGAGTGAGAGGATGAGTGAGGATGAATGAGTGAGTGAATTATGAGTGAGAGGATGAGTGAGTGAGAGGATGAATGAGAGAGGATTATTAGTGAGTGAGAGGATGAATGTGGATGAATGAGCAAGAGGATGAGTGAGTAAATAAGGGTGTGATGCTTGCATGTATTTAATAATATTACAAATGTTCATCAACTAGTGCAGTTAACATTGCAACCATTATTTAGACACAAATTTGCTACTTCTGTGGCAGATCTAGGGCCCGGGGGGGGCACTAAGGGTATTTTTGGGTAGGGGTGTGCCGCGGACATCTCAAAACCCTGACCCTATCCCAGACCTAAAATTTTGATTTTCCATACCCTATCCCAGACTAAAGCTTTAAAATGTACACCCTATCCCAGACTAAAGCTTAAAAATGTATACCCTATCCAGATTGAAAGCGTGCTAAAGGGATATGTAAATTGATAGCGACTGATAGTGGCGTTATTGCGGAAACCATACCCTATACCAGACCAAAACGTACCCGATCCCAGCCTAAAAAGGCAAAAAACGATACCCTACCCCAGACCTGGGAGCTCAAAAACCATACCCTATCCCGTGGCACATACCCGTATAGCATATATAGGGGAGTACCCCCCCGGGATCTAGGGGGGGGGTCGGGAACCCCCTAAACTGTAATGAAAGGGTCCTTCAATAATTAGAATTGATATTATGGCACATGGGCTGCAACAAGTTCCTAATTCGAACCCCACAGGGGTTGATCCAGGATTTTGCCAAGGGCTTTTGTCTTACAATCATAAGCACAGGTAGCCCAAGCGCAGCATTTGTATAAGAGAATGTATGGGAATTATTCAATGGTGTATTTTCAGCGTAAATATTGAATAAATGTTACTGTAACTTACTATGTGTCTTGAAGTAGTTCCTGCCAATGTCTGGAGCGAGTTTCAGAATTTTTCGGATCCGAAAAATTCTGAAACTCGCTCCAGACATTGGCAGGAACTACTTCAAGACACATAGTAAGTTACAGTAACATTTATTCAATATTTACGCTGAAAATCCACCATTGAATAATTCCCATACATAATCTCTTATACAAATGCTGCGCTTGGGCTACCTGTGTCATAAGGTGGAGTTTAGTGTGTTAAAAGTTACAAACCACGCATCCTCTCTATAGCCTCCCCACTGTAGTCGTTTTAGGGACCAAGTTGGGCACATTAAGTTATTGTGAAAACCATACCCTATCCCGCGGCACATACCCATGCATGTGTAGCCATGGTTACGACATAAATTACGTAACGCAACACATACACGGCCGAGATCCCGGGGAGAGCTCATTATAACATTTCCGGTCAACTTTTACGCGTACACGATCGTCAACATGGCTTCAAGTGACGGGAAAGTAAAACCCTGCAATGAAAGGGCTACGTACTGCTTATATTTTCTGGGTTTTATGGTAAGTCACGTAACATTTGCTGATATATATTCAGTTTGAGACGTTAATAGTCAGAATTGCGCGGCAAATCGGTCATCGATCGGTTTGATAAACATTAGAATTTTATGAAGAGTTGTATTTATAATTTTAAAATCGCGAAATGTTTTTGTTTAGGATTTATGTGTGGTTAGTATGGGTCTGCCTCTAGTTACCCGTAAAGCCAGGGAGCTTGGTGCTACACCGTCTATAGTTGGTCTCATAGGTGAGTACTATTGGAACACGTAGTCAGTTTATTAAATAGCTATTATCACAAATGTATTCATAAAGTAAAATACCCAGTTTGTTTAAAGAAACATTAAATGGTATTCCGTAATTGTTTCAAAATGTTCTCTGGTACATTCCTTAATAATAATACTACAAATAATACGCTTCTGAAGTTTGTTGTTGGATTGTTTTGTTTTGCAGTGTTGTCAAAATGCAATGTTGGGCTCCCTGTGTATTGGGATGGCAGGTGGAAGAGGGGAGGGGTGGATGAATTTTAATATCGATCTTGTTTCATAATCATTGATTGATTTTCTGTTGAACTGTTTACAGCGTCCATATATGGGGGAATACAGCTTTTCTCAAGCCCAATGATAGTAAGTATAAAATAATAATACTTATAAATTGCCTTCTGTCAAAATAATGATTATCAGGGTGAGCATTATTAGCCTCCTAAAGCAGATGCCGTGGAGTAAAACGGAAGCTGCACACGTGTCTGCTTTAGGAGGCTAGGTGAGCGAAAACTAAGTGTTGGAACCCGGGGTAAGGTCAAATACGTAGAATACAATCCAAATGCTAGGTGACATATTCTGATATTACATGCTACCCTAGATCATCTCAAAGTATTCAGTTGGGTTTCCCATACCAGTTACATGTAACCAAGCTGAACTTTCAATCAGCCTGTTTCCACCATCATCCCTCTCTCCCCTCCTCCCGCTCTCCCCTCCTTCCTCTCTCCCCTCCTTCCTCTCTCCCCTCCTTCCTCTCTCCCCTCCTTCCTCTCTCCCCTCCTTCCTCTCTCCCCTCCTTCCTCTCTCCCCTCCTTCCTCTCTCCCCTCCTTCCTCTCTCCCCTCCTCCCTCTCTACGATCCCCTGTGCTTCATCCCCTCTTAACCAATAATTATCTAATTAATGTATGGCTTACCTTATTTTTTCAGGGTAAATTCAGTGACGTGGCTGGAAGGAAGAAAGTGTTACTAATAGCACTAGTATGCACAGGAATGGCTTACTTTCTGATAGGACTGTCAGAGAGCTTGGTTGTTCTTGCCATTACAAGGATCCCTGTTGGTATGTAATGCCACAGCTGTAAAGTAATGAACCATGTATCATAGTTGCTTGTCAGCCAATTGGTTGATTTCAGTACACGTCAATTCCAGTACCATGCCGTGCCGTATTGAAAGAGTTTGATTGGATGAGATGCATAGATCTGCATGCTTTTTGATTGGTTCAGAAATGAAGCCATTTGGGTGTTTAACATATGGTACCGTAAGGTTTCCCACTTGTATGAAGATGAATATACATGTAATGCTCACTACACTGTATAAAAGATATGCACTCGACTGACATAGAGGATATTACACGGCGGCGCGAAGATATGAATTTTATTTTCGAGTGGCAAAAACAATATTTTACGAACAAGCCCAGCGAGTGAACAGCGAGTGAGTAAAATATTGTTTTTAACACGAGAAAATAAAATTCATATTTTCAAACCGCAGTGTAATGTTCTTTTTATTATATAGACCCAAAAAAAATTGATGAAAAAAATATTTTTTAACTAAAAGTACTGAGCCTGACGTCATCGATATCCTCACTAGTGAGGATATGGAAAATACGCCACTCGGATCCCGGATGTAGTTTCGTAAGAATTTTACGAGTGAGATATTTTCCAGTAAAACACTTGTGTCTATATAATAAATACAGGTGTTTTATACTCGAGTAATAATATTTATAATAATCTTAGAATTTATAATAATTGATACATTTATAATAATCTTATCTTCAGGTATCTTCAAGCAAACGCAAGGGCTCTGCAAGGTTTCCCTGGCAGACATCACCCCTGCGATAGAACGTCCCAAGGTGTTTGGTTACTTCAATTCTATATCAAGTCTAGGGTTCGTCGTTGGCCCACTAATAGGAGGTCACATCGGGATGACCGAATATGGGTTCTTCAAAGTCATGGCATTGCAGTGTGTTGGCTTCGTTTCCATGGCAATATTTAGCTGGTACTATTTAGACATTCCTGGCACTACTACACGACAAGAAATAACTCTTAGTAGAAAGAGCTCTGACGCTGACACCCACATGATTCGAGAAGAAAATATCAATGGCTCCAAAAATGATGACAATGTTAAAACAATCTACAAAGATTCCAGCTCGAATTCCTCAATATTTACCAAGTTCCTCACAAAATTGGAAACATTCCTAAGCATTTCTTCACTGTATTCCATAGTCGACCTTCTGCTCTTGCGCTTCGTTTTGGGTTTCGCGATGATTATATTCCGCAGCAACTTTACCACCATGCTGGAATTCCGTTACCACACGTCACCCAAGACTAACGGTTATATCATGTCCTTTAACGGTATGGTGTCTGGCTTGTCGGGAACTGCTGTTGGTTACGTAATGGCACGGTATAACCACAACGCCGCCAGGGCTGTTTTACATTTTTCAATTCTAATAACTTGTGCACTTTTCTTCATAACGTTCTCTCCTGATCTTTGGGTGTTGGTTGCTTTCCTGGCACCTTTGTCCTTCTCCACGTCCGTTTCGAGAGTATGTGTTAGTAGCCTGACCCTCAAAAGATGCAAGCAGGACGAGAGGGGAGTAATTTTAGGGGTCGGGAATTCCATGCTTTCTTTTGCAAGAATGCTATCGCCTCTGCTCGCAGGGTTTGCTCAGGAGTATAGTGTTTATGGACCAGGGATGATATCTGTTGGTATTGCGAGTATAGGAGTATCCATTGCAGCTTTTGTGATACATTAGTGGGAAATACTATGCAGCTGTTTCACTGGAAGACACTCAAGCCTATGCGACAAGACTGAAAGGGAGCACAGTCAATAATAATAATAATAACATTATAGCACCCCTAGTCTCGGTGTGTTACAATGTTGTTGAAAGAAATACTATTTCAGGCACAGATCCAGACCGGATCACAAAACGTCCCCCCCCCCCCCCCACACACACACACAAAATGGTCAACATTTTCAAAGTAGCAGTAATATAGCTCTCTTGAATGTTTACTTTATTCGTAAAACTTGTTTAGAGGTACAAAAACAGCCGGTTTGGAAAACGGTCATTTGGAAAACGGCCACATTTGTTCCTGGACCCCCCAGGTAAAAATGAGAGGCGGGATCCCACCAATCCCAGCTGGGATCCCACCTGGGAATGCCGGGATCCCACCTCTGTTGGCGGGATCCCACCTATCCCGGCTGGGATGACATCAAGATCCCAACTGGGATCCCACCTCTGGAGTTGGGACAGTAGTCAATATTACCGGGATGCTAGGTGGGGGGCGGGATCCCATCTATCCCGGCTGGGATGACATCAAAATCCCAACTGGGATCCCACCTCTGGAGTTGGGACAGTAGTCAATATTGCCGGGATGCTAGGTGGGGGGCGGGATCCCACCTATCCCGGCTGGGATGACATCAAAATCCCAACTGGGATCCCACCTCTGGACTTTGGACAGTAGTCAATATTGCTGGGATCCCACCTCTGTTGGCGGGATCCCACCTATCCCAGCTGGGATGACATCAACATCCCAACTCAGGGATCCCACCTCTGGATTTGGGACAGCCATTATATCCCAGGTAGGATGCAAGATCCCACCTACATGTATCCCAGCTCAATCCCATCTCTGGAATTGGACGCGTGAAAACTAAAAAAGGGCATTAACAATTTGAAATTATAATGGGATGGATGTGTTATTGCTTACACAATAAATTATTACACTTGTATTTATTAGTGGAAATTATAAGTGACTACCATGATTTTAGATAACCACGCTTCGATTCCCTGAGCAACTTTGTGAACTGTACAGAACATACAACAACATTTATTTAAATAATTTATTTGAGTCAAAAACTTGCATATATTGAGTCATTTACATGTAGCCAGCTTGCACATAAAAATTACAATGAAATCATATTTCATGATGGAAGTTCAAATAAGATAAAATATTATTGTTTAAAGATTCCAATTAACTCTTTCAGTTAACAAAAGAGATATCAAATGCTTAGATAAAGCTTACCTTATTACCCTGATACACTACTGGATAACAACCTGTGAAAAACCTGTGGATTTATTTATTAAAAAAACCCTGCTAAAGCAAAGTTTTGCCAAAATGAAAACATTATAAAATATTTTATGAAACATGCACTCACATGAAAATCTTTGAAAAAGCATTTGCACAAGAACCTGATAAAAATACAAGTCAACCCCAGAAGAACATGAAAATATAGTTTGTCATCGCAAAATCAATCAATATCAAACTCAGAACACATTTTAACAAAATTATATCAGTTTCAATACACTCTTTTGTGATGACCAAATCTCAAAAAGGCCAGTGTTTGAGAAAACTATGCACTTGAACACCAACAAACTATAAGATTTGGGAATTAATTTATTAATAGATTAGTCAAACACCCTTCAGACATTCAGTCTACTCACTTTGCAGTTCGTTTTTCTGGATTTTTTCAATATTTTCTGCTATTGAACTTTGGACTTCTTATTGTTGGGAACACAGAAGATATTTTTACATAGATTTGCTCTTGGTATTTTTGGCTGATTTAGACGAAAGCTTTGATTTACCAAACACAAATTAACAGAGCACTGCATTGTCAGCCATTTCGAACAACACACAAAATAATGGTCAGTAGTGCACACTCGATCACATGACTAAAATACGGCTGTTGATTGGTCCGTGGCGGCGCGCACGCGTTTGCAGATTGAGCGGGAAAAACGAAAACTTGCTTCAGTTTGCAGAGTTTGTAGGAGTTTGTCAAGAAATTTGGGGTTTTTATTCATTATCATGCTGGTAAGTAAAGATTGTTCAGCTATTTTTGAAGTAAATATTACAGGTAAAACAGCTAAGCAAGCTTCTACAGTGTCTTTCAGGCACATTGGAAGAGAAAAACTGGGATAAAATGACTTGTTAAAACAAGCATTAGACAGCTCTACTCTAGCAAATCTGTAAGTAAGCTTAAGGTGATTCCCTTGAAATAGAAGCAAATCCTAGAATTTTCTATAACTTGGCATGGTGATACATTACGGTATTGAGTTTCAAAAAATGCACTAAAAACAGGGGGTCACCGCGCTCATTTTTGCGCTACACTGCTTTGAAATTATGGTATTTTAGGTCTTTCAGTCGAGTCTCGCGTGACATCGGGATCGGGTAAATAATTTTCCACAACTTAAAAGACAAACTATTAATAATGAACTAAAGTGGTTGCTATAGCTTTTGTATCTCTAGCCTACCGTCTGATAGTAAGAAAATGCTCGAATTTTGCATAGTTGTCGAAAAATAGAACAAAAAACACAGATGTTCGAACCACCGAGAGGGTCTAAAAATCGATACTCCGTATGCTTTCATTCAATTTTTTTAATGTTTGAAATCCTAACTTTTTTTAATACTTTGCTATAAACTAGAGAACTATAGTGTGATGAAAGTTATTGAATAAAAAATGGGGGTCACCGTGCTCGTTTTCGATTTATTTTGAGAAAACTTCAGTTACACTTGAAATATTTAACGATTTCCAATGGTCTCCAATGTGCGCGAGCTCGATGGCGTAAGTTAGCGCGCGCTCGTCAACTAAACTTTTATTCAGAATCGTGCGCAGTAGAGCGTGCGCAATGCAATTCAAGGGAATCACCTTAAACCTTTTTTTTTTCGATAAATAAAGAAAAAGTTCAGATAAATGCAGTTTACTGACTTACTTACACTTACACTTACACTCAGTTAGAGTTTGGATTGATTCAGATTTCATATTTTTTAATAGTTATTTACTCGCATTAGCTATATAGTGTAAATCAGTATTTTATACTGCAGATTAGGGGGGATTAACATATTTCGTTGCCATGGTAATTCGTTGCTATGCAGAGCTTGAATGAGAAGGGATTTCATCGAGCAAGCGCCCAGTGTTTTCCCATACACGTACGAGTTTCACTTCAAAAATTACAAGTTATATATTTTATTGAGCGTTATTCTCTTAATTTTAAGTTTGTTCAATGAATAAATATTCGACATATGATAGACTGCAGTAGTTTAAAGTAAAAGAAGTCAAAGAAAGCAAGCGATAATTCCACTTGAAGAGTCGTTCAAAAGCAACAACACTCAACAGAGAATATTGAACCGAAGTAAAACAAGCCGACTTGTCGTCACAAAAACTTCAACCTAAGAGTAAAAAACGCCGATAAATCAATAAAAAACAATCAAAGATTACCTTACTCAACAGGTTGTTGTTCTAGACTCTGCCTGTCAAAATGAAACATGTCAAACGGTAGATGAAGTACGTCGAAGATCGGTGAAAACACCTTGAAAACAACTGAAAAACTTTGCACAAATTAATAATTTGAGCTGCATTAAAATGCTTCAAAACATGAGAAAACCACACAAATGACAAGTAAATATCGATCTTCCTTTCTGGGTAAATGTTTATGTATCTTGAACCAAAAGAAAGTGCAGAAAATACATTTTTCTAACACACCTAAATTGTCATGTATTTGTCTTGCGAACGAAAATTATAACGACCACAGGTAGCCCAAGCCACCGGAAAAACGGCATTTTCGAAAAAAACGCCGTTCTTTTCACGTTTTCAAAAAAGTTAACTTTTTTCTTTATGTATCTGCTAAGAAGAGTATTCTCCACAAATTTGAGCATGGATTTAAAAAACAAAGAAAGAATGGAAAAGTTATGGACAAAAATGTCGTTAAAAATGCAAAGAAACTGCCATAAAAAATTCAATTTTCATTGAAACGCATGCTCAGTCTTCTGCACCTTGATATACATTTTCAGATTATACCAAAATATTTTTAATTCATCAAAACCCTATGTAAAACGGCATTTTTTTACGATGCGATGACGTCATAAGGACGTACGTGATGACGTCATCACATGTCGAACTTCTACCCTCAACTAACACATTCCGAAAGTTTCATGCCTTATGTATTGATTTTAAGAGTTTTACGTTCAACACGCTCTAGCTTCAAAACTAAGAATTTTAACTCCAACAAAGTATACATTTTCTTATAGCTTAATAAACATAGAATCTTAAGAAAGAGTTGCCATTGCCAGATGCATGACTGTTTTAAAATGTCTTGTTCACATCAAACTCTTTTAGACTATAGCTTTAATATGGCCTAATTGAATGACAGTTCTATTTAGTTTCAGGTATTAATTCTTCTTCAACAAGCTAATAAAGCTAATGAAAGATTTGTTAGCCTGACAAGCATTGTTAGCCTGACAAAATATGGTAGACAGAAAAGCTAAGTTCAATACTTTGATTAGTCAACAACTGCATAATGTAAAGTATAGATAAATACACATCATATTTAGTAAAGCATAATATTGTACAAATATTGATAATTACATGTATTACAAGAATGTTTGATGTTGGTAAGGTTGCATTAAATGTCTCTACAGTCTGACAATGAAACAACATTTTTATCCATCGATCATGTTGCTATCAGATTTATTCCTTAATTAACATATTTATTACATATTTACAAATAATATTGGTGGTGGGATGGTGGTGGGAATATTGGTGGGATCCCAGGTGGGATACCTTGGGCCCATGGTGGATACCGGCTGGTAATGGAGGAATCCCGGCTGGTAATGGTGGGATCCTGGCTGGTATGGTGGGATCCCGCCTGGGGTGGGATGTCTAATAATCCCAGCCGGGATCCCACCTTATCCAAGCTGGGATCCCATCTACAAAAAAGCCAGGATTGGCGGGCTGGGATTGGCGGGATCCCGCCTCTCATTTTTACCCACGCCTGTATTTACTGTAATGATGGTGACTTGTGATGACTCTGCTAACACTGTTGGCATGTGTTTGTAATGTTAGCATCAACAGAAAACAAAAATGGAAACTAGCGAGTACACTAGTATGGGCTGTAGACTAGTATGGGCTGCGTCGGTGTATAATGATAATTCAATGGAAACTAGCGAGTACACTATTATGGGCTGCGTCGGTGTATAATAACAACGGGAACTAGCGAGTACACTAGTATGGGCTGCGTCGGTGTATAATAACAACGGGAACTAGCGAGTACACTAGTATGGGCTGCGTCGGTGTATAATGATAAATTCAATGGAAACTAGTGAGTACACTAGTATGGGCTGCGTGGGTGTATAATAACAACGGGAACTACTCAAGCCACTTAAGGCCTGGGTCAGGAGCTTAAAACGTTTTTTTGACGTTGAAACGTGGAGACTTGACGTAATTAGATGAAACTTGGCACAATGTTAGAAAATATCAGGACAATTAAACTTAACTTCATTTTAAGGGCTAGAGTGATCACGTGACCACGTGGTGTCAATATTCATTATACAAAATTCGTTATTTTCTCCGGCGACGAGTTATAATCACAAAGACAATACGATGTGCCTAACGTACTTCAATTACCGAGTACTACGAACATCTGCCTAGATGATAGGACTTTCTTCAAGATTTAAGGGGATATTTGCGAAAACAGGTCACGTGACCTGAAATTTTAAACAATTTCCCTTAATATCTCTTTTACCGACAGCAAAGCTACAATCATCTACCCAGTATGTTATTTAGCTCTATGAAATGCATTGATTTTGATATTGATTTTTTTGCCACTTACAAAACTCGCTACCGGATCCACGAATTAGTATTTTTCTTGAATATGACGTCATAGATCACGTGACCACCACAATAAAGCAAACCAAAATTTTAAGGATGTCAAAACTAACAAAACATGAAAATATGACTTGAAAATATATTTCCATAGTCAAGCAATTCTTCATTCTGTCCTCAAGGTCAAACAAGGTCAAACCCAGGCCTTAACAGGCTTGAGTAGCGAGTACACTAGTATGGGCTGCATCCTCAAGTATGTTAAGGCCTGGTTCAAAAACCTGTCCATTTGTGAAACACGTTTTTCGTGTCACAAGCGATCTATTAGTCCAGCTTGCACCAGATTTGGCACACATGTAGAAACCCATGTACTAATGATCCTTTACTTACGATTTTGGACTTTAAGTGATCACGTGACCAGTAAAGCGGAATAACGTCTCCAAAACTGTTTTGCAAATGCGGTAATGGGTTTACACGATGTAAGATAATAATTGTATGGAAAAGAGATGTGTTCGGAACTTTCACAAACGTATGCTTGCAAAACCTGTTTTTATTAAATAGCAGGAGCGGAGATATTTAGCTTTGATTTTGGTCACGTGACCTGTTTAAGCAAATATCGCCTTAACGAAAAATGATGGACAGGTTTTGCAAGCGTACGTTTGTGGGCGTTACTAAAGCAACTCCTTTCCACACAATTATTATCTTACTTCGTGTAAACCCGTTACTGCATTTTCAATGAAGTGTTTCAACTTTCAAATCACGTGATCAAATTTTTCACTTAGTGACCCATTAATGTGGTCGACAATAATACAGACAAATGCTTGGCGAAGTTTCATTGAGTTGTGATAAATGGTTTGGCTACAATTGTTAAATGAATTTTTGACCAAAATCAGCAAAAAAACAGGCCTTAACATACTTGAGTCGGTGTATAATGATAAATTCAATGGAAACTAGCGAGTACACTAGTATGGGCTGCGTGGGTGTATAATAACAACGGGAACTAGCGAGTACACTAGTATGGGCTGCGTGGGTGTATAATAACAATGGGAACTAGCGAGTACACTAGTATGGGCTGCGTGGGTGTATAATAACAACGGGAACTAGCGAGTACACTAGTATGGGCTACGTGGGTGTATAATAACAACGGGAACTAGCGAGTACACTAGTATGGGCTGCGTCGGTGTATAATAACAACGGGAACTAGCGAGTACACTAGTATGGGCTGCGTCGGTGTATAATAACAACGGGAACTAGCGAGTACACTAGTATGGGCTGCGTCGGTGTATAATAACAACGGGAACTAGCGAGTACACTAGTATGGGCTGCGTCGGTGTATAATAACAACAACGGGAACTAGCGAGTACACTAGTATGGGCTGCGTCGGTGTATAATAACAACGGGAACTAGCGAGTACACTAGTATGGGCTGTGTCGGTGTATAATAACAACGGGAACTAGCGAGTACACTAGTATGGGCTGCGTCGGTGTATACGGTGATAAATAAATTCAAAGGTTAAAGGAAATCTATAAAAGCATAAAAAAGAGTACTAACTTTAACTGACGTTTCGAGTTTAATAATATTTATATATTTAAACTATGGAACAAAGTATCAATGCCATTACAGAACAAATACTAAATCAACAACCATACACCATAATTAGGTGTGACTATTATTTTGTACGTAGACAACTTAACTTCTAATCTTAAAAACATTTTAATAAATTTGAACATCATTCATCAACCTGTATATTAGACAATCTTAGATATATAGTCGTTTTCCTATGAGTGGGAAGTAGTTACAGTATGGTTCGTGCTGTGTGGTGACCGTGCCGTGTCTAAGCATTCTGATTGGTTGAGCAATGATTTTGCACGCTGTGATTGGTTGAATAGATGTCTTTGATTTCGTACCGTGACCGTAAATCCGTGCCATAGGTTTCCCACTCGTAGGAAAATGACTCAATGGTACCTGTATTTACAGTGCGACTACACGTACCAAGGCCACCCAAGCAAATTTCGACACAAATTATCCAATCATGTTTGAGTATTTGAACAATAGAATCTGTACAAATTTAACATTCATTCATTAAATACACAATTGGCGGTTAAAATTTCAAATTTGTACAGATTCTATCGTTCAAATACTCAAATGTGATTGGATACTTTGTGTTGAAATTTGTTTGGGTGGCCTTGGTACCTGTAGTCACACTATAAATATGCGTGTAATAGACCCCTTTAGCTTGTATGCAAATTGCCCATTTCAGATCATGTGATGTAAACATGATATTCTCTGGAGAATTGTTCCTTTATATTTCTGAAATTTATTCGTTCATATTGAAAGGACTAATTCTCCAGAGAACACCATGTTTACATCACATGATCTGAAATGGGCAATTTACACACGAAGCTAAAGAGGTCTATTATTGTGTTGTTTTGAAGAACCAGAACCATTATTAATACGATGTTCACCTCAGAAATTTGTTGCATGCAATACTACAGAAGTGGGATAGGTTTCTATTGGTGGATTGCACGTGACGTCATAGCGGCCATGTTGGTTCCCGATAACAAAGCATTCCTCATTAGCTTCACTTGTATGTACCACCAACATGGCCGCTGCGTCTTTGTACTTTAAATCTGCAGGGATTGGTTGCAAACCAGCAATTTTGCCTTCACCAATTATTGCTGGGTTAAATGCTGCTGCATTCATATAGCCAGCAATATTGCATGCAATGTTGTTCACACTGTCTATATTTAAGATTACATTTGCATTGATGCCATGACTAAAGCTACAGCTACACTGGAAGTGTGTTTCTTGCTCTTGCAATCCACATTTGTCACACTGCAAGCTAGTGGTGAAAACCAGTGTAGCCATGCTTAACAAGATGCAACAACTGAACAAATCATCACAGACGAGTCGGTGAAATCACTTGTAGCCACCCTCGCACGCATGCAATGCAATTTGGTGGTTTTACCAGAACAAGACAAAGTACACTGGTCTTATTAGTAAGTTTTAGGCTTGATTTATACCAAGAAAACACTTGTTGTAAGCCTGGGACAAGCTAGATTTTCTAAAGCCCTCTGCCCTACTTTTCTATTTTTGTTAGCGCGGGACTTCAGATTTTTCATCCTTGCTTTGCGCCAAAATTTACTAAAATGCTCCTTCTTTCGATAAACTATTAAAGTAGTTGGCAGGTCTAGGAACAAACAAGCGACATACATGCAGACAAAAGTTTAACTGTGTGCTGTTAACCCAATAGCTATGCGTCAGAACCCAACATGCATATTTATAAACACAATTGTGATCCCTGCACAGATTACATGTAATATTAGAGTTAGTTTTATCAATATTAAAATGTGTGGTAAATGTTTTTATTACACATTAAGCATTGATATCAGTGTGATAAAGCCGTAAATAAAATTGATATCCGGTGAAGTGATATCATATCAATCACTAGTGAAATAATATGATATCACTTCACGGGATAGAATTGTCCAATCAAATTCTTCGTTAGAGATTACACTGACCAATCACAATCCCTCTTATATAATTTGTACATGACGCGAGCGCGTTTGGATTCCCGCCTTTTTCCATCGAGCTGAGGACGAAGTGAAGCGGCTTCAAGTTCGATATTTGTACCTATTTCAAACGATATTGATGGTTTTCTTGAAGAAAATGAGAGCAAAAACACTGCTTGGAAGACCAATGAAGACGTAAACTTATTCGGATCATTTTAAGCGATAAAGAAGAGCATAACTTCGAAGTAGTCGATGGATATATCAAGGAAATGTTGCTTTCGGTGAGCAAACAATGACTTTTACTAATGATTAGAAATAAAGTTGCTTTAAACCTTATCAGTACTGTATATCAATGCTTAATGTGTAATAAACAAATTAGGACATGTTAAGATCATGATATTGTTTTTATTCACTCGATTTTAACTGACAAATCACTCACTCGCTCGAAGACTCGCTCGTTCGTGATTTGTCATTAAAATCTCGTGAATAAAAACAATAACATGATCTTAACATGTAATAATCTCTATATATATATATATCTTTCTCAGAACTTATTTGCAATATAATATATTATCTTTTTTAATAAACGTATCTATATTTAATCATTGCTATAATTCTACTTCTCTACATAATGAAGCCTTGACAGGAATTTTTCCACATCAAAATTCTTGGGCAAATCTTTCGTTGATTTAGATTTCTATAAGAAAGACAAAATAAAAATAAAAATAATGTTATAATAAAAAAAACGGACTATAATAATAATAATAATAATAATGCCTTTATTTTTGGAGGGAGACACATACATGTACTCATAACATAACGTACGGAATCAAACACATCTATTCAACCAATCACAGCATGCAAAATCGATGCTCAACCAATCAGAATACTTGGGCAGTCACCACATGGCACCGTCACAGCATGGCACAAACTGTACCGTAACTACATCCTACTCTAATATGACAATGTATACTATGTATGTACCTTAGAGTTCTTGGAGCCTCTAGACCTCTTGGGCTGTCAAGAAGAAGACAACAACTTAATGTGGAATACTTTAGAAATAATTGAGTTCATTTAACAGGGTGATTGAATTTTGACTGAATGAACAAATGAATGAACAAATGAATGAACAAATGAATGAATGAACAAATGAATGAACAAATGAATGACCAAATGAATGAATGAATGAATGAACAAATGAATGAACAAATGAATGAATGAACAAATGAATGAACAAATGGATGAATGAACAAATGAATGAACAAATGGATGAATGAACAAATGAATGAATGAACAAATGAATGAATGAATGAATGAACAAATGAATGAATGAACAAATGAATGAATGAACAAATAAATGAATGAATGAATGAACAAATGAATGAACAAATGAAAAACCAGCTGACTGAATGAATGAATGATCAAATAAACAAATGAATGAACAAATGAACAACTAAATGAATAAATGTCAGTCTGAACAACCAGCTGACTGAATGAATGAGTGATCAATTAAATGAATGAATGAACAAACAAATGAATGACTGTTGAACTGACTGCATCAACAAATAAACAAACTAACTTTTGACTGGTTGGCCGTCTGATGGTCAAACTTGTTCAACTCATTTTTGCTCCTATACAAACTTTTCCAGAAAGCTTGAGAAAACACTAAGTCTTACCTTGTTCTCCTTCAAATCAGAACTCCCAGGCCTCTTCAGTCCTTGTATCTCTTCATTTACCTCATTTCCACATGAGCCACTGTCTGTACTATGTAATGAGTATGCTGGAGAAGCGTGATTCTCTTCATTGCTTAACTTCTGATCAAAGGCTTTATCTACACAACTATCACCGACAGTATGTTTTTTAACCTTCCCTTTTCGTTTCTTCCTCTCGTTGTTTGTACTTCTATTATTTCCTTTCAACTTAGTGTTGAGATCTGTCGTCGTCGTTGATACCAAGGGATCACCTTTGCTATCAGATAGAGCGGAATTATTCTGACTGTTTGATCGTACGATTGCGTGATCTGGAATTTTACAAAAACTAGAAACACAATCTTCCGCATTTTGTGACATCGGCGATGACTCGCTAGAGCTCTGTCCTGTCGTGTGTTCATCCACAATGTATTGCTGTGAATTTCTGTTTATCAATGGACTAGTGTTCTGATCATTTCCTTGAACCTTTCGGCCACTATTAACTGGTTTGTCTGTTTGTTTGTTTACTAGATAAACAGCTCCCTGACTCGGCAATCTGTTGGTACTATAAGCAAGTTTACTATCAGTCTGCAAAGGCAGATGAGTTGAATTAATGCTTCCAGTTCTTTGATTTCTCATGTTAGACGAGGGTGACCCAGACATATAACCATACATTGAAAAGTTTGATGTTGACGACAGGGGATTTAAAGGTGTATTGGTTGTTAACAACTGTACATCTGCCGGCCCAACACTTGCGTTGTATTCAGGCTTCACAATGGGAGGTGCGCTGCTTGCAAGGACCTGTGACATAGTATAACGTTGTTCTAGACTTGGATTTGTAGTGTAGGGTATTTCAACCAACTGTGACAACATGCTATGCTGTTGATTGCCGCTAGGTTGTAACACACAAGAACTCGGAACCAAAACAGTATTGCCATGTATTGAAGTGCCTACAGGAAAGGTTGATGTTGTAACTGGTTGTAGGTAAGTGTTTCCTTGCGTCAATAGCATTATGTTCCCCGACTGACTAGCTACGGAATCACAACCTTCATGAATGCCTCCTTGTACCTGCTGCATAACTGCAGCATCTTGCAATAACTGCAGCATAGTACTTCCTCCCACTTTTCTCATCTCAATTGTACTCCCGGTTGTCCCATTAAAGCCCATGTTGTCAGCGACAATGGGAGCACCCCCATGGGCTGAGGCTAAAGACTGCATTAGTTTAACAGCTGGTTGACTGGACATGTTACCAAACAGCACAGACTCCTTGGGTAATAATAACCTCCTACTTGGAGGTACTTTATTCTTCAGTTTCTTGGACTTTTTAGGGCATCTTGTTTTCTCGTTCACTAGAATTTTTGAGTATTTCCTTGGTCTCCCAGGTCGCACCTTCGTGGGTATTTCTGGTGGTACTGCAGGTGTCTCCTCACTGGAGAAATGAAGAGCTCTGACATGCATATCACTGTCTGAGTCTAACACAGTACGACTAGTGCACTGGACTTCTTGTCTGTCGTGGTTTTCAGGGGTTAGTGCCAGTTTTGAGACGACAACAGGTGTAGTGTTTTCCAAGGCACAGGTGACGGACGTTGACGTAGAGAACTTTGAGGGGCTGCTTGCTAGTAGTAGAAGAGACTCTGTGATCAATGATGTCGCTGCAACAGAAATAAATACAAGTTCTAATATACTACAAATACTATCGATTCTTTCTAGACGGACACCCTTCTGGTCCCTCTTCCACTGTTTTACACAATACTCCAGTTTCAAGTTGTTTACGCACCGCTGTACTCCTTGACAAAAGACGCGTTTGCTCAGGCTTAGCCTCAACCCAGAGAATAACCAGTGCAATTAAAAATGGTTTCTATTGTTGAAAGTCAACACTTTTTCATGTTCTCGTCCGTATTTGTGCATAATTTACACTGAATTGAGTCTTTTGTCAAGAAGTACAGCGGTGTCTAAACAACTCGAAACTGGAGTATTCAACAATACATTTTCCTTTGCTCTCATTGGTCAAAATCAATCACATGACAATCTGCCCGAGGTTCTTTTGCTGAGTAAAATGTTATTATTGTTATTAATAAAGTTATAAAGTTCATTAATTAAACAAATAATTAAAAATTAATTAAAAAATTAATTAAAAAATTAATTAAGAAATTAATAAAGTTATTATTATTATTATTATTGAATATTACATGTAAAGACAATAAAGTAGTTCCTATATCAGGCCTGAAAGTTGTCATTGGAAACTGGATGCTCCGCTAATCTGCATATGTGAAGGGCACCCTGCAAGAACAACGTAAGTGATCTCTGATCAAAATCGAGATTCTCCTTGAGATTCTTTGAATTTCAAAGGAGAATTTGGGTTTTGATCAAAAGTCACCTACTCCGTTCTTGCAGGGAGCCCTTCAATTTGTTTATTGGAGCATCCAGCTTCCTTGAGGAAATGTCACAGAATACATGTACTGTAGGTCTGGCCCCGGTTGCACGAAAGGTGAATAGCGCTATCCACAGGATAAGTCCTATCCAATGGATAAAATTTATAGGATAACTGCATCAGTTTTATCCATTGGATAAGACTTATCCTGTGGATAGCACTATTCACCTTTCGTTGCAACCGGACCTGATATACAAACTATATTTACATACAAAGTACACGTAAAGTGAATGAACAAGAACAGTGCCATGGTTGAAACCCAAAACCAAATTCAAAAAGTCTAAAGAAGAATTTAGTCACAAAGTTATGTGATGACATGACCTGAGTAGTTAGACTTGCTCCAAGTCTCGTTCGTTTTCCCCCCCGCGAAGTATGCTACTTGGGCTTCCTGTGTTTGCTCAGGAAGCCCAAGCAAACACAGGAAGCCCAAGTAGTGTACTTCACGGGGGGAAAACGAACGAGACTTGGAGCAAGTCTACTGAGTAGTTAACTAACCTGACTGACTATCCTGACTGGATATCCCATAACTCACAGTACTGCTTGTTGGTACTGGTTCGGATGGAGTGCATGATGGGAAGGAATGGGGGTCTTGATTGGACATCCCATAACTCACACTACTGCTTGTTGGTACTGGTTCTGATAGAGTGCATGATGGGAAGGAATGGGGGTCTTTAGTAGGACTTACTGCCTTTGCTCCATCTGCATTGAATAAATAGAATAGAAATATAATAAAAATATGGACAGACAGACAGGTAAACAGGCAGACAACTAGCCTGCATGGCGGCCCAAAGGGTACGGATCGGAGGGACTAGGGATCGGAGGGGGAAGGGGAGGGGGACTGACTCTCCTCAGTCCCCCTCCCCTTCCCCCTCCGATCCCTAGTCCCTCCAATCCGTACCCTTTGGGCCGCCACGCAGGCTAGCAGACAACTAGACAGACAAACAGGCGAGGCAGCTAGACAGACAGACAGACAGATAAACAGACAATCAGGCAGGCAGGTAGAAAGACAGACAGACAGACAGACAGATTGGCTTGGAAGATTACTAGGTAGCATAATTTATACCTTGAAGCTACGAACAATGTTGATTGTTGTTCTGTTTTGATTAATTGTTTTATTTACCTATCCCAAGCATGGAGAAGAACGATTCGAATACTGGATCAGCCTCCAATAAACATAAAATATCCTCTACTGGGACCTGCAAGATCATCAATATTCAAACTATAACCATTATTGTTGAAGTGCGACCTACAAAATAGCTTGTCTGGTTGGTGCCTCGCACTGAAAGCTTTGCGCAGTAGTCTAGCATATATAGAAAGTGGGCTATTACCTCCATATGCAGGTCATCCTTTCCATGATCTTCTACAGAGGTGGAAGGTCCTTCAATAGTCTCAGTGATGACTATTTCTGAAACTTCACTGGGTTTTGTACTATGGATACAACAAGAGTAGTAAATAATGTGATGACAACAACAACAGCAGCAGCAGCAGTACTAAGCCTAGCGGTATGCAGGACGTATTTCATATTAATCCAATTAAATGGCATCCTCGGGAACCCAGGGGTATATTCTGTAGCTCGTTACTCGCTCCCAGAGAAATACCCCTGGGAACGAAGTCTGTTGGAACTTGTTCTGGAAGTCAAAATTACTCTCGTTTCTGATTGGCCGACCTAGCTAGGAAGGTTGACCAATCAGTATCAAGTATATTCTGGTTTGAATAGGACAGCCGCCACTTTGAATTTTGACTAACAGAACAAGTTCCAACAGCCTACGTTCCCAGGGCTATTTCTCTGGGAGCAAGTAACAAGTGACAGAAATAACCCTGGGTTCCCGAGGATGGTTAAATGGCCATTCACCACAACTCTCCCTGTAGCTCAGTAATAAAGCATCTGACTTAATCATTTGATTCCCATAAGGGACCCCGGATGTTTTCTGAGTCCCATGCCCAGCTATTTCCTCGCACACTGATCTGCTGGAACTGTAAAAGAAGCATTCTTCTCCGATGCAATATTTATTGCCATCTCGTTGCATAATTCATGCACACGTCTAGCTGCTAATTAGGTATCATGATTATACTATATAAAATAACTATGATATAACACATGCTCTGATTGGCCAAAGGATGCATATACGAGCATACAGATATTGAAACATTTTTGCAACGAACAAAAATGTATTGAAAACTTGCCTTAAAATCATATTGGTATTTTATAAAAGAAATACATTTAGAAAACTCGGCAGCTGTGCTCTATCGAGTTATAGAGGCACTTGGGAATTGCAAGAAGACTCGAGAAGTGCGAGAAGCATGAGGCGTAACTTCTCTCGTCGTCTTCCAATTCCCACGTGCTTCTATATAAACTCAACACAGCACGCTGCCTCGTTTTCTCTTTCTTCAATACGTTGCCTTAGCATCTCACTAGGAGTGTTATGAATAGTGCAATGTTTGAAACTAAGGTGTAATTTTCAGTTTTCAGTTTCTAATGAGTTTGGGTGACATTTTGTTTTGCATTTTTTTATTGCACAAATTGTGGGTTTTGTCATCCGCAAAACACAAAAGTCTGCAATTGCAGTCGTTGGCTGTTGCAATATTTTTATCTCTCTCATCTCTCTTATCTTATCAGAACATGAGAGGTGGTAGGAGAAGCATGAAATGTAGAAAGTGTTCTAATCAGTCCCCAAGTGCTCTATAACTACACATAGCACAGCAAACAAGTTTTCTATGTCTTTTATAAAATACAATGATGATCTTAAGGCAAGTTTGCCATTATTTTGTTTGGTACAAAAAATGTTTGAATATATGCGTGCTGTGTGCGCTCTCCTTTGGAAAAACAGAGCGCACATTATATAATAGTTATTTGTAGCATACATGTACATGGGGTTATCAGTTTCCACAAAAAACAAACACATGTGGCTAAATATAATTTAGGCGAAGTCAAAATTAAGACATTGCTGGCCAGCAGTCTTCATCACACGTGACAATTACGGGGCACCCCTGAGGGTTTTAAGGGGCAAATCGGACCTCGTGACATGACTAGTCGCTCTGGTGAGTTTGTTGATCAGCGCGGCATCACAAACTGCTAGAAATCGAAGCTGACTATAAGGATCATTGCCCCACACAACTCTCCCTAATGGTAAGTATCGGTTAGGTAAGAACACTCCACTCATTCCTCTATCAGTGTGATGGGTGCCTTGTGGTGGACCGTGACAGGGTCACCATGGATACCTCCTAGTGTTGCTCAGAGGCTGCAGTCCGGCTCCCCCAAGTTTAAGGCACCTACCTCTAGGCTCATCTATTGCCGATGAGTTTAATGACGAATACAGTATAGACCCATCTGAAGCCTTAAATCCATTGTAACTTTATGTCTTACCTTCCAACAACTTTGTTGATGTTCTCAGCTAGTTTTTCTTGTAGTAAAGGTGTATTGAGAAATGCATCCAACAGAAACTAAACAAAAACAACTACATTAACCTGAACCTTGTTACAATAACAATAACAATAATAATAATAATAATAATAATAATAATAATAATAATCATCATAATAATAATAATAATAATAATAATAATAATAATAATAATAATAATAATAATAATATAATAATAATAATAATAATAAATAATAAATAATAATAATAATAATAATAATAATAATAATAATAATAATAATAATAATAATAATAATAATAATAATAATAATATTGTAATAATAATAATAATAAATAATAATAATAATAATATTCATGAAAAAAATGCTTGATTCTGATTGGCTAAGAGCAGCGCAGTTGAAAAACTCAAATTGTACTGAAACATCCCACTATTCACCTTATATGTAATCGATTTTCAAAATAAAATAAAAACAATTCATATACACTTTAAGCGTCATAGTTTAGTAATGGCATATACACATGTAGTACAATTATTCTTACTGGCATTGCGGCATCAGCAACCTTTTCTCCATCCAAAAGTTGTTGCAGATCAACAGTATCATCAGGGAACAACAAATCGATAGGAAGCATTCTAGACAAACGTAAAGAACTTTTAATACAACACTTAAGAGTAATCTCACAATCTGATTGGCTGGTTTGCCGTTGTCAGTAAGAGTACAGACACACAGTGCTTATGTCAGCATGTCGCACAACGCGAAGTGGAATTGTTTTCGGTAAAACTCCTTTCCTACTTTAACAGGTTAAAATGCAGATGAAACGTGTCCCCACTTGACGCCATAAAATATCCAAAACTTTGCAGTGGAATCACTAGTGCAGTGAGTCTTGGACATTTTATGACGTCAAGTGTGTGTCAACAAGAGTACAGACAACTCAAAACCATCTGTAATTTGTTAACTATTAAATCTTTATAGGTTCAACTACATGTACATGAAGTACCTAAAACATTTGAAATACAATGCAGGCCTTGATTGCATGAAAGGTGGATAGTGCTAGTACAGGTATAATAATAATCTTTATAGTTCAACTACATGTACATGAAGTACCTAAAACATTTGAAATACAATGCAGGCCTTGATTGCGTGAAAGGTGGATAGTGCTAGTACAGGTATAATAAATCTTTATAGGTTCAACTACATGTACATGAAGTACCTAAAACATTTGAAATACAATGCAGGCCTTGATTGCGTGAAAGGTGGATAGTGCTAGTACAGGTATAATAAATCTTTATAGGTTCAACTACATGTACATGAGGTACCTAAAACATTTGAAATACAATGCAGGCCTTGATTGCGTGAAAGGTGGATAGTGCTAGTACAGGTATAATAAATCTTTATAGGTTCAACTACATGTACATGAAGTACCTAAAACATTTGAAATACAATGCAGGCCTTGATTGCGTGAAAGGTGGATAGTGCTAGTACAGGTATAATAAATCTTTATAGGTTCAACTACATGTACATGAAGTACCTAAAACATTTGAAATACAATGCAGGCCTTGATTGCGTGAAAGGTGGATAGTGCTAGTACAGGTATAATAAATCTTTATAGGTTCAACTACATGTACATGAAGTACCTAAAACATTTGAAATACAATGCAGGCCTTGATTGCGTGAAAGGTGGATAGTGCTAGTACAGGTATAATAAATCTTTATAGGTTCAACTACATGTACATGAAGTACCTAAAACATTTGAAATACAATGCAGGCCTTGATTGCATGAAAGGTGGATAGTGCTAGTACAGGTATAATAAATCTTTATAGGTTCAACTACATGTACATGATGAAGTACCTATAAACATTTGAAATACAATGCAGGCCTTGATTGCGTGAACATTTGAAATACAATGCAGGCCTTGATTGCGTGAAAGGTGGATAGTGCTAGTACAGGTATAATAAATCTTTATAGGTTCAACTACATGTACATGAAGTACCTAAAACATTTGAAATACAATGCAGGCCTTGATTGCATGAAAGGTGGATAGTGCTAGTACAGGTATAATAAATCTTTATAGGTTCAACTACATGTACATGAAGTACCTAAAACATTTGAAATACAATGCAGGCCTTGATTGCGTGAAAGGTGGATAGTGCTAGTACAGGTATAATAAATCTTTATAGGTTCAACTACATGTACATGAAGTACCTAAAACATTTGAAATACAATGCAGGCCTTGATTGCATGAAAGGTGGATAGTGCTAGTACAGGTATAATAAATCTTTATAGGTTCAACTACATGTACATGAAGTACCTAAAACATTTGAAATACAATGCAGGCCTTGATTGCATGAAAGGTGGATAGTGCTAGTACAGGTATAATAAATCTTTTAGGTTCAACTACATGTACATGAAGTACCTAAAACATTTGAAATACAATGCAGGCCTTGATTGCGTGAAAGGTGGATATAGCGCTAATTACTCGGGCACTTCCGAAGGAAGCCCGAGTTATAAAATGCGTTTTCGGTAGTCGTCGTCGTCGTAGTCCGGTCAAAGAATGACGAAAGTATGCGACGTATTTAATCGTATCGAGTTTCAAGATTACTCAGCAGATAAGAAAAAAACAAACGACACACAGGACTCAAGTAGATTTGAATCTTAGTTTTGAAAGCAGCTGTAGATCTTCAAGCTATTAAAGGTCAGGATTCTAGTTCATCGTTCAATGACTAGAAGTGGTAGAAGGACTAGAAGCTCGCTTAAAATATATTTAACAAAAACAAACGTGAGGGCGTTATCAGAACCATCTGACCTATGCAACCTCAAGACGTATCATGTACATACTCACCCGCCACATGGTCTCCCTCGTCACTCAACTGTCACTGATTGTCATGACGTCAGAGAAATGATATTGTATTGAAGAAGATGTCCTTGTTTTATTCGACGTTCGAACCGTAACTCGAACCCGAACTCGAACTCGATTCCAAACTCGACGTTTCAGGATCTGAAGCTAGAGAGGGGGCCTTTACACGAACTCATCAAAATCAAATCAATTGAACTCAAAGTCAAAAGGTAATCAAATGAACTCAAAGTCAAAGGCAAATCAAATGAACTCGACACATACATGTATATACATAGTCTCCCTCGTCACGCAACTGTCAGTCATTGTCAGGTCTCTCCTCACGCAACTGACATTGTCCTTGTCATAAGCCCGAGTGTACGCTCATTGAGCGTCTTGTCTATTGTATAATAATCTTTATCCAGTAAATAAGTTGATCATAAGTACTTGCCCATCCTAAAAATACCAGCCCACTAGTCAACCTACTTTGCAGGGGATGGGTTGGGTAGATGTCGTTTCTTTGGTGGATTCCTGTTGATAAATTAAATAATCAAAGGTTCTGTCAGGTAATGGCATAATACGTTTCTACGTAAATGAAATATAATGAAATAAGTAGTTGCTATAATCAATAATTATAATATACAGTTGAACCTCCGGTTGCGACCACTCTCCTAAGCGACCACCTCTCATAAGTGACCACAAAGCTTGACATTTTGGGTGGTCGCTTTTGAGAGGTTCGACTGTATAAATATAATTTTACAACATGTTTGAACCATCTTAGAAACCTACCCTTTTCGCTTGGGTGACTTTGACTCGATACCTCCAATTGAACTAAGCATTGCCCCTGTGATTGCACTGGCTTCACTTTGCGAGTTTTCAATACTTTCACACATACTATCTGTAGGTGCCTCAACAACAATACTTGCAGTATTAACTGTTGAGGCACTTGTCCCATCTCGACTATTAGTACAAATTATTACATCTGAATTTGATCGGGTAGCCGTTGACATCATAGGGCCACTTCCAGCTACATCATTGATGCAACATGATGCAGTGGTCACAGAGGAAGGTTGTCTGCTTGTCAGATTTCTCAATGGTAGTGGTGGTATAATGGGGACATGTGTGTGAACACTGGGAATACTAACTGACTGCCATTTTGATGGAGATCCAACTGGGACATGCATTCCTGTCACAATCACAGATTGCACAGGTTGGATTCCATATTGTGGTACGTTGTCGTTTTGACTCCCAATAGCGCCACCTCTTGATTTAATCGCAGTTCTGGTAGAGTTGGAGATTTCAGTGTTATTTCTTGAAGAAGCTGGCTTTATTGTTGGTCTTGATGCTTGAATTCTTTCATAAGTTGTGGAACATGGGTTTTCTGTAAAAACATAAACAATGCAATTGAAGGGCTCCCTGTGAACTCTGATCAAAATCTAAATTCTTCTCAAGATTCTTTGAATTTCAAAGGAAAATATGGGTTTTGATCACAAGTCACTTACTCTGTTCTTACAGGGACCCCTTCAATTATGACATGGATGTACAATAGTAGGAGTTGCAAGGTACAGGTACATGTACTTGCATGCAAGCTCTTTTACACAAATCCACTAATAATTCAGGAGGAAAATACAATCGAAATCTGATAACCGTAGCAGAGATCTGTATATCGAATACAGAATCGTCCCCATTTGCATAGATTATAACTTTGATTTCCTCGGCTAAACTGCCTTCATATCATCAAAATTATAGTAAAATATAAAGTTATATTTAACAATTATTTGCCAAAGGCGAAGTGATTATCGGTGAATATTCACCAAGACGAAGTCGAGGTGAATATTCACCATAATCACTCAGCCTGAGGTGAATAATTGTTTTAGTATAATTTTAGACTTGAATATCAGAGAAAAGACGAAATTCAGGATTTAGAAAAATATTTTATTAGTACTTCCGCGTTGGTGATTTTACTTCCACTCTTGACCAGTGATTGTCAACTCATAATCACTGGTCGCTCGACCAATCACAGCTCGCGAAACTCTATATTCAAGTCTAAAATTATACTAAAAAGTACTATAAAATAATCACTGGATCTGATAAATCATTTACATGTAGCATACAATTTACAATAATCCAAATCTCTATATAAATTAAATATTTGAACCAAATAGGATGTTTATGTTTTCGTGCTGGTTATAGTATCATCTCCCCACTCTTATATGTCATCATTACGTCATAATTAATCTACTGCTCATCATTGTAATTTTTCCTGTAACCAGTTATTTTACTATGCCATTCACTGCCTCGTGCAGTAATTTTACTTGTTATCTAAATCCGTACAAATTACCAAATATGGTTTATCAAGCATCGATCTGTGGATGCGCAAGTTTACAAGGCGGTGCCACTGCGATTATACATTCCCGGCCAATCGGCAATTGCACCATTCTGTGATCTGCTTCAGTCCCAGCAAGTCTGACCATCGCATCGCCCGCCACCTCCCCTTGCCATCCGCGGTTTGTTGCTAGCTAGGCGTTTCATTTGCCCTCACCTTTACTGGGCCCAATTGGTTTTGGTTACCATGACAACATTTGTAAATATTTAATTTGATATTCTGTATTAAAAGCGGCTTTGGGGGATCAAGAAAATCCTAAATTGGTTGAGTGCATAAATGAAGATATAGGCGATTCGTATACAGTTTACGGGCTTGCTGTGTGGATTATTAAATTTTCTGCTTTAGTAGTGGCAAATACAGAACGATGTACACTATATACACGTGAATAAAAGTAGAAAGTAAGAGCAGATGTTTGTTTTCTTATTGTATTTGGGTTTTTATATGGCAGAAACTAACATGGGCTTCCTGTGGTGTGTGTCAATTTCATACTGCTGTTGTCAAGAAATTTTGAGAGAGGCCAAACATTTGATTCCTGATATTATTAGTAGAAGGGTTGGTGTAACTCGTGATGTAGTTACTTTTGAAAACGAAGGTGGCTCATTGGAGATATTTTCACTGCAATATTGTCAAATTTACACTATTGAAAAATGTTGTGTGACATAGGTAAAGATTGACAGCTGTCAATCAACAGGGATAGCTTCAAATATATCAGTGCTTTTGCTATAAATCAACAAAAGGCATACAATTACTCACATAAAAGAAGAAAAGAAACTATTGAATTGGGTGAGCAGGAAAGAGGCTTACTTTTATAGTACTTTTCAAGGAAATATTTGAATAATTACTGAAAAACGAGGGGGGGTGGTCTAACTCCCCCGGAATTGAACTAAAATCTTAGCTACTTTGGCTTGAGGAGTTTTCAGGTGAGGCCTTTCTTTTGGCTGAGTTTCATTGAAATCGGAGAGATGGCATGTATCACCCCTGCCTGGTCCTATGACTGATGCTCTCTTAACTCCATCACCGAGTACTATCGTTCTTCCATAGTTTAGCCCAGTAAACGAGCTCATTCAATGCAACACTGAATTTAGTATAAAGATAAGGGGAAGCGTGAAAACATAAATCATATTATTATAAATGATAAATGCTAATGCTGCTTAGTCGCTGTTTCTTCTATAAATCATATTATTGACCATTCAAATGCTGAACTGCTAATGCTGATAGTACATGTCAAGACATGTCATGTGTACAGCTTAGATGCTTATATATGTTTCTATAAATCATTTACTAAAATGTATTGCAACATTCCTAGTGTTTCTATAAATCATATTATTATGTTATCTAGCCTATGTGGTACATTCTTTCTAACTGTGTCACCAGGTGCTATTATCAAATATCCTGTTCCTGTCCCGTCCGCCTTCCAGATTTAGACTCATATTAACTTAGTCAATATCCACGATAAATGTATTGCAACATTTCTTACTTCTTTGTTTTTCTTTTATTTAAATATAAAAATCATATTATTGACCATGATAAATGTATTGCAACATTTCTTACTTCTTTGTTTCTATAAATCATATTATTGACCATGATAAATGTATTGCAACGTTTCTTACTTCTTTGTTTCTATAAATCATATTATTGACCATGATAAATGTATTGCAACATTTTGCTTACTTCTTTGTTTCTATAAATCATATTATTGACCATGATAAATGTATTGCAACATTTCTTACTTCTTTGTTTCTATAAAATCATATTATTGACCATGATAAATGTATTGCAACATTTCTTACTTCTTTGTTTCTATAAATCATATTTGATGATAAATGACAACATGATAAATGTATTGCAACATGTATTGCAACATTTCTTACTTCTTTGTTTCTATAAATCATATTATTGACCATGATAAATGTATTGCAACATTTCTTACTTCTTTGTTTCTATAAATCATATTATTGACCATGATAAATGTATTGCAACATTTCTTACTTCTTTGTTTCTATAAATCATATTATTGACCATGATAAATGTATTGCAACATTTCTTAAATCTTCTTTGTATTGCAACTACTATAAATCATATTATTGACCATGATAAATGTATTGCAACATTTCTTACTTCTTTGTTTCTATAAATCATATTATTGACCATGATAAATGTATTGCAACATTTCTTACTTCTTTGTTTCTATAAATCATCATGATATTATTGACCATGATAAATGTATTGCAACATTTTCTTACTTCTTTGTTTCTATAAATCATATTATTGACCATGATAAATGTATTGCAACATTTCTTACTTCTTTGTTTCTATAAATCATATTATTGACCATGATAAATGTATTGCAACGTTTCTTACTTCTTTGTTTCTATAAATCATATTATTGACCATGATAAATGTATTGCAACATTTCTTACTTCTTTGTTTCTATAAATCATATTATTGACCATGATAAATGTATTGCAACATTTCTTACTTCTTTGTTTCTATAAATCATTATTACCATGATAAATGACCATGATAAAATCATGTGATAAATGTATTGCAACAATAAATCATATTATTGACCATGATTTGCAACGTTTCTTACTTCTTTGTTTCTATAAATCATATTATTGACCATGATAAATGTATTGCAACGTTTCTTACTTCTTTGTTTCTATAAATCATATTATTGACCATGATAAATGTATTGCAACATTACTTCTTTGTTTCTTACTTCTTTGTTTTTCTATAAATCATAAATATTGACCATGATAAATGTATTGCAACGTTTCTTACTTCTTTGTTTCTATAAATCATATTATTGACCATGATAAATGTACCTGCACAATAAATAGATTTATCATGCATTACACACATCTTACTTCTTTGTTTCTATAAATCATATTATTGACCATGATAAATGTATTGCACACAATGTATCACGTTTCTTACTTTTTGACCGAACTCAATTGCCATCTTCAAAAAACATTTGAACCTTCAGAATTCATCACTTCGGTCATAGAAACCACATTCAACAGAACCCTTCCTTTTCACCCTTAGATTCCCAGAAAGTTAAATTACTGTGTAAGTTTTTATTAGATACTACATGTATATTCCAGTAATCGAGAAGAGAAGGCCAGTTATCTAGAGAATCAACTGTCAACTGTCAACTAGAGCTTCTTGTTCAAAGCACTGTTGTGGTCTTTTAGCCTGACTTGCTGAAACCTCTTGTCTGCCACTTCTTCAGCACTAGCGAAGATCAATTTTGGCAGCGACTCGTCAAAGTTAAACTCTCTCAGTGTAGTACAAGAGATTTCTGCCCAAGGACTTGGCCTCAAGCTTCATGTCGTAAAACTTCTCCTTCCACTACTTCAGCGAATACTCTAAAAATTAGGCTTTGCCAAAGCCTGTTGGCAACACAGTCATGAAAGACATATCTTCCTTTTAACAAGGAGTTTATAACACTTGAGTTTTGTTCTGTTTTGATAACGATACACCGTCTAATCTATCTGATCAAAATCATTATCGAACGCCAGTTATATCGCTTCAAATGAAGGAGATCAATGTTCATTTAAACAATAGAAGCGTTTGATTGACAGCTGATTAACCAATGAGAATTTTACATTCAGAATTTGAACGTAAAATATGAGGAATGTGGGGGTTTCATTGCAGGCGCTCACTTCCTCTCTCTCCCCATTCCCCCACTCCCCATTCCCCTCTCCCCATTCCCCAATCCTCTCCTCTTCTCCTCCCTCTCCCTTCTCCCGTTGCACCGCTACACAGGCTAACCCTTACTTTAACTGTCCAATAAGGACATCTAGGTTCTTCCAAAGAGAAGGCACAACAGCTTGAGTGTCATTATTACAAGCTGAAAATACAGTAACAATGTAGAGAAACTTGTTATATTATCAGCAAGTATGCATTTCATAGGGTTTTTTACTAACCTAGTGTTTTCACATCGTTTGTGAGCATGATTCATGTACAGTGAAGTGGGATTGTATGTTGTAATAATTATTGGTCAGGATTGTTTTGCAGCAATGTCTGCACCAAGTGCAATGGCCTACATGTACATGTATGGCTTGCTTTGAAAACACTGATTACAAACTCTAGCTTTAAAATACTGTAATTCACAGCGCACAGCTCTACATGAAGCAGCAAGGCATAATGGGATGGAGGTAGGATCGAACAAACAACAACGTAACGAGCAAATGGACAGGCGAGCGAATGAACAAACTAAGAGATGTGCAAACAAATGGTTGAATGAATAACTGAATGAATAGTTTAATAGTCTGACCAGTCAAAATACCGCCCTGGAGACAACCATGTATAAAATACATGATGTGTAAGTGAGTTTTTAAAGGTTGTTTAGTATTGTACCCGAGTCTTTCAATGATAAGTATTCTTGTAATATTGATTTAAGACTGGAATACTGAACAAATGGATCACTATCTTGTTTCTGGAGTAATCAAACAAAGATCAATATCAATAAGTGACTAAACTTACATTGTATTTTAGCATCATCAACAATAATAATAGTAATTGTAAAGTAAACAATGGTGCTGGTGGAAGGACAAAAGTGGTACCAGTGTGACAGCAATGGGGTGGTTGGTAGTCATATGCGTATTGGCAATTATAACAGTACTACATGTAAGTCATGGTGATGATTATAATCATATTGGTAGTGATCAAAGATGGTGGTAGTAGTCATAGTGACAATGGTCATGGTCATCATGCTGATGATTATAATGATATTGGTAGTGATCAAAGATGGTGGTAGTAGTCATTAGTGATAATGGTTATGGTAGTCATGGTGATGATTATTATAATATTGGTAGTGATCAAAGATGGTGGTAGTAGTCATAGTGACAATGGTCATGGTCATCATGGTGATGATTATAATCATAGCAGTGATCATGATGATTGTAGTCATGGTGATGATTGTTGTATCTTCATGTAGTCATGGTGATGATAGTGGAGATGCATGTAGTCATGGTGATGACAATGGTGGTAGTCATGGTGATGATTGTTGTAGGTACATGTAGTCATGGTGATGATGATGGTGATAGTAGTCATGGTGATGATGGTGATAGTAGTCATGGTGATGATGGTGATAGTAGTCATGGTGATGATGGTGATAGTAGTCATGGTGATGATGGTGATAGTAGTCATGGTGATGATGGTGATAGTAGTCATGGTGATGATAGTGGAGATGCATGTAGTCATGGTGATGACAATGGTGGTAGTCATGGTGATGATTGTTGTAGGTACATGTAGTCATGGTGATGATGATGGTGATAGTAGCCATGGTGATGACAATGGTGGTAGTCATGGTGATGATTGTTGTAGGTACATGTAGTCATGGTGATGATGCTGGTAATGGTAGTCATGGTGATGATTGTTGTAGTCATGGTATCAATGATGATGGCAGTCATGGCAATGATTACAATAAATACCAACTTCATCATTACAATCTGCAAGTGGTCAATGAAGGTTGTGGCAGTCATGGCAATGATTACAATAAATACCAACTTCATCATTACAATCTGCAAGTGGTAAATGAAGGTTGTGGTAGTCATGGCAATGATTACAATAAATACCAACTTCATCATTACAATCTGCAAGTGGTAAATGAAGGTTGTGGTAGTCATGGTGATGATGGTCATATTACATTATTATACATGCATTAGTTACCATTATAGCTTCATCACATTCGCCATGGAATGATTCTGCAGTCCTGTGTAGACCTTCCTCTTCTAAATAGCCTGAAATGCATAAATACATTAGTGTTCGCCTGCAGAGCAGGCGTTCTTTTGTTGTTTTGGAGGATTTGGGGGGAACTTTGGAAATGTTGGACAAGCAAGGAATGGGACCGAGCAATAAAGGAAGGGGATGGGGAGGGGAAGGAGAAGGTGAAAAATTAAATATCAGCAAGGACAATCCCCAAAGAATCTTTACTTTTAGAAGGCTTGAACAAATTTTCAGACGACAGATAACCCTGTTTTCCTGGGTGACTTGAAACTCTGAACTTTACTTTAAAACAACAATCACAAACTTGACAACTTTCGCTTGCACTAACAGCCATAGATACCGGTAATCTCCATTTTTTGACAAGTGTTCCGTGTGCTTATATCGGAAATGATCTTTCACTTCCGTTAAATTGGTCACTTTTTAATGGCTGGAGTTTCGATCATGCATAACTATCCGTCCTATCCGTCCTATCCGTCCTATCCGTCCTATCCGTCCTATCCGTCCTATCCGTCCTATCCGTCCTATCCGTCCTATCCGTCCTATCCGTCCTATCCGTCCTATCCGTCCTATCCGTCCTATCCGTCCTATCTGTCCTACAGCTACACTGAGCTACACGACCTATCTAACAGCTACACTGAGCTACACGACCTATATTAACCGAGTGTGAGGTCCGTACCATAAGTTATGGACTGAGATTTTTCACTGACTTATGGCCCAAGCGCGTAGCACAGGCCATAAAAAGTGAAAAAGACAAGGATCCATAACTTAAGGTACAGACCTTCCATATGGGAAGTTATGGACCACTAATTGCCCAAATACAATTCACCAATTTTATTTGCCATAATTTATGAGCCCAATTCTGACACTGACAATGTGTCGCTGTGTTTGAAGCATATGAAATAGATGTGTCTAGATTTAAACAAGTTCAATGTGTCTGGAATCTGATCTTATATCAAACTGGCAGTGTGTTCCACAACTTAGGCGCACACACAGAAACTGCACGGTCTCCATAAATAACATTGTTCGATCTACAATGTAGGAATGAACCATCAACAGGTTCTGACTTGCATACGAGTGGGAACATATTGATCAACAACTAGTGTATAACTGTCTAAAATACAATGCATAGAGTTGTTTTCGTATGAGTGGGAAGTAGTTACATGTTTGGTATGGTTCGTGCCATGTGTTGACGGTGATGTGCCGTGTACAATCATTGAAATGTAATGGTAGAGCATCCAGCTGGTTTCTAGTACATGTAGGTCATGGTTTCATGAACCTATCATTATCAAGGACTCTAGATCTTTCTGAGCAGATATCTATCTACCGTTACTTGACTCCATCCTATTGAAGGATGATTATTTCAAGTGGTCAGGGTTCCAACTAATCATCAGATTTGTAAGTTTGTCATATATCAGGGACCGCGGAGATGGGGGACAGGGAGGAGGGGTCTGGGGGATGGTGGAGGAGACTGAGGGGAAGGGGGTCGGGAGGGAGGGGGGGCCACTTTTAGCCAAAAAATTTGTCACAATATGTTGTTGTCTGATATATACTTTCAAGGATGCTCCGCGGTCCCTGTATATAGCTAATTGCATAATCGTTGTTGGGTTGAAAATCATGAAAGCTATGACCAAAAGGAATTCTGGGAAATTAAATCTCTCAAATAACACCGACAAATGATTGACCTTTTTATCCAGACTTGTAGGGTCTTTATAGTTAAATAGCTCATATACCTTCAAAACTACGAGAACATTGAATATATCTGTATGTAATGCGGGTCATGAACTGATTTCCCATCCATCCTTGCAGTCTCAGCTTCTATGATTTGTGATTTTCAACCCGACAATGATTATGTAACAAATATTACTGTTTCAACACATCTAAAAGTACAATATATTATATGTAGTGTTATTATCCAACTATACACATACAATAGTTTTAAATAAAGTTTAAAGTTTTAGAGTTTTGAATAATTGAAGGATGTAAATATCGGCTCTGAATCAGAAACTATAACAACATTGTCATTGACTTTAAACCTTTTTCCCATCGATAAGTCAAAGAGATTACTATATTTCGTAATCAAGACACAGACAAAATAAGAACAGATAATTCTGTATCAGTAAAGAACATAAAACAGATAAAAACTAAAGCCAAAACATTTCAAATTGATGATAAAACACGTTACTTGTTGTTAGTGAACCCAGGTCTCGAACAGAAATATCGTCAAAATAACGCCATTCTATGACCCAAAATTAGCTTTAACACTAACTTACCTAGCACAAGCCTTGCCAGAGAAGACGGTGGAATCATTTTGGCGTAAAAAGAGCCCACAAACTACGAGAAATCATGAGGAAAACATGATTTTCCAAGACATATGTTTTGTGCAAACAATTTTCGCGCGTTATTACAATGCAAGTGCGCATGTCCGTGAATAAGCACGGCGGGCTCAATAGTTACACAGGAAGCCCAGAAATGCTGTGCTTGTATTCCCTCCACACATTTATTTTTACTGCCACTTTTACTGCCACTTTCAGTTATTGCCACTTTTACTGCAAAAGTGGCAGTAAAAATAGATGGGCTCCGTAAATAACTGAAATTGGCAGTAAAAGTGGCAGTAAAAGTGGCAGTAAAAGTGGCAGTAAAAGTGGCAGTGAAAGTGGCAGTAAAAGTGGCAGTAAAAGTGGCAGTAAAAGTGGCAGTAAAAGTGGCAGTAAAAGTGGCAGTAAAAGTGGCAGTGAAAGTGGCAGTAAAAGTGGCAGTGAAAGTGGTAGTTAAAGTGGCAGTAAAAGTGGCAGTAAAAGTGGCAGTAAAAGTGGCAGTAAAAGTGGCAGTAAAAGTGGCAGTAAAAGTGGCAGTAATAGCGGCAGTAAAAATAAATGTAGAGTAAATTACGTGGGGAAACTTATAATGTTCTATGTTGTAAAATAAGTCGATGGGACTACGCAACCACGCTCAAGCATAACAATATACTTGTACATATCGTCTAGTAAACAGATAGTAACTAATGGGCCTGACGCCTGCATAAGCGCAAGCACAAAAGAAATGGAAAAAATACAATTGAACCTCCCGTTGCGACCACTTTCGTAAGCGACCAGTTTTCCAAAATACCAAAATTAAAATTCAGTTCCAAGTCAAATCACTATAATTGGAAAATGAAGCAAGTAGTCCAAGGACTCGGCAGACCAGTACAAATGGAACAATGGAACCTCTCGTAAGCGACCACCTCTCGTAAGTGACCATGCACAAAGCGGCTTGACATTTTGTGTGGTCGCTTACGGGAGGTTCGACTATATATATTATCTTCGCTTCTGAAAACTACACTTTTAACCTGAGAAATTGCAATGAAATTTGCAATTGGCCGGAATTCCATTTTTAAATCGTATTTGTCCAATCAGTCAACGCCCTATCAGATATCCTCGTATTAAAGCCACCGTAAACTACGTGATTTTCGCTCATTACGCCGAAGATTACTGAACGCAAATCCACGTTAATTCAGTTAATTCATAAAGTCTGCACTTTCCACAACAATTACATTAGGCTGAATAATCTTCTTGGCATTTCCCTTCTCTAGTATATCGTGCATGACTTGTCGTGCGCCGGTTCCGAGGTCACAACTCTTGCTTGTCAGTAAGCAGAAATCTGAATAGTAGTGAGTGTAGCTTAGATCACGTTCCAAGCTTGTGGACGAGACAGGCAGGATGTGGGAGGTCATGACACGATCACGGCCGTGTACGGCCCTGATTTTAGTATATGATTTGAAGGTAAACACACTGGGGGGACAGTTGTCACCTCTAGCAGGGCGATAGAGATACTAAAAAGTAATGAGAACTGTACTGTTTTTATTTATTTATTTTTGCTGTTAAATACGTACTGCCCCCCCCCCCCCCCCCCCCCCTTGAATTTTGGGTTATGTACGGCCCTGAAAATAGATGAACGATCGAGGGAAAGAACGAATAAATGAAATGAAGAAACAAGCATGACAAGTGATGAATGCGGAACAGGCTGGTCCCAATCCCTTTTGAACCCATGAATGAATGACTAAATGAATGAATGAATAAATGAATGAATGTATGAATGAATGAATGAATGAATATATGAATGAATGAATGAATAAATAAATGAATGAATATAAATGAATGTATGTATGAATGAATGAATAAATAAATGAATGAATATAAATGAATGAATGTATGAATGAATGAATAAATAAATGAATGAATGAATGATCTGAAGAAACGTATCGGAATAAATCAATCAATCAAACAATCTGTGAATGAAAAAGTGCACGTCCCTCAAAGTCGATCAAGCCTGCCGTTATACTCTAATCCCGCTGACCGACCAGATATTACTGATATTAAAGTTAATCTATAAAGAAAAACAGCCATTATTAAACCCACGTACATTCCATTAACAGGATGCAGAATAATCTGATCGCCAAAGTATGGATTTAATGAAAGTTTCAATTTTCAGCAGTTTTCTTTGTTCAGTCAATCGGCAAACCGTCCGGTATTCGACCATGCGGCAACATCCTAGCTATACCGTATTTAGTCGATTTGCCGTGTATACACATAGACCATAGAACCATATATGCAGTGTCTTATTAGGTCAACAACCATCAACCGACAATTTAGGATCGGAACCGAAAAGGAGCCCTGAGGACATGTACAATAGATCTCTTTAGCTTCGTATGTAAATTGCCCATTTCAAACCATGTGATGTAAACATGGTGTTCTCTGGAGAATTAGTCCTTTCAATATGAACGAATAAATTTCAGAAATATAAAGGAACAATTCTCCAGAGAATATCATGTTTACATCACATGGTTTGAAATGGGCAATTTGCATACAAGCTAGAGGTCCATTGAAAAAGTTCCGGCAATAAATTGCTTTATTGTGTTCAGTTTCAGCGGTCGTGTCGTACAATTGTACACATTTACACCTAACATTGACAGCGACAAACATTCACCATGCATCGAATATAAAGGCACAAATCACAATGAATAATGGACAAATGCACAGTTTGGGCTACCTGTGTATCAAAGCTGAACTTAGGCAACCGGGGAAACTGCTTTGTTTGACTCTAACTTAGGTCCGGGTGAAGAGTTCGTTATACCGGTGACTTCGTTATATAGGGTTTCGTTATATCGAGATTCCACTGTATGATATGGAGCCCAATTTCTCAATATAAAAGTTAGCCTGCGTAGCTTGAGCTTGGCGGTCTGGAAGGGGATTGGGGAGGGGAGGGCCGGGGAAAAGGACGGAAGAGAGGGGTTGAGTGGTCCAGTTTGTAGGTATTGGGCTCCCTGTGGTAAAAGTAAATGGAATTTCAACTCGACAAAAGCATAAAATGATCGAATCACAATATATAGCATTTTTTGGACTTCAGTATTTTTCACATGCAGTCTGTCTTCAAAGTCTAGTGTAACTTGACTGTATGTATCATCATGATGATTGCAATGACGTTATTTGAGCGTCAAAAAGACGTACTTGATTAGGTTGATATTTTACGATTTTAAAGATTTGTCGTTTAAAAAAATATTTTATCGCGTTGTTGTTGTATCAATGTATATGAAAACATGTGGGTTCAACCCCCTCAGTTTTCTGTTCTTTTCTATTCCTTTAATTCTGAACATGGGAGGAATAATGGGAGGAATTTTTTTTTTATTTTTTTATTTTATCTTATTTATTTTGATCGATGATGATGATCGATGGATTTCGATCGAAATTTCAAGTAAAAAGTGTTTACGCAACTTCTCGTCATCTTATTTATCATTTATTTTTATTTTATTTTTATTTTTATTTTATTTTTCATTTTTTTCGGATTTAGATAACCCTCACGGCTATCCGGACCTCTTTAACCTAATCAGTTCGTGTTTCTCTTGGGTAGTTAACTTTAATCTCAGTGTGCTATTACTTAGCTTCCGTTTGAATCCCTAGTACGTGCATGCATGAGATATCTATACTAGCGATATGATACAGAGGATTGAGAGAGGCGCGCGCATAATTGATATGTCATAGTTGGAGATATTGAGTGATAGTGATATGTTTGCGGTCTGTGTTGTACCGTGGCCTGGCATTCCCCTTCCCTTTATTTATTTACAAGACTTCCACCATACAAAATAACAGGGGGGGAAGGAAAAAAAGATAATAAGATAATCATAAGATGTATGGTGAGGGTCACACAACAGAGCTATAGGCTCTACATTAAGTGCGCCCAGGTGAAACAAACGAAATGTCGTACGTAGCGCTTTGAGGGGGAGGGGAGTGTGAGAAAAATTACTGCCGATTTTCCGGCTCCTTTTCATTCGTCCCGAATTCCAATCAGCGCTTTTCAGTGATCAGGAGAAAAACATGCACAAGCTGATAAATAATACCAAGGAAATTGCGATAATAGCTTAAAACTGCATCACATTGTTGGCTAGCTGGCTACCCATGGAATCCTTCTGAGTGTGTTCCTTTTTTGGGAACTGACTACAGTCAAAGCTCTCCTTGCGACCGCTCTCGTATGCGACCAGCTCTAAAACCCCGTTTCACTTGCCACTAAAACTCTGTAATGAAAAGTTCTCGTAAGCGACCGCTCTCGTAAGCGACCGCGACCACTATTTGGAATTACCAACTGGTCATTTCCTTTGTTTTCAAGTCCCGTAAGCGACCATTCAAATAATCTGATTTGAGTTTGTCAACACATCAATCCTTGATTTATACAAAACAGTTTTATACATTTCCCTCGTCATTAATCCGGACTCTATGTCGTAATAAACGGAATTAAGGGTTGATTATTTAGAGATGTGTGTGTGTGTGTGAATAAATTTGAATAAATAGAAGTTATGAATCTTTATAGATGTGACTTGGTATATAAACCTTATACGGCTCGCTAGCTTTCTGATTTTTTACAGTAGCTTAATTTTCAGACAGCAGGGGATCAACCGCTATTTTGATATTGTGTAAGCTCTCGTATGCGACCACCCTCATTGTTTCAGTTCGTGGTCGCTTACGAGAGCTCGATCATTCTCGTAAGCGGCCAGTTCTAGTTACGACCACTTTTTCGAATTCCCGAGGTGGTCGCTTACGGGAGCTTCGACTGTAGTTGTAAACTGTAACTCGAGCTTGTAGGTCCCATGCCCGGGGGGGGGGGGGGGGGGGGGGGGCACTAAGGGTAATTTTGGGTAGGGATGTGCCGCGGACACCTCAAAATCCTGACCCTATCCCAGACCTAAAATTTTGATTTTCCATACCCTATTCCATGCAGACTAACTTTAAAATGTATACCCTATCCCAGACTAAAGCTTAAAAATGTATACCCTATCCCAGACTAAAGCATAAAAATGTATACTAAAGCATAAAAATGTATACCCTATCCCAGACTAAAGCATAAAAATGTATACCCTATCTCAGATTGAAAGCGTGCTAAAGAGATATGTAAACTGATAGCGACTGATAGTGGCGTTATTGCGGAAACCATACCCTATACCAGACCAAAACGTACCCCATCCTAGACTAAAAGTGCAAAAACGATACCGTATCCCAGACCTATTAAAGGAGCTCAAAAACCATACCCCCCCCCCCTCCCCCCCCGGGATTTATTTAGACACGGAATCAAAATCACTAAAATTAAAATTAATTACAAAGTGCTCTCCCTTTGAGCCGTGTAAAAAGATAATTCTACATAATTATTATAATATATGGAATATAAAGAGGTTAATATATATTGATAGTTAAATATTGTTGTTGAAGGATGTTAAGGTGGTGGCCTGCTTGGCTTTAGAGGGGAGTCTGTTCCATAGACACGCTCCACGATAAACAAAGCTCTTTTTTAGGGCTTCCGTTTGAGGCCTTGGAATAGAAACAATTTCATTTACGCCTCTGATGTTATGAGAAATTTAAGGGGCGGAAAGGGGCGGAGATGATCGTTGTCTCTTTTAGCAGTGCAAATTACATATATATTCTGGTATCATTTGGGGTTTTCACGACGGAACACCAATATTTTAGTCATCAAGGTATCAATTAGGCCCGGGGGGGGGGGGGGGGGGGTACTCCCTTTGTCCAAGTGGTAGGGGTGATCGGCGGTCCTTTTAGGGTCGAAAATATTTCCTGTGTGTACCTTTTAGGGTTCCGACACAAAAGTCAGTTACGTAACAGTCCGTACCTTTTAGAGTCAATTGAAAGAACAGAAGAAAGATATTGTCCAGGCACTGATTAAAGTGCATATCAGAGTTTTGTGTTTCTTTTGAAAATCGATTATAGTGAAGTGAATAGTGGGATGGTTCAGTATTTTGTGATTTGAGCTTCGCATTTGCGAGTTATGATGGTTTGAAATTGTGATATGTTAATTAGGTGACGTCAACGCAGGCATCATTTATTATACAAAAGCGCCCCTTTGCAAATTACTGACATTTTTAAACTGGGATAAAAAGTTTATTCTACAACTTATATAAATGATGTTAAACTTTTATTTCTATTTTAAGAAAAGAATGCTACTTGAAAAAGTTAAAATAAGTTACGGCAAATGCCTGCATTGACGTCACCTAATTAGTATATCATGATTTCAAACCTTCATAACTCGCAAATGCGAAGCTCAAATCACAAAATACTGAACCATCCCACTTTTCACGTTATATGTAATCGATTTTCAAAAGAAACCCAAAACCCTGATGTGCACTTTAAACGATATTAGCACAATCACTTTTTCGCCATATATGGTCATATATGTCGTACCTTTTAGGGGTTGAAATCAACATGGCTTCAAGAACTCTTTTAATTTATGCGTACCTTTTGGGGTCGTTTTCAAAACCGACCGCCGATCACCCCTACCACTTGGACAAAGGGAGTACCCCCCCCCCCCCCCCCCCCCCCCCCCCCCCCCCCCCCGGGGCATTTAGGGTTGCACGCGAAGAAATCGAAAACGCTGTCATACTGTGTTGGTGTCTGGTTTGTTTTAGAATGGTATCTTTTTAGGGCTCAAATAAAGCTTAAGCCACGCCCAGATTGGTCTAGCTCCTTTAGGGGTTTAATTCAAATATTTCGACTCCCCCCTCTCCCCCATAAAAAAACGCGTTTCGGTGGAACTGACATTGACAGTGTTTGCTTTATATAGTCTCTGGAGCTATTTGTAACTACTCAAAAGCAGAGAAAAGTCCAGTTGCCTAAGGCACATAGGGGGCACATATCGCTCACCACCACTGAGCAGTTCAATAGAATGATGATTCCTGTTCCAACAGGAACTGACCTGTCACGTCAAGGCCTAAGAAAGCCTATTATTCCTCCAAATCTACCCTTAATTCTGCCTAAACTCGTCATGCATGAATGCATTGTATATGGTTTCAAGATTCTTCAGATGTAAAAGTCTACGACGGCGACGTCAACCGGAAGTGTAAATAACTTCTGTTCGGAGTTTCATACCTTCATAGTTGGTATTCCCTGTGGATGAAGTAAACTTCATAGCTGGCTTAGGCTTGGACTAAATACCTAATGTACGAATACCCCGAACAGAAGTTATTTAGACTTCCGTTTGACGATGCCGTCGTAGATCTTGAGCAGCTAATTAAGAGCCGGACACACGGTGCAACATTGCGCGCAACATTGCACGCAACACGTATTGTTGCAGCGTGTGTCCACCTCTGCAACATGTTGCACGCAATGTTGCAGAAGTAGAATCGAGTCCTACTTCTGCAACATTGCGAGCAACAAATTACGTCGTATTAGCGCGCGCTAGTCAATTGCGTGCAACATGTTGCAAAGATGGACACACGCTGCAACAAAATTGCCAGCAATGTTGCGCGCAATGTTACACCGTGTGTCCGCACCTTCCTATTTAGTTCTCGCCGGGCCCTCGACAACTCTGTAAGCCAAATCAGTGCTCATGCGCGAGCAGAATTAAAAGAAAATTAAGTCTTCTTAAAAAAGTATTTTTATGTCTGCGTTAGGCCCCGGTTGCACGAAAGGTGAATAGCGCTATCCACCGGATAAGTCTTATCCAACGGATAAAAATGATGCAGTTATCCAATAAATTTTATCCATTGGATAGGACTTATCCGTTGGATAGCGCTATTTACCTTTCGTGCAACCGGGGGGAAATGTAGCTGTAGCTATAGCGAAACGAGACGCCATTTTGAATCTAACGCCAAAATTCACGATGAATAGAAGGATATTCCGATTGCGGGAGCCTCTGAAAACATCTGTTGTTTCAACATTTTGAAACAGAAACGTACGCAAGTCAGTATATTCCGATAAGAGTGCGGGAGCCTCTGAAGCATTATATGCAATTGTGTGCACGTGGGAACCAGCGACGTACCAAATCAGTGCTAAGAAAATTAAGTCCTTCTTAAAAAAGTATTTTTATGTCTGCGTTAGGCCCCCGTTGCAGGATAAGTCTTATCCAACGGATTGAGATAGAGTTTATAACCGGGGGGGAAATGTAGCTGTAGCTATAGCGATAAACGAGACGCCATTTTGAATCTCGTCCCAAAACAGTGAATAGCCAAGGATATTCCGAGTTGCGGGAGCCTCTGAATTATATCCTGTTTTTCACTAGCGACGTACGCAAGTCAGTATAATATCACGATAAGAGTGCGGGCCTGGTGCAAGTATATAAGCACAATATGCGTTGTGTGCACGTGAAAACCAGATCGGTTGTTTCTATTTTTGGGTGAAAGAATAACAGAAGAATCTTTGAATTTTTTGCGTTTTTTCAAGCTATAATTCGCTAGTCGTGACCGCGTCGTGACCGCGCTGGGAGCTGCAAGGGAGTCGTTTTCGTATGAGTGGAAAGTAGTTACAGTACGGTCCGTGCCGTGCGGTGACCGTGTCATGTCCAAGCATTCTGATTGGTTGAGCAATGATTTTGTGCACTGTGATTGGTTGAATTAATAGAATGTCTTCGATTCCGTACCGTGACCGTAACTCCGTACCGTAGGTTTCTCACTTATATGAAGGCGACTTTATAGATATATCGGTTGTTTCAGTTCAAAGGAGCTTTCATTTTAGTTTTACCAAGGCCCGGATGGAAGGTTGGGAGCCGAACCTTCTGCACGAGTGGTCGGTGGACATTCTTTGCCGATATCGACCCTTCATCATTGCCACTAACCTTCGATTATACTGTGGCTACCACCTCTGGATCTTTCCAACTCTAGCCTGGTACTGATATAGTAATTATGTATTAAGCCGCATCTACACGAACAAGTTTTCCTTGACAAGTTTTCCTTGACAAGGAAAAATTGACAATTTTTTGTCATCTACATGAGCAAGTTTTCCTTGACAAGAAAAAATTGGCGATGTTTTTGTCGTCTACACGAGCAATTCTTCCTTTTCAAGCAAAACTTGTCAAGGAAAATTTGCTCGTGTAGATTCGGCTTTAGAGTCGTTTTCGTATGAGTGGGAAGTAGTTACAGTACGGTTCTTGCCGTGCGGTGACCGTGCGGTGTCCAAGCATTCTGATTGGTTGAGCAATGATTTTGCGTGCTGTGATTGATTGAATAGATGTCTTCAATTCCGTACCGGGTTTCCCACTCATATACGAAAACCACTCTATTATAGTGAGTAATCTGCGGTAGATCAAGTATTGCAAAACCTCTCCCAAATTTATCCTTGAAATTAAACTGACTGGACTTACTAATTGATTGTCTCAATTTTCAAATACGTGTAAAGTGTATCGTTCATGGCCCCCTGGCTTGAGGCGACGTGCATGATGCAGCTCCGGTCTGCGGGTTCATCTTACTATACACACTATAGCTCTGTTTTAAAACACAAATGCTCCCTGAGAGAGAACACTAGCTTAACGCATATTGGAAGAAGAGCGCACATTCAGTCAGGGATTAATGTAAGGTTCCTTCACTAATTCGATAAAAGTAATCGAATCAGCCTATGAAATTATAAACCCTGATTAATGACTAGATGTGCTTACAGCGTTCAGGATAACGAGAGAGAAAAATATATAACGAGTAGCGATGGACCAACGCGAGAACTACCTGTGACAGCTTAAGAGAGACGAAAGGGGGAGGGGGGAGGGGGGGGGGGGGGAAGGGGGAGGGGGGAGGGGGGGGAGGGGGAAGAAAGAAAAAAACGGAATAATCATGGATCGCGCGATATCCGGCAACGGTTTCTTTTTGTTAGACTCCTTTCTTCTATTTGACTATTTCATTAATTCTTGGCTGATTCATCCATTCTTACTAATTTCTGTCTTTCTGCATGTCTGTCTTCTCAGTTCCATCAGTGTAAAGCACTAGAAAGACTAGAAAAAACCCGCACTCTTGGTAGTGTAAATTCGGTGTAACTTCTCAATATGTACTTTTAATTTACACGGAATTTACACGAGAATTTACACAGAATTTACACGGAATTTACACAGAATTTACACGAGAATTACACAGAATTTACACAGAATTTACACGAGAATTATACAGAATTTACACGGAATTTACACAGAATTTACACAGAATTTACACGGAATTTACACGAGAATTACACAGAATTTACACGGAATTTACACGGATTTACACGGAATTTACACGAGAATTACACAGAATTTACACGGAATTTACACGAGAATTACACAGAATTTACACGGAATTTACACGAGAATTACACAGAATTTACACGGAATTTACACGGAATTTACACGGAATTTACACGGAATTTACACAGAATTTACACAGAATTTACACGAGAATTACACGGAATTTACACGGAATTTACACGAGAATTACACAGAATTTACACGGAATTTACACGAGAATTACACAGAATTTACACGGAATTTACACGGAATTTACACGAGAATTACACAGAATTTACACGGAATTTACACGGATTTACACGGAATTTACACGAGAATTACACAGAATTTACACGGAATTTACACGAGAATTACACAGAATTTACACGGAATTTACACGAGAATTACACAGAATTTACACGGAATTTACACGGAATTTACACGGAATTTACACGGAATTTACACAGAATTTACACAGAATTTACACGAGAATTTACACGAGAATTACACGGAATTTACACGGAATTTACACGAGAATTACACAGAATTTACACGGAATTTACACGAGAATTACACAGAATTTACACGGAATTTACACGGAATTTACACGGAATTTACACGGAATATACACGGAATTTACACGAGAATTACACAGAATTTACACGGAATTTACACGGAATTTACACGAGAATTACACAGAATTTACACGGAATTTACACGGAATTTACACGGAATATACACGGAATTTACACAGAATTTACACGAGAATGATGACACAGAATTTACACGGAATTTACACGAGAATTACACAGAATTTACACGGAATTTACACGAGAATTACACAGAATTTACACGGAATTTACACGGAATTTACACGGAATTTACACGGAATTATGCGCTCGCTCACTCTTCACCAGTGTAAATTTCGTGTAAATTTTTAGTAAATTAAATTTGAACCCATTTACACACAATTTACACGGAATTTAGACCGGGATTTTCTTCGATCCTTGCTTCTTGTCAGTCTTGTTCTCTAACCATAATTATTCTCTAATCTATATTGTTGTCCATGTTTATCTTCGAAATTTATTTCAATCACGTAGCAGCTCAGATGCCTAATTTTTTTCCGCTTTTCATGATGATTCCAGCGTGAAAAATCAGTAGCAATTCGCCACAGCAGCTGGGTGCCGAATGCAGGATGCCATTGGAAGTATTGTTCTCTCGTTCAATTCTAAAAATCCTTTTCTTCGCGCCAACCTAGGAACATGTCATTCCACAATAGTTCAGTAACGAGAGTTTTCCTAGGCGCCGCATGACTCCACGAGCCTAGCTCGTACCTAGACTGGTTCTCTCGGCATGGCATCGATTGGAAGACCTTGCATACGACGGCCACATACAACCAAATCAATATTTAGGGGAAATTTTTAAATGGTTGGGTTTGAAAGACGTAGATAGTTACAGATCGTTAAAATAGGCGACGTGGGATTTTGAATAAAATATTGATAATCTGAGTGATGTCGTGTGGAGTACAGGAGGCGATTGTATTTGATTGAGTTTGTAGTCAGCATTTTGCCGCAGGGCAGTACACCGCCAGTAGCAACTCAGACAAGATACAAGTTTTGAGAATACAGTATATATATTCAAATCTTGCTCGCCGATTTGTCTCTCTTTGTTGAATTGCAGGGGAGGGCAGGGGAAAGCAGGGGGAAAGCAGGGGAGGGCAGGGCAGGGCATGGCAGGGGAGAAGGCCGGGGACACGCGAATGAATAAAAAATCGAGTCATGATGTGAAGTGCGAGTAACATAATCGGCCTAGCTTCACTGACTGGTGCTACGCCGCAACCAATTCTCCCAAATTCACATCACTGTCTTTTACAAACTACTGCTAAATCGAACCAAGTAAGCACACACCAACAATAAGATCGACCGAAAATTGGAGATCCCTAGCACCGATAGTTGCATGAGATAGTCGATTGGAAAATTGAAAGAAAGATTATCCTATATATGAAACTTTGCTTGCTTGCCGCGGTTGATCGATCGATTCACTATGCCGATCAGTCTATTGTATAGCGTGTCGATCGTGAGTTTATATTATTATAACAGTGAAAAAAATGCACGAAAATTATGTGTAAAAACCATATTAATTTAATATACACGGAATTTACACGGAATTTACACAGAATTTACACAGAATTTACACAGAATTTACACGGAATTTACACGGATATATAAAGCAAGCAAACGACGGTTCTGCTCTGTAGCTGGATCTGGGGACCTCCACCAGTACAGTAATGATACATTTAAACAGTGCTTGCCACCCCCCCCCCCCCCCCCCTCCCCCCCCCCCCCCCCCCCCCCCCCCCCCCCCCCCATCAGTGCCAATGCCAATTACCATCCCCACTTTGTAAGCGACTTTATATAAGAGGAAATAGCGGTACGAGGGCCAGTATTACATTCTTATGATTTTCAAGAACAAACAATGAGTAAAAATACTCGGCTCCGGGCTCCACACAGCTGAAACAGTATTTCAATCTAAAATATATTTGTACTAACATCATATAGTGTGCAAATAAACGCTTCGATCGTCTAGCTACGTTCCTTCACAATATGAACAAACTATACGGTTAGACGGAGCATTTACACTATAGCATTTTAATCGCTCATTGCATGCCCCTATCTCTCTTTGTTTTCAAGTAGACTTTCAAACGTTGCCATGGTAACGATAAGCTTTTGATGAGGAGAGAGCCTTTATAATGGCCGCCCTTTTTAGACTGACACCCAAAGAAACGAAAGTGAGAAGTGTTTTAATGTGTTACTGGCGGCCAGCCGTCGCAATGAGAACATAGATTCAGAAGAAGCGACTTACAAAATTACTAAATCCTTTCGTAATCAGTGCTTTGCGTAAATCTTGAAAGCTTAATCGTTTATTTTCGCCAGTCAGTTTTTATTTCAAAAAGCGACAATTTTGTCCAACTGCGCGCAGGTTCTTCAACGCAGTCGGCTACTCAGTTCGAAAATCTCAAAATACGACCATTGGCAAAATTTTAATTTTAAAAAGGGCCAAATTAAACTGAACACGACGTTTACACGTATTTAAACTTCCAGCATATTCTGACCTTGGACGCTGCCGGCATATAACCTTGTCATCCGTTTTGGTTATGAATGGGTTTTTCGGGAGACATTGGGGAACCGAAATTGCATGAAAGCTCTCACAGTGCTGTGAAGCACAAGATCGATGAAGCGAATTTAATATGACAGCGACTCTCAACGGCAATGATTGTATTGTATTGATCTACTCTAATTGAAAAGCAAATCAAACATGGACTACGGTATAAACTGTAACGTTTTCCCACTTCTTTTGTGTTTGTTTTTCATTAACATGCTTTTTGCCACGGAGCGATGTTTGGCCTTTTCAGTCGTTAGCGGAGAACGGATTGGTCGCTACGCAACCATACGTTTCGTAGCAGCAAATTATCTTTCAGTATAAACTTTTATACGATGTCGCCAGAAATTTTGTTTTCTTTAATTCAATATCTATCAGGTTTTAATTCCGTTATTTCTTATTTATTTTTACTAGTTTTCTGGCAATACGTTTCTTTCTGTTATTCAAATTCGTTTTCAGAATCGACCGACTATGCATAAGACACTTGAGATAATTAATGGCATTATTTTTGCATACGAAATTATCTCTACCTTATTTTTCGGCTATCTAACGTTATACTTAACGAAAAAACTGATAAAAACCATGTTGTCAAGCAAAGATAATTCATATTCTAGTGGATTTTTCGATAATATTTATAGTTTAGTCTCTACTCGAGTGGAAGTGTTCGTCTTTATATTGACGCAGATGTTGAAGATGATGAGCGTTCAAGCTCTTCTATGACCGTTCCTAATGGGGTATGACAGCCAACAGACATAGCACGCATTTCACCGAAATCTCACGCGAACTCACTCATCACGCACGGTTTTCGATCGCAATTTCTTCTTCTTTATTCTAAGGCTGCCAAGATTTTAAATTCAAACTTAAGCGTTTCAAACAAGCCAAAAAGTAGTCTTTTTACGAGGGAAAACAATCTCAACTTGAAGCATATAATTTCATAATCGTTGAACGTGTTTAACAACATGTTCTGCTACAAACTTTTTCGAAATTACGTAATTTCTATTTACCAAACAGATTATAGTTTATCAGATTCCCTTTTCTTGTAGTGTTGATAGATAGACGAGACATTTCAAGTTTTCTTCCTTTTCACCAAAGAATATCTCGAAGAATATCTTGTAGTTTAAACAACAGAGTATCTAAAAAGTTTCAAATTTTGATGACTTAAAATATTCGTGCTTGAATCCGTCTTCCTAGTGCTATACTGCTCAGAAGAACTTATGGCTATCTTTAGAGCACTTTACTTTCTCTCAATCTGTTCTAGCACTAGCGCTACGCCGCCGTCCTCCTTTGCTATTTTTATTTTTTTAGGAAGATTATTTTCTGAAGGCACGTTTTGGTGGTCAGTACGTGTTTTATCCAATTTTCAAAATTATTCTTAAACCGGATAATATTCTGTACTCCCAAAAGTCAAATTTCAATAGTAGGCCGAACAAAAAAAAAGTCACTCGGAACACCGGCGGTACAATAACAAAACATATTTTATATAGTCCCCGCGTCGAACAAAACGCCAATAATATCCAATCAAATATTAGGTTGATTAGCGAATTGCTATCTCTGAGTATGTGGCTTATGTAGTCTTAAGTACTTTTAGGACAGACTTCAGTTCACTGATTAAGAACAATCCGAGGTACATGAAGTTGAACCGAGTTAGTCGTTGAGACCCTTTATATTGCTTTATGAAAGCATACAAAAAAACCAAAGCCCCCCAGAGATTTATAAGCGAACGAGAGACTAATATTGAATGACATAACTTTCCAAGCATGGTTTTGTATCATGGTGGGATTTGGGAATTAATGAGGTATTGATATATCAAATGAACTAGGGTTTGACAGCTCTGGGTTTGGCTGGACACAAAGTTTGAATGCCACTGTAAATTCATTACATGGAACTTTGGCAACGAAACAAAAGGAGCTGGTTTGATTTTGATTCCACTGACCTAAAGCTGTCGAATCCAACTGGTACTTACTTAGTGCACAATGAAAGTAATAGAAGACAGTAAAAAATTTGCATAGGATAGTCAGTCAACCAAATAAGCACATGGCAGAACATGTACATGGGAACAAACAGAAAAGCATGCAACAGGACAGAATTAACTTCTGTGCAAGTAGAACTTCGACTAAATTAAGATAGAACACCATACCATTCCATGCTATGAATATTTCAAATGTGTGGTCACTAGTGTCATGGATTTAAAACCTTCTTCTCCAACAGAAATAATTTATTTGAAATTATAAATACTCAAATGGAAAATTAGACATTGAACATTATAGGAAAAGTACACTATATGAGGCAGATCATCACTAATTTACTGTAGTATATATATATATGGATATCATACAATAACCTATTCACTCGATACAGCTTCCATCAAAAACTTTAGTGCATTTTATGTATAATAAATCAACATTTGTAAGGATGGCTCAGTCAAGCTAAAGAACTACACTATATATTACATGAATACTATCTATACTATCAGTTCACCATTAATGTACAAAATATGGAAAAAAAAGATGAGATGTAACAGAATAGTCACGAGTGCCATAATAAACAATATTTTACACATTTTACACAGACCAAATTATAACTATACCAATTAAAATAGTAGCAAAGCATTATAAATTGAGTCTACAAATTAAATGATTAGCTGTAACATTCCACCTAAGTCTATAGGATTTTGATGTATAATTTATCACAAGTTGTCCATTTAGATATAGTAACACATGTCAAACTGCAAGGGCTAATTATCACAAAATGTTGCACCTAACTTTTGAAGTTTGAGGTGTCCACAGCAAATTTTATGTACTCTGGTCTCTGGGGAAAGTTAATATTTCATGGTTTATTTTCCAGTTTTGACTTGGAGCGAGTGCCATCTTGATCACCAATGTATATCACACGAAATTCATAAAACCATAACTGATGATTTCTTCCTTGTCATCATAGTAGGGATCCTGGGAAGCTGCAACTGGAGGAATCTCTTGCAATGCAGCCTTTGGCACAGACACCACTTGTCATGAGTCACACTGAAAGATCTTAGTTGTTCTTGTAGGGAAATCTCAGCTATCTTGCAGTCTCTTTGGGAGAGAAATCTGGTCTGAATCAGTTCGGGTTGCATTGGGGGCTACATAGCTGATTAGAAACTATATGCAACAGCAGTAGACGCTGTTTCAGTACAGTCTAGCTGACAGTTCTCCCACAGTCACTGGAGTGTTAGTAATCATAGGGGAAACAAGCTGTTCGAAATCAAAGTCAAAACCCCCATCACCTATGTTCAATTCATTCGTAATGATAGTATCCATATCGCACTCAAGTTCCTCGTGAAATGCATCTAGTTCGAGATCACTAGGAAACTTATCATGTACACGTTGCAATTGAGTGCCATTGCAATGCCGTTGTCCTTGCAGCGGTTGCTGCATATTAGTTTGAGTCTGGGACGCGTAGTTAGTATTTACCAGAGAATATAAGTACTGATCGTAGCTATCCATCGGCGTGACATCGGCTTGGTTCATTGTACAATTTGTAGTACAATTATTATAAGCCGGTTGAAAGACGGTCATCGGGGTCTGTTGTGTATGATGGACTTCCATCTCACTGTCTCGTGGATATGTCATCATTGAGTTTTCATGGTTCGATATTTCTTGAGGATAAGATTGATATTGTTGGCGGCGGCTCATCGCTAAGCCGTTGAAGTTAGGTTGTTGCCTTTGGACGTTCATAGCCGGTGTTCGATTATGGTGGTGTTGGTTTTGAACAGGCTGGAGGTATGGACTTTCGTAGCCCGTGTCGTAACCATTAACTGGGCTGATAGTCGGCGTTGGATGAATCTGCTCTCCTTGCGATCGGTCGTTTGAAGGGAGAAGGTTTGAGACCGGCGACAAGTTGCTCCTAATCCTCCGACTTTGGAGCTTAAGCGACATAGAATCAGCCATCATTGTGGTCAATTCGTCGGCTGCAGGATTTGGAGTGCTCGCCATGTTATGTATAGGTGAAACTGAGTCCTGGATTTCAATTTCGTCGTCATCTTGTGATGGTATTGGAGATAAGCGGCCTATGCTACTGACTGTGGAAGCATTAGACGAAGTTCTTGGTCGACCAAAGCTATCGTTCAAAGGAAATGGTAGCGGGGAATCGTGATCATATTCCACAAGCTCAGGAACAGTAAGCAGCGAGTCTGAGCTGGAGCTAGTTGGTGATATATTCCCAGGCGAGCTCGAGCGATTTAGGTCGCGAGTTCTTCCGATTGACGACCTCGGACTGCCAGGTCTATCGCTCTCCTCCTTCACTTTGTCTTTTTTTCGGCCGCGTTTCTTTTCAGTTCCTTTTTGCCCTGCTTCGTTGAGCGACTTGGAGCGTCCACGGCAAGTCTTATTGCCTTTAGCATCGGGGTTTATAACCCACCACGAGCTCTTACCGTTGCCTTCGTTCTGGACTCGAACGAATTTGCTGTGAAGACTCAAGTTGTGACGAATCGAATTCTGGAAGAAAAGACTTCGGATCAGAAAGAAACGTACAATTTTGCCTGCAATTCCAAAAGTCAAGTAATCCAAAGTCAACCTGATGTATAGCTGTATATATCACGCTAAACTAATTTCACACACGAACTCTTCTTACCTTCCAGCCAGCCGAGCTATTGCTATCACCCTTGTCTCTGAAATACGGAACGCTGTTCACCATCCAGTCATATATTTGAGACAGTGTCAGCCGCTTTTCAGGAGAGCTTTGGATTGCCTGCGTTATAAGATCGGCATAGGAGAAGTTTCCCCATGCATTCTTCCTCGAGCTTTTCTTTGGGCCTTCGCTAGTAAGTTGCTTCAAAGCCTGTTCGGTGTCTGTAGATTCGGGCTTTGGGGGAATAAATTCTGACGGCTCTGGAAGCGGCCATGTATTCGAGCGTGGACGATTGTCACGTCTTTCTTCCACCAGGTCGGACTCATCCATGACAAATTCCAACAATCAAGACAGCTGATGATATTAAATCACGGTCACAACTACAGAACATGAAAATCTTCTTACTTTTCCTTCGCCTGTTCGAAGGTGAAAAATATTCTATATGCGGGTTGATCGGAAATTAGCTCCAACGTGACGTCATGTGTTGTCAAGGGCAATACTAAATTGATTTTTGATTGGTCTAAAATTGACAGCTGGCTCCACCTATGAGAGTGAACCAATGATGGGTCTCGACACTTACGATACTCGGCAGTAAATTGACGAGCCAATGGGCGCAGAACAAAACTTGTCAGGCAATTGTATTATCGCCCCCGCTTCAGTCACTTTTGTTGTCATTCTTTTACAGTTAAGCTATACATTGTTATGGATTTGTTACCGAAGTAGAACAAGGATAATAATATCGGCGACCTCACGCGAATAACTATTGTTCCATCCAAAAATGCCCTAAATGGATGTACTAATTGATAGCGACATATCTCGCAAAAGAGGCAGAAAATCGAATATAATGCTTCCTCAAACCATTTCCGGTTAAAGAAACCGGAAGTACGCGTTGGATAGACTGTAGTACTTCTTGTACAAGCTTTTTTTCAGCCATTGTTTAACTGTACGGTACGGTGTTAAATGCAATCTAGTCACATGTTTTCTAATGAGAAAGACATACAGTCAGACGTAATTGCTCACTTGTTTCAAGCAGGTGGTAGTCAGTATTCATAGCGTAAACATAGAGTACAAATTCACAACCTATCGTATTCATTTCTTTCGTCCGATTCACATTTTTTATCACTTTATGACGAATCGAAGAAGTTCGCGGTTTGTAGCGAGTCACGTTACGTGGCGGTGGCGCGCCACATGATTCTAATAATTACAGAGAATGAAAAACGAACCATGTAATATATGTATCAAGCTTAGAAAACGAGTGACACGTGGTTTTGCTGGTATATACCGATCTAGAGCAACCAAATCGCCAAAATTCTGATTTTCAGAACGACTCTGAATATCGCTATCATGAGCTTTCAAAACAATTTGCTTCGAGAATATTCCAAAAATATTTTATAATGGCATTTTGGTTGCCTTGTGAACGCTACACCGGTCACGAAGCCAATATCTTCTCTTCATAGCGAGTGTACTTATGGCCATGAATGTAATACCAACTTTAATATTTTCCTAACGACCAAAGAATAACTAAAGATAACATGTGTATTTGCTTTGGATTTTTTAATGCGCTGTTTATGGGACACTGTCAGCTCAGACACTACATTCACTAAAAAGAGCCCTTGACTGAGACTGGAAGGTCAAACATTAGGTACATGCAACATGGCATGAAAAACCTCAATGATACGAGCAGGTTGAGACTTTTGAATGTATTGAGTTTGGAGAAATAGCTTGTCATTTCCATTGTTGATTCAAAAAGCTAAAAAAATTTTTATCAAAAGCGTAATAACTTGTTCTTCAGCTATTGTTGGATCAGTACGCAAAATGTTTGAAAGCCAAAAGTCAGAGTTTTAAATACTGATATAGTGCGGACAGTCGTCGTGGCTTTTCGTCAAGTTTAGTTTTTACGAATTGACAAGCAACAGACTTCATAATTCCCCCCTAAGAGTTAAAAAGCACAACTGAAAGAGAAAAGAAAGCGCCGTGAGGTTCTTGTGTAATTACGGATGATTTATTTTTAATTTCAGGAATCAAATATCGCGCAATGGAAATTTCTGTAACACTTGGCTAAAGTCACGATAGATTGCACAGAATTTATTAAAGCGAATTCAGTTTGCCAGACAAACCGAAATTTGATGGCCATATTTTCAGAACAAATATCATTCTGTATCCCTTTTGAACACTCGTCTGTGAATATAAAACATACATGTATTGTATGCCCAGTTGATTTATTGAACAACAATAACTTATATAAACGTCACTATACCACGCGTATTCGCGTGGGTTGGCTGAAAGCTACCACAGACGGATTGGCTTTTGAAAGTTTCCTACAAATGAAATAATGTAGGTTTTACGCTTGCGATGTAAGAAGGCGGACATTTCCTGATGATAGTAATCAAGAGAACTGATTATCGAGGAGTTTTTTATTTTCTTCTTCTTCCGTCGGGCAGAACATTTATCAAAAAGCACTAATTGACTTGATTTCAAAATGATTTATTGAAATGATTTGTCCTGTCAGGCGATAAAATGTGGATTTTCAGAAGTGCTTTTATGGATTTTCTCGTGTTTTCAGTCAGAGACTCCAAAAAGGAGGTTCAAATACTCCAACTGTAGCAAATATAAGATAAAAATGAGCTTATAGCACTTGAATTGATTCTTAATTGTTTCATCTTTAAGGACATCACAGACTTTTAAACTCAGCGTAATACAAAGCAAGACACGGACGCGTACCGTCGATCGTTTCCCGCCAAATCCTAACGCACACAAAGAGCACATGGTTTAGTCAATGTGGTACATGCTGTGTTGACAAAACTGGTAGAAAACCGGATGTGAGAGTTGTATTGTCAACCTGTTACAAATGTAATTAAGTTATCTTGTCTTTTTGTCTCTTTCGCTCTTCTCAAATGGAAAGCATTGTCTTTAAACTTACGTACTGGGTGTTTTCTTTTTTTGGAAGATTGTTCAGTGTTGTTTATAATTTCGTGGCACGTTTGCAAGGCAAGGTCATCCAAGGACGTGGAACTCAAGGTTACGGAGTTCACTTATTTTGATTCAAAAAATGGTTTTAAATGAAAATAATTTAACAGAACTTGTAAGAAAGTAAATGACTAGGGAATGGACTGAGATGACGAAGTTCAATCGGAAGCGACATTAAAAAATCTCGAGCTAATGCAGGAAGGAAAGATTGTCCAAATCGATGACTGGAGAAAAAGACAGGAAACTCCAATAAAGGCATCAAATCTCTTTGCAATGTGAACAAGAGATGATGAATTGCAGTTCCGAAGAACTTTCTGTGGGCCAAAACTATTAGACAAATGTATTTTTCATTACTTAACTCTTCGCTCGCAGTGAGTACTGTAGTGCGCTATACTTCCAAAGGAATGTCAATTGGTCCACGTGTCACATTATATACAATATGATTACGTGAAAAACTACATCTGCATCGAGACTTAATAAATTCTCTTAACCGTCATCTCATTGTTCAAATTATCAGCTATTAATATCAAAACATAAAGCCTGTCAAATGTGGCGAGTAGTAAATAAAATTGGGTCACCGCGCTCAACGACTGCAGTGCATGGCAATTACAATTGTACGCTAAACTAGACACGTTTCCATAATAGGAAACATAACTAGCATTCTACGATATATGACGTCATCGGATGTAGTCTGTTGATTAACCCTATAGCATTGTACTGTAATCGAATATATCGGCGTAATCATTATGGAATTTGCTGGAATAATTCAGCGGCAACGTAAGGCCTGATAATGACTTTTTATATTCTTTGTGGGGGAGTAGGGGTGTACTAGCTGAATTACCTTTAAAGGCGCCAGTCGGTAACTAATGGCGCGCGTCCGTCTCCTCTGACGACAGCTTTGTAAATAATACAAATATATAGGTGCGTGTAACACCTAAATTGAAACTTTATATGCATGCAAATAATATCTAACAAATTATTTAAGCAAGCGATGTTTTAAAGAGTTGTTAAAAGCTAGAATTAGAGACGCACATGAAATGAAACACAGTTAATGTGTGCGCGTTCATGAAGATGATAGAGCCGTTTTCGTATGAGTGGGAAACCTACGGTACCTTGACACTCAGGCCCCGTCCACACTGCTCCGTTTTCGTTTGAAAACGCATCATTTCTATATTGTTCTGTATCCTCAAGGGAATCCAAAACAATCAGAAACAATAGGAAAACGCAGGTTAGCGTTTTAGTGTGGACGTGGTCTGAAATGGCTTCCTTTCTGAATTACTAATCAAAAAGCGTGCAGATCAGTATCTTATCCAATCAAACTCTTTCAATACAATACAAACAATTTCAACTCAAATTGTTTAGATATATACGCGAACAAGTTGGGTGGGACAACCAGTCAGGGGTAACCCCACCCCCACCCCCATCGGAATAAATGTACCATTCAGTAACGTCCCCCTCCCCTCCCATGAGCCCACAGAATTATCTTCTACATGAAATTATTTTTGCATGATGTAAAAGAGCCTAAATAAGCTATAACAACGTAGAACACTGCCACAGGCACCCCAGAAGGTTGGTTGTGGTTTAAGTATTTTCAAGGGTGATCAGAAACGAACCCCTTCAATTGCCAAATGATTTAAAATATTGATGTGATTATGAACTAGTGTTAGCTGGCCTTGCGTCATCTGAAAACGGCACAAGCACGACAGATCAAAATACTTTCATTTTCCTGTGCTTACGCTTATGTTCGCGTCGACAAGTTTTCACAGTGAAACACTAATGCCCTCTTTGGCTTGCGCTGCCTGTGAAAACCAAGGCTTATCACAGCATAGGCCGCTGACCAAGTTCGACCTGAACTCCACCGCAGTCTCAGTGAAAATCCCACATTTGACAGAATATAGGCAGGTTCTTCTAATTCTTCTATTTGTCTTGTGGGTTTCACTCAAGTTCTTGGCTTTTTCTGCTTCATTAGCTCCTTGTCGGAAAAGTAAATATTTTTAAGGCCGTGATTTCTTGGCTTAAAGTCATTATAAACTGAAATCTACTTTATGTATATCATATTATTTTTCATCTGATCAAGTAAGTTTTTTAACTTGTGATATTAAAAGCATCCCCCGGAACAAGTACAATTGTATATCCATACAACACTGATACAACCATTCATTAAATTCCTCGCGATATACATTATTCCAAGGCAAAAATGTAATTGGTTGATTCGCTGGTGATGATTGTGTGAAAAAAAACTAAAACAAGCAAAAAAGTAACTAAACAGTTTACAGAGTGACTCTGCAATGCTTTTGTCGCAAGTCAGCGTTAAGAAACGCAGAAAGCCATTCAGGTTTTTCGCGCCATTAATTTCCCGCCACGAATGCGCGCGCGCGTTGAACTTCTTGTTTAATTTCAGATAGAAAATGAGTAGCGAAATATGTACTGAACAGTGCACAAAGCATACCAACTCTCCATTACAGCAAATGCCTTGATAGCTGGTGACTAAACATTCAAGAAGTCATTTAACTCTTTCGCGCTATAGCTAGTTTTTGGCCATGAATTTGCGCGCGTTTGCACATCAATGATGCTTACATATGCATCAGAATGTTTCCAGCGCTTCTGCAAATTTGAACATGACTGGCATTCAGGGCCATTCACATTCTCGGGAACGAGAATGGACCATTCAAGTATTTCGCGCCATGAATTCGCGCGCGCGTTTGCACATCTAATTAATGATGCTTAATACACCAGAAAGCTTCCAGCACTTCTGCACTATATATATTACACGTCAAAACTTTATCAAAACACTGCTAACGCTAAAACCTTTCTTCACCCGTAAAAGCAGCGTAAACTACAACGCTACCCCAAGCATTATACCATGGTATACTGACATGAAACTGAAAATAATTTCTTTGGAATGCGTTTGCGTTTATTCTTTCAACCGATATATGTCCTCACGTCCATTATATATCAGCTCTTATATATGCACAGAGCTTTATTAGGACCCCCAATGCGTGAATAATTCAAATATTTTATGTTCGGAAAAGCCATTTCTGGATGCTGTGGATGGCATGTGGTTGATATCTTGGGATCTAAACCGCAATTTTTGCCAAAACGCAAATTCGTGTCCTTTTATTTATTCACCACATACTTAAATTCAAATTATTTATTCTACTAATTTAAAAATACTAATGATGGACTTATTCTCTATGGAGTCTGGTTTACAAGGGTGTTAAATGAACAACGTTGGGATCTAATAATAGATCGAGTAGTGAATGTTTATCGGCAGCTGATGCAGAGTCTATCAATGACAAGGAATTGAAACTTTGGCGCAAAATAGGAATATGTAAATGAACTTGCAGAAAGTTGTTTAGGGCGAAAAGAAAGAGAGAAAGAGTTATCAGATATCATAAGTTTAACGTTGGGCATCCTAAAGGAACATGCAACTCTCATTTTAGATAAAACCATGGATGAACATAATGATTGATTGGCGTCCTTGATAATAAATGGATGGATGGATGGATGGATGGATGGATGGATGGATGGATGGATGGATGGATGGATGGATGGATGGATGGATGGATGGATGGATGCAATGATTGATTGACGTGATTACTGATGAACGGATATAGACGGAAGGACCGGAAATGGACGGAAGGATGGATGAATGAATGGATGAATGAATGGATGCATGCATGCATGCGTGGGAAATTACATGGACGGTTGGATAAAGCCATGGATGGATGCAATGATGGAATGACCTGATTAATTCATGACCAGATGAACGGAAGGATCAGTATAACTAGCTCCGAATGGATGGTTGACGAATTGATAAATGGATCTAAAGACGGATATAGAAAGGAAGGAAGAAATAATTTAAAATCAGAACAACACCACACCCAAAGGGGCTATAAAAAAACCCGCTCTCATTAATCGCTAGTAACACTTTTTCTTCCTCGCTTTATCAATTTGCAATACGTTTTCAGCATTTCAATACGATATTTTCGCAGATAAATCTTTGCGCTTTAATTTTACCCGTTTGGCTGTGTTCTTTCGAACTAACCACACCAGCTCGTATATTACTTATTTATTGATCTCCTTTGGCAAAACCACATACCAATTGAACCACAGCCAACCCCGCCATTTAGTGCGAATGACTGGTGGTACAATAGGATTGATAGATACTACTTGATTAAGCTCGTTTCGCGTCACGTCAAGTGTCATATAAGTCCTTAAAGTGAATTGCAATACATGCCAGGTGGTGAGCGTATGAATTAATGATCAGAGGTATTTTGTTAAAGTTTATTTCTGAAGTTATAAAATATAGAAACGATTTACGTGGGTTTTTTAATAATAATATTCCTTTCTTCCTTCCTGTCTTTATTCTTGTTTCCTTTCTTCCTTTCTTCCTTAGCTAGCTTCATTACGGTATGTTAATTGTTTCTTTCTTTCTTCGGTTCTTCTTTCGTTCACTTTTCAGTCTCTCTTTCTGTCCTCAGCAAAACTAAGCTATTTTCAGTTCAATAATAACTTCAGTTTAAAGCATGTTGGTACAGTACAATGATAAGTACACTACGTACGATAACTAGATCGTAACTGACCACTTCATATTCCACCAACTGAAGAGTCAACTGACACAAGTTTTCACTTAAAAATTCTTATACTGAATCCATGAAACACCTCTTCAAGTAAGGACTAAGGCTAAATCCTTGAGGAACGCCTCATTAGGTGTGCTAAATGCCGTTTAACGTTGTGATATTACTCTGTCACTAATTGCATTTACTTGGCAACGTGATACAAAAGACAGTTTAGTCTCAAATCTCGTCAGTAAACCCCTTTGTAATACCTTTATTGTGTTTTTCGTTATCGTATATCTATATCCATATATTCCCAGCGTGTTAATCTCTTCCCTATGTAATGTCAGTCATTCAATGCTTGTTATTGTCTTCCCAAAATATAATTCAAATACTAAAACACCACACAGCCGAAGCCATGAATGAACAATTGTCTTCTCCGTGCAGATGGCGTTTTTCAATTATATAAACGGACTTAATTATGGATGTAATTCAGTTTCATTTCTGCGACGACGTAGTTTACTTCGGAGTCTTGTGAATACAACGGACTTTCATTTTCGATGAGTTTGAAAGTCATTAGAACAATCTTTTTAACGGGTACATGATTCTCTGTTTAGCCATTTACTGGCTTTTACGCCGTCGTATCATCACTGAATTAACTCGATCGAGATGCATCCGGTTTTTATCGAAATCTTAATTGTTTCTCACCAATATCCTCGTACGTGCCTTGTGTAGCTTTTCATCGCTACATTTCCTGTTAATTAAGCCTTTTAAAGTACTTATTTTATCCAATAAAACCACTTATGTCAGTATTATGACATTATCCGAATCCGAAAGGCGCGAAGTTAATGATGAAATGGATGACCTTACTTCACTACCCTAGCTTGCATTCCCTTAGCTCTCCATGATGTCTTAGCTGCCATACAGGTGGTACGACAGGTCAAACATTTAACAACAAATTTCAAGGTCATTTGTATGTTTTCTTGCGCGAGATCTTCACTAGTGTGCGTTCTTTATTTCTTCCCAAATCGGCTCAAATGATGGTACCTTCACTGTGTACAGGTACGCGTCACCTTGCTTGGCGGGAAGGCAGGTGATAGTGTCAACAACATGACGTTAATGAATAAACATTGCTCAGGACGATCACGGAAGCGCTAGGCTGTGTATATTTACCAATAAAATAATATTAATAAATCAGGCAACAATGACCTGATGACATACCGGAAAAAATCTCATGCTCTAAAAACCTTGGAAATTCATTGGAAATTGTTTTCAAAGAATTTCCAAAGAGTTTCCAATGAATTTCCAAGGTTTTAAAAGTGCGCGTTGTTTAGTAGAGTTCACATTGTTTGACAGATCGCCGTTTTGAACTGAGCTGCTATCGGCCGGCGTTTTACACCGAAGAAGAGACAACGAACAGCCCGGCTCAAAACGGCGGTCTGAAAAGATTATCAACTCTAACAGTGCCGTATTCTTTCAGTTTAAACATCAATACATTAATATTCTCGTTGGCATTATAAACTGTCTTCAAACTTGTTTGTCTCTCAGTTTGCTTGTCTTTCTTGCCTTCCTTTTTGGCTTCTTCTTCTTCTTCTTCTTAAATTCTTTTCCTTTTTTTCTTTCTTCCTCCCTCTCCCCATTTCCTCCCATTTCTAACTTTATGCCAATTCCCCAAACATGGTCAGAAATTTGGGCCTTAGTTTCTAAGTGATGTGCCTAAGTACAGCTGAGTTGAGTAAAATTTCACAGTTAACAAAGTATCTTGTCATGCACATCGCATGCAACAGGTGTTACATATAGAATTTTGCCAATCTGTTTTACATGACATTTGGTGGCCCCAAAAATTAACTGCGTCGTTAGAGACAAAGGAGGCCACTTGTGATAAATATAAACGCAATTTGTTTTTCTTGTAAACGTCAAAGTCGACTGAAATCCTTATACCAGGTGTCCAGATTTCTCAGCTTTACGGGGGGAAGGGCCGGGGAGAAATAACTGATCAAAGTTGATCATCAGTGTCCAGGTGTCAGTCGAACGACGACAAGATAGATGGATGGATGGATGGATGGATGGATGGATGGATGGATGGATGGATGGATGGATGGATGGATGGATGGATGGATGGATGGATGGATGGATGGATGGATGGATGGATGGATGGATGGATATTTTTCTGATACGGACAATTAATCATATCAAGTTCGTTTGTTTTGTCAGTTTCCAGAGTTCAGCTTAGTTCTTTCAAACTCGACTCCCTCTCTCCACTGACTACACAGGTGGCTAGCAAGTTGTTGAGCGAAAGTACTTGTCCATAAAATATCAAGCATTCCATTGTATAGAAAGAGTTACACAAAGCGATTAAAGTTCGAAGACCTGTTAAGAAATTCTCAGCTGTTTGATGAGCACCTGTAGTCATGGTGTATTGATCATAAACACCCCTCATTCCCTGAATCCCTTCTTCCGTTCTTTTCTTCATTCCTAGAGAGCACCTGACGCCTATAAGACTGTTTATCATCATGATTATTTCAACGTTAAGCAATTGCTTCATTTCAGTTTCTTTTTCTTTTACCGTTTCATGTCATCACCACCACCTCAAATGGCCCAGTAATATTTGCAAATCTGTGAGTGGTCGCTTTGTAGCTGCAGATCCTGTACAAAACGGATATATCTGCATTGGAAAATTAAAATGATGATGATGGTGATGAGAAATGATAGCTAACTTTGACTGCACCTAAAGACACGTTGATATATGATCGACGTTAGACTGAGGACTTGCTCTAGCGAGACCGCTGACCACAATTAACTTACTGCTGTCTACCTATCCACGCCATCGATATTAGGAGAACATTATGAGTTAGAGTCTAAAATGGACAGCTTCGGTACCCGTTAACTATACTGTAGCTTCAGTTAAGGTCAGAAATTGCGTTCGTTCCGCAGTTTAATAAAATATAATCTGTTAAAGTGGACGACTCCTCCCTTAACTCCAAGGAAACGGCGTCAGTTAAGGCGCTGTTACACGTAACATTTTCTCGTGCAACTCGTCTCGCGAAAAAAATTGTTGCAGGTTGCAGGAGACCATGTCACACGTGCAATTTCCATTGCAACTTGTCTCGCGTACAAACAAATTTCAAGTTGCACGCGTAATCGTGAAACCGTCATTTCCATTCTTTTCTGGGAAAATATCGTAAACTTTTGTTCTCGTCTGCCATGTTTACCGAAAATAATTGTGTTTTGGTCTGTTTTTATTATGTTGTAAGTTCTCGCTTTCTCAGTGATCGACTCGTTCGCTCTAGTTGTGGCGCGAGACAAGTTGCATGGACCCATGTTACACGTAAAAAATTTTTTTAAATTGTTGCAGAAAGTAGAAGCTAGTTCTACTTTTCGTGCAACAAAATAACTAAAAAAACTAGTCGCGCGAGGGGATGTTACACGTAAAAAACGCTCTTGCAATTAACCTGCAACAATTTTTTTCGCGAGACAAGTTGCACGAGAAAATGCTACGTATAACAGCGCCTTTAGGGACAGAAATCTCGTTCGATCCGGTCACATTTTTGTAAACAAATGATTTCCGTCGAAACTTTACTCCTTCACTGCTGATTGGCTTTTCAATTCGTTGAACTATGGCGAAACATTACGTTCATGCATTCCGTAGTGCCTAGCTTACATCATTTAAGTAGCATGACTTCGCCTATTACTCTTGCCAAGGGATAACTAATAGTTTCAGTCGCAAAAAGATGTCAAACATATAATAGGTTGACGCTTTAATCTTGCACGCCAAGGGACATAAGTGCGTGCCCGCGCTTTTCTTAATATGAATAAATACTGACCGCGCTTTAATCTTTTCAAAGTGTATATGGCAGGTTATATAAGTTATATAGGGCGTCAACTTGGGCGTTAACTAGATCTAGTCTTGATATAATACTGACGCTTTAATCCTGCCAAGGGACACAAGTGCGTGCTTTAATTAATTTAGTCTTAATATAATACTGACGCTTTAATCCTGCCAAGGGACACAAGTGCGTGCTTTAATTAATTTAGTCTTAATATAAGACTGACGATTTTATCTTCGATCGCTCGACTGAAATTCAATGGATAGCCTCGATCAGATAGTAAAAATCACTGACCAACACTGAGGTAGGGGTAGGGATCGTAGGTGTTTGGTTTATATCGCAGGAGATTGTAGGTAGCCTACCCCCATATTCCTATTCCCAGGAATGGACCTACCTATATAGGGCATTGCGTCAAATAATTTGGTTCTTCCCTGCTATATCATCTCTAAAAATAATATTGACGCTTTACCAGCGTTACTCTTAGGGTGCGTTCGATTGACCGTATTCCAGAATAGGAATATAACATCCCTAAATCGCTGTCACGCATGCAGCTACTGTCCACTGTAAAATAAAACGATTCCTTGTTGTATCATAATAAAGTTACAAGGAACAGTTTGGAATTTTAAATGTGCTGAAATAAACGCATCCAAGTGTTTATTCCGTGTATTCCTATTCTGGAATAGGGTCAATCGAACGCACCCTTAAACTACTAACAAAATACAACTATAGATTAAACGTGTTCAACGTTTACACATTCAATATAAATATACCCCAGACAACGCGTTGTTTGCTAAGACGCAGTGTCGATCTATCTCTCATGAGTCTATTTAACTTGTTGATCATATATATATATATACCTGCAAGTATTGCCCGGTGGCAATGACGTCAGCAGGGCGTAACCGTTGACCCCTCCCCTATTAATAGCGTCCAATTAAGGTACCTGCGAACACCGTGACACACACAAGATTAACACATGGTGTCATTACGTACAAATTAACGGCTTTCTTGTATAATAGGTTTTTAGATAGTAAATCGCCCATTAGAATCGTTTTCGCTTAAGTGGGAAACCTACGGTACCGTGACACTCAAATGGCTTCCTTTCTGAACAAATCCGCAAAAAGCGCGCGCATGTGCATCTCATCCAATCAAACTCTTTCAATGCGACACGGCACAGTACCCGTAACTTTCCCACTCGTACGAAAAGTACTCTAAGAATGTGAGGAGCCAGTAATTAAACAAATATTGGTGCCTTATACTGAGGATGAACACAAAACTGATGTATATTTTGGCTCTACTTACTGAAGGTCGATTAGCGCTGTCCCAGGATTCAGATCGAAATCTTAAGAAAACCATCACTGTTTTTTTTGTATTCGTATACTTCTGTAGCTATTATTAGCCAATCAGTTTCCGGCAAGACATTCTATTGTTGTAGGTCAAGACAGAAGTCTGCGAAAACATTTTTATTTTGCATTTTAGTTGAGACACTTTCGTCTAATAGTAGTCTTTATACACCAAGGGTGCGTTCGATTGACCGTATTCCAGAATAGGAATACACAGAATAACATCCCTAAATCGCTGTCACGCAGCTACCGTCCACTGTAAAATGAAACAATTCCTTGTTGTATTATAATAAAGTTACAAGGAACAGTTTGGAATTTTAAATGTGCTGAAATAAAAGCATCCAAGTGCTTATCCCGTGTATTCCTATTCTGGAATAGGGTCAATCGAACGCACCCTAAGATGTGATTTGAAACGGAGACTACCCCTTCTCCCGTTATCAACGTTGATTACCGTACACCTCAACAACGTGGATCTGAACCACCATGCATTGAGAAGGGGGATGATGGCGAACACTTCTTTTAATTACAGATGGGTGGCCACTAACTAACACTTTTAACTCTTAACATTTAACTATATTAATAATTAGGTTGCAACAGCTTTGTTCAACGTTAACCCTCTACAATGGCGACAAAATTGTTGAGACATTACCCATTTTGGAACCTAGCTATCGTGTAGGAATGCATTTTGTGTTTAAAATATGAACTATAACCCCTTACAAATCCCCTCCACCCTTCTCCAATGTTGAAGATACACCAGTTGCCCATGAAAGAGCGCAACTAATACTTACTGTAGTTTTTCGTATGTTCTTACATGTGTATGTAACTTACAGTTTTTTTTGGCTATTATATATTCTATTCTTTCATACTCTATTAATTTCATTTGAAATCCAATGACATTTGGAATCCACATATTTGTTTATATAACGTGTGAATTACTATTTTCATGATTTTGTCGAAATAAATGAACCTTTGAATGGCAAATCTAGTCTAATATCTGAACGAACTCAAACTTTTTTATCTTTTTTTTTGCTTTTATCTTTGTTAATTTGTGATCATTTATACTAGACAAAATTATGTTTAATTTAAGACAAAATCCACAGCCAAGTTCACGAGGATTTTGTTTGCTCACCTGTGTTCACACTAGACAAGTCATGCTGTATCTGTTTTTCAATAGTTCTACTCAATCTTTGATAACACATCAGTGCAGACTTTTATCGTTATTGATATTTGCTACTAGACAAAATTATGTCAGGAAATTTAACTAGACTTACACTTGAACTTTAATAGTTTATGTTTGCTTATATAATATCATTACCAACTGTACATAGTAAAAACTGCCCCGTGAGCGTACTATGCCTCGCGCACAGAGGGCGTGTGTATAATTATATATAGTCAGTATACACTTGTTATCACTGTGTTATCACTCTTCAAACCGCCAGACAAAATGATTTCTATTTTACTTCGTTTATTTGCTATCGTTATTTTCGTTATTTTCATTTCATTTTTTTTCTTCGTTATTTTCATTTATATTCTTAGTGTATTTTATTGTAGGGCCTCTATTGATAACAGTTTTTACGTACAGCTTTGTAAATACTGATAGAGCTACCGTGTGTAAATAAAGGCATCTATCTATCTATCTATATCTATCAGCTACGCAAAACAGCGATCTGTGTAAACTATTTTCACTTGTTTTTTCTTTTTCTTTTGAAAAATTAAACTATACACGCAAACGACTGTCGTAAGAGTTTCATTAACCGTATCGCGCGCTATTTTCACACTACTAGACACAATTACGTTCAAGCTAAGTCATTGTTACTTTTACAGTAGTAATCTTGAATAGAGTGCAGACACTATAGAGTGCAAACCATATGTCTGTGAAACAGTGCTAACTAATTATTACTAAATAGCACTGATGAAACAATAGAAAACAATGGAAAACTATTTAGTGCTATTTAGTAATAGTACTATTTCACGGACATATGATTTGCACTCTATATCCGTGAGAACATACAGAACCAACTTTTTTTAGCCTAATTGCTTCTATCAGATTAGTAAAAAATATCCGCTATCATATCAGAACTATTTGAAAACAGTTTTTATTTCAATCCATTCGCTATCTGACGCATCATACAACATTAGATCATATGGTGTCCTTAGTTGTTGTGTGTTTTGTCTGTTGAATATATAAATTTATATTTGTAATTTTTACTCTTTTAAACTCAGCTTTCCTGAAAAGCAATTACTTGTAATTGATGAAATTCCGAGTCAAATAAAGTTCATTCATTCATTCAAAAGTCTTATATATACTCAAAAGCTTTTGATAAGATAACTTTGGTATTCATTGATACATAATTAATAGAAAAGAATTGTTATAAAGCTCGGCAAACTTCAAACGCTTGACAGCGAAGTCATCACGGTTGAATCACTACTGTGACCTTGGGTTTGGTTGGCTGAACTTTTGATATATGCAAAAAAAATTGGCTTGTGCACGGTCACGGTAGGAAAAAACGAACAAAAAGATAGAGTAATAATATTGGCTGGGTTTCAAAACCATTCCTAATGTCGCTGTGAAAACGGGTCTGACGCAAGCATAAACGCAAGCACAAGAGGCCTTATTTCACAGTGAAAACGGGCCTGGCGCAAGCATAAGCGCAAGCACGAGAGGCCTTATTTCACAGTGAAAACGGGCCTGACGCAAGCATAAGCGCAAGCACAAGAGGTCTGATGTATCTGTGAAAGCGGGCCTGACACAAGCATAAGCGCAAGCACAAGAGGTCTTATGTCACTGTGAAAACGGGCCTGACGCAAGCATAAACGCAAGCACAAGAGGTATTATGTCACTGTGAAAACGGGCCAGACACAAGCATAAACGCAAGCACAAGAGGCCTTATTTCACTGTGTAAAACGGACCTGGCGCAAGCATAAGCGCAAGCACGAGAGACCTTATTTGACTGTGAAAACGGGCCTGACGCAAGCATAAGCGCAAGCACAAGAGGCCTTATTTCACTGTGAAAACGGGCCTGGCGCAAGCATAAGCGCAAGCACGAGAGGCCTTATTTCACTGTGAAAACGGGCCTGGCGCAAGCATAAGCGCAAGCACGAGAGGCATTTCACTGCGGGCCTGGCGCAAGCATAAGCGCAAGCACGAAGAGGGCCTGACGCACAAGAGGTCTTATGTATCACGGGCATGTGAAACGGGGCCTTATTTCACAGTGAAAACGGGCCTGACGCAAGCATAAGCGCAAGCACAAGAGGTCTGATGTATCTGTGAAAGCGGGCCTGACGCAAGCATAAGCGCAAGCACAAGAGGTATTATGTCACTGTGAAAACGGGCCAGACACAAGCATAAACGCAAGCACAAGAGGCCTTATTTCACTGTGTAAAACGGACCTGGCGCAAGCATAAGCGCAAGCACGAGAGACCTTATGTCACTGTGGAAACGGGCCTGACGCAAGCATAAGCGCAAGCACAAGAGGCCTTATTTCACTGTGAAAACGGGCCTGGCGCAAGCATAAGCACAAGCTAGAACAAGAGGCCTTATGTCACTGTGAAAACGGGCCTGACGCAAGCATAAGCACAAGCACAAGAGGTTTTATTTCACTGTGAAAATGGGCCTGACACAAGTATAAACACAAGAAGCCTAACAATTATGTCACTGTGAAAATAGCCTGACGCAAGCATAAACGCAAGCACAAGAGGCCTTATTTCATGTGAACTGTGCAAAGCACAAGCACAAGAGGCCTTATTTCTGAAAAACGGGCCTGACGTAAGCACAAGCACAAGAGGTCTTATGTCACAAAACGGGACTTACGCAGCATAAGCGCAAGCACAAGACGCCTTGTCACTGTGAAAACGGGCTTGACACAAGCATAAGCGCAAGCACAAGAGGCCTTATTTCACAGTGAAAACGGGCCTGACGTAAGCACAAGCACAAGAGGTCTTATGTCACTGTGAAAACGGGACTTACGCAGCATAAGCACAAGCACAAGACGCCTTGTCACTGTGAAAACGGGCTTGACACAAGCATAAGCGCAAGCACAAGAGGCCTTATTTCACAGTGAAAACGGGCCTGACGTAAGCACAAGCACAAGAGGCCTTATTTCACAGTGAAAACGGGCCTGACGTAAGCACAAGCACAAGAGGTCTTATGTCACTGTGAAAACGGGACTTACGCAGCATAAGCGTATAAGCACAAGAAGTCTTATGTCACTGTGAAAACGGTCCTGATCCGAGCATAAACGCAAGCACAAGAGGCTTGTGTACTGTGAAGAAAGCATAAGCCTGACGATAGCATAGGCGCAATGTTCATTTGAAATGTTCTCATTTTCGTGTGTTTACGCTTGTAGCAAACAAATTGTGTTTCATTTCTCCCACAATCCTCTGCGGTCTCAGATTGACCGCGGTTTTATATTTGTTTGTTTGTTTCTTTTCCTTTGCTTCTTTCTCTCTCTGTCCCTTCTTTCGTTTCTTTCTTTCTTTCTGTCTTCCTTTCAACGAAGAAATGTGGTCTAACACGACATGTGGTGTCATCTGCCGGATCGACCACACCGAGGATCTTGAGATGACAACATAACGATTACAGTTATTTCTAGCCTTGAGCAATCTCCTCCATCCCGTGACATAGTGGAGTTACAGATATAAGAATTATGTCTCAGTTACGAGTGGTACTTGAAGTCGGATCTCAGCGTAACAGCTCAAGTACTTAATTATAGCCCAATGTTCCGGGTTCGAGTAGCATATCACCCTCAAGCATGCAGTCACTCACACATGCAGGCACAATACGAGTGAGATATTGTGTCTTCTCGTGATAACATAACACCTCTCATGATATTACGGACACTATTATAATACTGACAGGAAACGGTAAGTGTAGCCTTCAGCTAGTAATAAGAAAAGATTAAGAAGGAGGGACGGAAAGGACAAGGAGAAATAGAAAGAATAGGAGTAGGAGCGAGAGAGAAAAACAGAAACAGAAACAGAGTGTACTTTCTTGAAAAAAAAATATTAAGGAGAAGGAGAAAAAGTCAGAACAGAACTGGACAGACAGACATACAAACAGACAGACATATAGATGACTTATGTTTTTTCGCCATTAAAGGTGCGGTATTGCAGAAACTATGCTTTACCAAAAGGGAGAAAATATCAAGTTGTCGATATTTATACATCAAGATTCAAATATACATCAAGATTCAAATATACATCAAGATTCAAATATACATCAAGATTCAAATATACATCAAGATTCAAATATACATCAAGATTCAAATATCACAGGTAGCCCAAAGCCAAGCTCAAGCCGCTGTACTTTGCTGTACATACTGTACTGTTGGTGCCGATTCATTATCACGCTGTAGGCTCGGATAACGTGGAGAGAACGTGGTCGATCATGGCGGACACTCCAACTGGGTCAATAGTAGAAGGACAGCTGGAAGTTCTTCCAGCGTAAATCTGAATGAAGAAGATCTAGCATCTGTAGTTCGACGAGTCTATGAAGCGATGAATCTAGCCTCCTTCTCTCTCTATAAAAGTGTCATTGGGTTACCAGGGATCCCATCTCAGTCTCGGCCTTCGGCCTCCTTTCCGTTGGAGTTGCATGCGGAGGAGGCTACGATGAATCGACAGACCAGGATATTCAACTTTCATTGTTGGAAGGAAAAAAAGTACACATATTTTCGTTTCAAGGCACTTTAAGGAAATTCACACCACTTCGTTCGTCGTTTTCTAATAAATTGATTGAGCTTGCATTATATTTCCGCAATACCGCACCTCACTTTTTTTTATCCCGTTTGGACATGAAGGTCCATGAACCACCGATGCTGGTCAACGCAAACACTTCTGTATTAAGACTAATTTTATCAGTGACAGTCTTGAATTGACATTTTTCGTCGAAAAACAAATGATTCTATGTTGGCGAATAAAGAGCTAGGCGGTCCATGTTTCTCAGTTTCTCCATACGTTTTCACGAGGTTTTCGCATGTACAAGTTGAGTCGTTGGGCTTACTGTGTTGTTTTTTTTTGCTCACCAAACCGAGGCTTATCAAAGAACGCCTGATCGTTTGTTTGTTGGCTGTTATTATTGATCAAGTGAACAATTCATAGGTTTTATTTGCGTTAATATCGTAAGAAAGCAAGACGTTACAATTGGAAAGCTCCCTGAACTCGTTGGTTATTAGCAGAGTCTATAAGGTAGGGCTTTATTGAGCTAACACGCTTGGTCAATCGTCTTTGACGTCCCGTAGAGTTTCCCGCCATTTTTCAACTTTGGCCGGTCGCCTGGTGTTCCATTGTCATCGTGGTACATCGTCTGCTAGCAGAGCTTGCAGAGCTGTTGTCCTGTTTTAGTAGAGGATTTTTGCTGCTTTTAGTGTAGTTTTGCTCGCTGAAAAGACGCTTGGAAGCAGGGTAGACAATTTCCTTGTCAGTGTTGTTGTCAGGGGACGCCGTATGTAAATTTTTCCAACGTTACTAATTCTGGGGGGTAGGGGGAGGAGGAAAGGAAGAGCAGTTGGGGATGAGAGGAGAGGGGAATAGGAAAGGGAGGTAACACCTGCCTCGTAAATATACAGTGGAACCTCTATATAATTATATTAAGGCCACCCTCTATTTAGCGGCCACTTTTCAAGGTCCCAATATTTTTGTCAGTCAAGCTCTGTAAATTAGACCTCTATTAAGCTGCCACCTCTATTAAGTGGCCACTGCAACCTCTATTATAAAGTGGCCACGGTCACCTTTCAGCTGCCCCATGTTTAACAATCTTTGTTATTTTAACCTCTATTCTTTAAGTGGCCACTGAGGGAATGGCAAACAAAACTCTCAAAATAATGTTATTATTGATATTCATCAATTCATCGACACCTTTCTTTATCCAAGTTAGCACATCGTGTGACATGAATACACTCCGATAGAAGCAGAAGTGACAAAACAATTTATCAGCTTTTATTCGAGCAAAAGTTTCACAATGAGTTACGTGTATTATTGACGCCTATTTACTGCAGGTTTAGCTCTGTAGCTTTGTACGATATTCTATTTAGTTTCTGTTATGTTATTTGTTGGAATCTGTAGTTAAACACATGTATGACGACGAATAGGGAGTGTACATACATGTACAGTGTATGTTACTGATCATGGTCTAGCCTCCTTTGCAGCCGTTCTTTGTTTGGCTCACAGGGATCCCGAAACAAAGAACAGCTGCAAAGGAGGCTAATCATGGTCATGATTATATATTGCTTTGTGCACACCCAGACATCAATCCGACTTAAGATCCGATCTGATTAAAAAAGTATATGTTTCAAAACAAAACACTGTTCCAAAAATATAATTATCATATGGATTTCTTATATTCATTAATAGGTAGATTCAAGACAAATGGATGATTCTAGTTGGACTGAATACACATGCAAGTCAGGACAGACTTTGTTCATCTATGACAAGCAAACTGGAGAACACAAGTGGCTGGATTCTAATGTAGGTCATTAAAGTTGAACTACAAAAAACGTGGACACCTAAATATGTCTGGGATTGTTCATTGTGACCAATTCCATACGAGAGTAGTCAAGCATGTCAAACTGTCAGGTTCGGGAGGGGGGCACTCCTGGAAATTTAGGATAGGGGTGTGCCCCCGGGATGTCAAAACCCTGACCCTATTTAAGGATGAAGAATTGGAAAATTCATACCCTTTCCAAGGATTTGTCACTGAAACTGAGACCCAATTTAAGGAAAAAGTTAATAGTATTCCTTTGGAAATCGCTAATATCAGAAGTGCATATGCTGGCTGTTACGCTAAGTGGATTTTTTAGTCAATAAAAAAAGTGTACCCAAATTAAAGATATATTGAATATTTTATTTTATGGTGAAAAAGCAAAATATGGTACCACACGTAAGGATCTGGAGGTTCAAAACCCATACCCTATTTGGGGGCACATACCTATATAGCATATATATGGGAGTGCCCCACCCCCCCCCCCCCCATATATGGGAGTGCACAACACCCCCCCCTCTCCCCACCCCCGTCAAACCCCCCCTGGCAAACACCCCCCCCCCCGTCGCTGAAATCTATTCTTCGCAGCGTAGTCTGCGCATCTCTCAAATAAAAAGGAATAGCAATCTAATTTCGTACAAGATACACGTAGTAAGACAACGTAAATATTGAAACGGCCTTGTTCGGTGATTGATAACAATCTCTGTTTTCAATATCTCGCATGTGATTGGTCACAACACAATAAACATTCCAGATATATTTTAGGTGTCCATGGTTTTCTTAGTCCAACCGTAATACTGATCCAACTGTAGGTCATAGAAGTTTCTTAACATTTTGGTACCTACATATTGTGTGACAACCTGTATATGTTGTGTGACATCTATGACAAGGACACAAGTGGCCAGACTTTAATGTAGGTCATTAGTACTGATCACACTGTTGGTCATTGCCTACATATTGTGTGACAACCTGTATATGTTGTGTGACATCTATGACAAGGACACAAGTGACCAAACTCTAATGTAGGTCATTAGTACTGATCACACTGTTGGTCATTGCCTACATATTGTGTGACAACCTGTATATGTTGTGTGACATCTATGACAAGGACACAAGTGGCCAGACTTTAATGTAGGTCATTAGTACTGATCACACTGTTGGTCATTGCCTACATATTGTGTGACAACCTGTATTTGTTGTGTGACATCTATGACAAGGACACAAGTGGCCAGACTCTAATGTAGGTCATTAGTACTGATCACACTGTTGGTCATTGCCTACATATTGTGTGACAACAACCTGTATATGTTGTGTGACATCTATGACAAGGACACAAGTGACCAGACTCTAATGTAGGTCATTAGTACTGATCACACTGTTGGTCATTGCCTACATATTGTGTGACAACCTGTATATGTTGTGTGACATCTATGACAAGGACACAAGTGACCAGACTCTAATGTAGGTCATTAGTACTGATCACACTGTTGGTCATTGCCTACATATTGTGTGACAACCTGTATATGTTGTGTGACATCTATGACAAGGACACAAGTGGCCAGACTTTAATGTAGGTCATTAATACTGATCACACTGTTGGTCATTGCCTACATATTGTGTGACAACCTGTATATGTTGTGTGACATCTATGACAAGGACACAAGTGGCCAGACTCTAATGTAGGTCATTAGTACTGATCACACTGTTGGTCATTGCCTACATATTGTGTGACAACCTGTATATGTTGTGTGACATCTATGACAAGGACACAAGTGACCAGACTCTAATGTAGGTCATTAGTACTGATCACACTGTTGGTCATTGCCTACATATTGTGTGACTACCTGTATATGTTGTGTGACATCTATGACAAGGACACAAGTGGCCATACTCTAATGTAGGTCATTAGTACTGATCACACTGTTGGTCATTGCCTACATATTGTGTGACAACCTGTATATGTTGTGTGACATCTATGACAAGGACACAAGTGGCCATACTCTAATGTAGGTCATTAGTACTGATCACACTGTTGGTCATTGCCTACATATTGTGTGACAACAACCTGTATATGTTGTGTGACATCTATGACAAGGACACTAGTGGCCAGACTTTAATGTAGGTCATTAATACTGATCACACTGTTGGTCATTGCCTACATATTGTGTGACAACCTGTATATGTTGTGTGACATCTATGACAAGGACACAAGTGGCCAGACTTTAATGTAGGTCATTAATACTGATCACACTGTTGGTCATTGCCTACATATTGTGTGACAACCTGTATATGTTGTGTGACATCTATGACAAGGACACAAGTGGCCAGACTTTAATGTAGGTCATTAATACTGATCACACTGTTGGTCATTGCCTACATATTGTGTGACAACCTGTATATGTTGTGTGACATCTATGACAAGGACACAAGTGGCCAGACTTTAATGTAGGTCATTAATACTGATCACACTGTTGGTCATTGCCTACATATTGTGTGACAACCTGTATATGTTGTGTGACATCTACGACAAGGACACAAGTGGCCAGACTTTAATGTAGGTCATTAATACTGATCACACTGTTGGTCACTGCCTACATATTGTGTGACAACCTGTATATGTTGTGTGACATCTACGACAAGGACACAAGTGGCCAGACTTTAATGTAGGTCATTAATACTGATCACACTGTTGGTCACTGCCTACATATTGTGTGACAACAACCTGTATATGTTGTGTGACATCTACGACAAGGACACAAGTGGCCAGACTCTAATGTAGGTCATTAGTCCTGATCACACTATTGGTCATTGCCTACATATTGTGTGACAACATGTATATGTTGTGTGACATCTATGACAAGGACACAAGTGGCCAGACTCTAATGTAGGTCATTAGTACTGATCACACTGTTGGTCATTGCCTACATATTGTGTGACAACAACCTGTATATGTTGTGTGACATCTATGACAAGGACACAAGTGGCCAGACTCTAATGTAGGTCATTAGTCCTGATCACACTATTGGTCATTGCCTACATATTGTGTGACAACCTGTATATGTTGTGTGACATCTATGACAAGGACACAAGTGGCCAGACTCTAATGTAGGTCATTAGTACTGATCACACTGTTGGTCATTGCCTACATATTGTGTGACAACAACCTGTATATGTTGTGTGACATCTATGACAAGGACACAAGTGGCCAGACTTTAATGTAGGTCATTAATACTGATCAAAATGTACATCATAGAAGTTTCTTAATACAGGTATTTTCGTGCCTACTTATTGTGTGACAAACTGTGTATGTTGTGTGACATTGTTGTTACCTGATGTGTGACATTCCAGCTACCTGGATATTGAACAGGGGCAGTGGTTTGAGTCACCTACAGCTTTTCATAAGCCCATCTTTGAACCTCAATTATGGATGTGCTGGATGTACATGGGCAGTGTTCTGTGACATTATAATGACAGTGATAGACATGTTCTTCTGAGCATTAGCCCAGGAGAAAGAGAAAACATATCTTACTTCAATGGAATTTGAACCTACAACCCTTGGAATCTATGATACATGTCCAATACGCGAACACGCTTACGTTTCCCTGAACCGAATTTTGGATCGACCGCTTGTCAAACATTTCGCCAGACCATGAACCGAACTTCGGATTGAATCCATCCAAGAACTGGTTGGACCAAGAATTCATGCTTGGTTTACCTGTGTTTTTCCAAACAACTTATACCACTTGTAAATTTCGACGGGTTGACTCAGTTCGTCAATTTTGCCAGATTGACTTGGTCCAAGAATTGGTCAACATTGACCCGAGACCTGGTTGAACCAATAATCCATGCTTGGGTTACCTGTGTTTTTCCAAACAACCTATACCCCTTGTAAATTTTGCTGGATTGACTCAGTTCGTCAATTTCGCCGGATCGGCTGGGAGCAGGCCGTGGGTAATTAAGATGGAAATGTGCGACAAATAACATATATATACAATACTAGGAAAGTAGGCCGCATAGCACTAGCGAAACAGATAGATAATGTAGGTTATTCTAAGTTACTCTATTATAATATGTTTTGTGCTACGAATAATTCATTAGTGTGTTATTTGATAAAGACATCTAACATGGTTGTTGCTACAGGACACAATAGAGTCAGCACAGTGGGATTCAGACTGGACTGAGTACAAGTGCAAGTCTGGACAGTCACTATTCCAATACAACAAGAAAACAGGAGAACACAGATGGCCCCAGGCATGCTATGATGTAAGCAAAGTTTGATGAAACATATTCTTTCATTCCTTGTAGAAATTTACTTATTCAATTGATATTGCGATTATTGACAAATTAATGCAGAATCGTTATTGAATGTACCAGCCTTTAAAATATATTTTATTACGAGGTTGGTGTTCAGTTCTCATCAATCTAGTTTGAAATATGTGTTTATGCAAGTTTTGGTCGCCTTTTCTAGATTGTCCCACGTATAAGCCGCACCCTCGATTTACAGTCTAGTTTTTAACATTTTATCTGAACTCAGTTCACACAGACAATCTCAAAGAATCAAGCTCACCAAGAAGCAAGTGTGGAATCTGATAGTGACACCAATAGCTCAAACGACAAAGAGTTTGCGACAGACATTGAATCTGATGAAGATTCCGAAGACAGTCTCTCTGATGTCAGCACCGAAGCAAGCACAAAACCTTTTCAGTGTGGAAAATGTGGCAAGGAGTTTATAGAGCATGAAGAGTTAGAAACGCATCAATGTGCCCACACAGAAGCCAAGTCCTACTCTTGTGGATATTGCGATAAGACATTTACACATAGAGGTTCACATAAAAGTCACGAAAACACCCATGTAAAGCCATACCAATGCGAGTACTGCACTATGACATTTAGTTCTTCATCTGGATGCGAGCAACATGAAAATACTCACACAGGTGCAACGCCATACCAATGTTGTTATTGTGATAAGGCATTTACGTCCTCGAGTAGATGCAGAACTCACCAAAGAACCCATACTCGTGCCAAACCGCACAAGTGCAAAGACTGCCACAAAGGATTTAAGACTCAGTCAGGCTGCAAGCGGCATGAACTAATACACACTGGCGCTAAACCATATGTTTGCAAGGAATGTAACAAGGCATTTAAAGTCAAATCGAGCCTCACGATACATGAACGCATTCACAGTGGTGTAAGACCACATATATGTCAGTATTGTGATAAAGCCTTTTATCGGCGCGCGGACTGTGTAACACACGAACGAGTCCACACAGGAGTGAAACCATACAAGTGCAAATACTGTGAGAAGAAGTTTCGGAGTTCGAGTTCCTTGACAGTTCACGACCGTAGACACACCGGTGTCAAACCATACAAGTGCAAGCACTGCGACAAGGCTTTTGTAAGTATTGGAAGCTTCAATGCACACGAACGGACTCACACTGGTGTTAAACCATTCAATTGTAAGTACTGTACTAAAGCATTTAGCACAGGGGGCGATTGCCAATCGCACGAGCATATTCACACTGGGACCAAACCATATAAATGCAAATATTGTCCCAAAGCCTTCATCAAATCAACTCATTGCAAAAGGCACCAAAGTGTTCATTCGGATGCCAAACCATTCAAGTGTACGCACTGTGATGCAGCATATAAAACAAGAGGTACACTCCAACATCACGAACTCTCTCACACAGACTTGATATTCAAGTGTACAGTGTGTGACAAAGATTTTAAAACCAAGGTTTTACTCCACAAACACGGAGTGGTCCATTCAGATGTGAGGCCATATGAATGTCAAACGTGTAAGAAAACATATAAAACAAACGATACACTCAAGAAGCATGAACGTATGGTTCACATTGGCGTTAACCCATACAATTGTTCGAGCTGCAGCAAGGGCTTTGGTGATAAAATAAGACTCGAGGTACACGAACGTGTCCATACAAAACCGTTCAAATGTACGAGCTGCGACGAAGCCTTCGCTCAACAAAGAGCCCTACAAAAACACGAACGCGTTCATAAAAGAGCAGCAACCTACGAATGCAAACAGTGCAAGAAGACATTTGGTTACAGGCAGAGCTTGAGATCACACGAAATTATTCACACAGGTGTTAAGTCACACAAATGCAGTTACTGTGAGAAAGCCTTTGCTCGGACTGACGACCTTATGATACACGAGCGCACTCACACTGGTGTGAAACCACACAAATGCAGTTACTGTGACAAAGCATTTACTCAACGGCATTCCGTCATAGTACACGAACGCACTCATACAGGCGTCAAACCCTACAAATGTAGTTATTGTGATAAGAGATGTGGCACCAAAGCGAACGTCAAAGCACACGAACGCACTCATACAGGTGAGCTACCATACAAATGTACTTATTGTGACAAGAGATGTGCCCTTAAAAAAAACGTCGACACACATGAACGCACTCATACAGGCGTCAAACCCTACAAATGTAGTTATTGTGATAAAGCATTTGCGTGTCGAGGAAACACTAAGAAACACGAACGCCTTCATAAAATGCAATCGTAATTAGACATTTAGGCCAGACATTGGAAAAAACCTTGACTTTGGGAATGATTCGAAAAGCTTCAATTTCCAAGATCTTGGAATCGAGTGGTTTTCTTTTAGTAGATTCAGACGTCGAATTTCATTTAATCTGGCATAAGGCTATACGTGTGTAGTCACGAGGCTTTCGTACCCCTAACAAAGCAAGCCAGGCAAAAAGGGTCTAAGATGATATGATCATGGTATTAGAATTCGCTCCATTGCGAGACCCAGTTCAGAGGTACAGAGACATACGATGTAACATTGCGCGCAATATTACCAGCAGCATTTCAGCTACCTCTACAACGTATTGCACGCAATGTTGCATCGTGTATCTGTACCTTGTAGTCGAAACTAGCGGCTCTACCAATGGCCAACTCACCACAATGGCCACCTCTAGATACTGGAAAAAATACACGCAAAATTTGGACATTCATTGGAAATCTGTTGGAAAACTTTCTGAACCTTGGAAATTCTTTGGAAAATTCCACGCCCTTATTTATTGAAATTGCATTTCCAAACCTTGGAATCGAAAAGTTCCAATGAAGGTACCGGCCAGGCGTTTTTTGCCTGCCTACAATACGGCCACAAAATGTTGTCCAAGGTGGCCGTTGTGGAGAGGTTCGACTTTCCATTATATTAGATTTACTGTCGGTTGACAACCTTTTACATGTACATCTCCATACAACCTAGTCTCCTTTGCAGACGTTTTAGTTGGTTCGCTTTTCTCCCACGGAGAATGCTACATACAACCATCATCATGGACAGGTCATTGATGGGAGATCATTTTCAATCAAAATCCCGGGCGATGGATTTGGGAAATCATACAATTATAGCGAGCAAAACTAGTTTCTCGCCGGATTTTTGTTGTGAAAGACTGCGTGGAAACATTCCAATGATGATGGTTGTAATTTGGTGAAATCAGGTTTTAAAAGACGATACCTTAAAAATACTACTTTTAGTACTATTTTGTTTTTTTCTCAAAATTGAAGTCATCGATAAATTTTCAGTATACAATCGCATCTACAGTCAATAGACCTTTTTACCGATACGGCGGCCATATTGAATTATGGGATGCCCAGGGTGCAAGCTAGTAACCATTTGGCCATGAAATACTACGAAAACTTAATTTAAAGCAATGAATTTGTACAAAATTATACAACAATACACCACATGTAGATAGTAAGTCATACAATAACAACACTATGGTTAGAGTGACATAGAAAAATAATATATTGACGCGACTCCAGTCACTCCACAGTTTTTGGGTCATTTGCACCCTCAGCATCCCATGTTTTAGCCAAAACAATAGAATTCAAAATGGCCGCCGTATCGGTAAAAAGGTCTATTACATTATTGATTAAACAAAATCTTAGTTTATTTTAGCCTTGTACATATTTTCATATACACTCGTTTGCAGAAACGTTGAAGGTATCCATTTATACAAATATCTAATGACATACAAGATATCTAATGAGATGCAAAGTGCGAAACATCACTTATTTTCTTCTAATATATCAGAAACATCAATTTTAGATTAGTATCGCATCCAGCAAGAACACAATAATTTCCAACACTATTCTGTGCTTAATAAACAGTTGTATTTTAGCATGTTTAACATTTTGCATCTCATTAGATATTTGTATGAATGTATACTACAAAGTTTCTGCAATTGAGTGTATATTATTAATAAAGCATTATAAAGATCGTTTCTGAAGTTATGATAACGTAGATTGGTGCAATGTAAACACGTTGCTCTACTAATATCTGAATACGGTTTCAATATACCCCCTCCCTCCGAAATTGTCACGTGATTCATTATTTAACATGCAAATCTAATTCAAATTCCTCGTTAGATATTGCTCTGGCCAATCAGAATCAGTTATATTTCGACCATGAGGCGAGCGCGTTTGGATTCCCGCCTTTTTCCATCGAGCCGAGGACGAAGTGAATCGACTTCATGTTCGATATTTGTACCTATTTCAAAAGATATTTATGGTTTTCTTGAAGAAAATGAGAGTACAAAACACTGCTCGAAAGATCAACCAAAACGTAAAATTGTTTGGATCATTTCTAAGCGATAAAAAAGCAGAACTTCGTAGTAGTCGACGATGGATATATCAAGGAAATTTTGCCTTCGGCGGTGAGTAAACAAACCTTATTATGCACTGTATATCAATGCTTAATGTGTGATAAACAAATTTTGGCATATTAAGATCATGATGTCAGTTTTTATTCACTCGTTTTTAAAACTATATTAAGCTTAATATCACTCATTCCCTCGCGGATTCGCTCGTTTGTGATATGGCATTAAAAGCTCGTGAATTAAAACCATATCATGATCTTAATATGTAATAATCTCTATGTATATTCAATTTCCTCGCGTGGAATTTCAAGTTGAGATGCAAAAATACACGGCATTGCGGGAACTGAATGTAATGGCGCTGGTATCAACTCGCAGTTCCGCGCGCAGAAAATGAAATTGAAAACATGAATCAGTTCACGTAACTTTATTGGAGTATTGTAGTCTTTTTCATCTGGACAACCTTGTTGAGAATGACTGTATATAAAGTTTATATGGTATCGTTTAGAATATCTCTACCATGGATGAATATAGGGACTACCATGGCAATAGTACACGTACAATTCGTTTTTAAAATGATGATAAGTGTGAAGAGGAACAAATAAATAAACTTACTTTTATGCCCACAGAATGTCGTGCATTTTAATTATATAATTTGCCGCCATAAATACGTCGTTTTGAAGTTCCGCGACCATGTTTTTACCTCCGCTGCGTCTCTTTATTTTAAAAACCTAAGATTGATTGCAAACCAGCAATTCATCGTTCAACGCGGCATCAAGGTCAGCGGTTGCAAGTCTCACTTATGCATGCGCATAGGCAATTATGAATTAATTACAATGGTTTATAAGCGGCCTGGTTACTAATCATACTCAGAGATGATAGGGAATGGTCATTCTAAGACCAAAGTGGACTGGTTACTAATCATACTCTATTATAAGGTTGTCAGAGATGATAGGGGAATGGTCATTCTAAGACCAAAGTGGACTGGTTACTAATCATACTCTATTATAAGGTTGTCAGAGGTGATAGGGGAATGGTCATTCTAAGACCAAAGTGGACTGGTTACTAATCATACTCTATTATAAGGTTGTCAGAGGTGATAGGGAATGGTCATTCTAAGACCAAAGTGGACTGGTTACTAATCATACTCTATTATAAGGTTGTCAGAGGTGATAGGGAATGGTCATTCTAAGACCAAAGTGGACTGGTTACTAATCATACTCTATTATAAGGTTGTCAGAGGTGATAGGGGAATGGTCATTCTAAGACCAAAGTGGACTGGTTACTAATCATACTCTATTATAAGGTTGTCAGAGATGATAGGGAATGGTCATTCTAAGACCAAAGTGGACTGGTTACTAATCATACTCTATTATAAGGTTGTCAGAGATGATAGGGAATGGTCATTCTAAGACCAAAGTGGACTGGTTACTAATCATACTCTATTATAAGGTTGTCAGAGATGATAGGGAATGGTCATTCTAAGACCAAAGTGGACTGGTTACTAATCATACTCTATTATAAGGTTGTCAGAGGTGATAGGGGAATGGTCATTCTAAGACCAAAGTGGACTGGTTACTAATCATACTCTATTATAAGGTTGTCAGAGGTGATAGGGGATGGTCATTCTAAGACCAAAGTGGACTGGTTACTAATCATACTCTATTATAAGGTTGTCAGAGGTGATAGGGAATGGTCATTCTAAGACCAAAGTGGACTGGTTACTAATCATACTCTATTATAAGGTTGTCAGAGGTGATAGGGGAATGGTCATTCTAAGACCAATGTGGACTGGTTACTAATCATACTCTATTATAAGGTTGTCAGAGGTGATAGGGAATGGTCATTCTAAGACCAATGTGGACTGGCTACTAATCATACTCTATTATAAGGTTGTCAGAGGTGATAGGGGAATGGTCATTCTAAGACCAATGTGGACTGGTTACTAATCATACTCTATTATAAGGTTGTCAGAGGTGATAGGGGAATGGTCATTCTAAGACCAAAGTGGACTGGTTACTAATCATACTCTATTATAAGGTTGTCAGAGGTGATAGGGAATGGTCATTCTAAGACCAAAGTGGACTGGTTACTAATCATACTCTATTATAAGGTTGTCAGAGGTGATAGGGGAATGGTCATTCTAAGACCAATGTGGACTGGTTACTAATCATACTCTATTATAAGGTTGTCAGAGGTGATAGGGGAATGGTCATTCTAAGACCAAAGTGGACTGGTTACTAATCATACTCTATTATAAGGTTGTCAGAGGTGATAGGGGATGGTCATTCTAAGACCAAAGTGGACTGGTTACTAATCATACTCTATTATAAGGTTGTCAGAGGTGATAGGGAATGGTCATTCTAAGACCAAAGTGGACTGGTTACTAATCATACTCTATTATAAGGTTGTCAGAGGTGATAGGGGAATGGTCATTCTAAGACCAATGTGGACTGGTTACTAATCATACTCTATTATAAGGTTGTCAGAGGTGATAGGGGAATGGTCATTCTAAGACCAATGTGGACTGGCTACTAATCATACTCTATTATAAGGTTGTCAGAGGTGATAGGGGAATGGTCATTCTAAGACCAAAGTGGACTTTGTTGCGATACTGTTTTGGGAGACAAATCGCAAGCAGCAGAGGGGGGGGGGGGGGGGGGGGGGGGGGGGGGGGGGGGGGAAACTTTACTGCATTGAGTATGCCAGCCTTGCAATGTACCACATTAGTTGTGTTTGTGTGATAGTTTGAATAAAGAACTTGTTAGTTGTGGGATCTTTACAACTATCTCAAAAAGTAATGTCCGTGAAAAAGGCTCGAAACGGCCGAAATGGAACATGGGTAATAATGATTTGTTTTTAAAACATTTTATATCCATCACGTCATTTAAGGAACTTCAATTTAAAATAATAAAAAAACAAAACGAAGCCCTGGTAAAGTATCTCTGATTCGACCATGGTATGCTGCATTACAAAATACTCAGTATAAAACCACTTCATTTTCATGAATTCTAAAGAACGTTTAAACAAATGCAGGCGCTGCTTATATGTGTTCCAAGGCATGGTAGAGCGCTTCCTTTGACCATAGTATTTTCCATCACCAATAGTGTACAAGTACTCCATTCTTAAGAATTCTAGAGAGATCGAACTTTCAAATGGATGGAAAGCTACAAGAATTGGGGTAAATGGGGTAACGTTTTTTACAAAAGTATTTTCCATCATCAGTTGGTGACGCACTCTATTCTGAAGAATTCTAGGTGTCGCCCTCTCATGGATGGTTGACCAAATCAATGAACCCACTGAAGAGTTCAAAGAAATGGGATAGTCAATATTCTCGTGTGTTCCAGAAAGGTCGAACTTTTCCAGGAAATGGGATAGCACTTCCATTGTCACCAAACTCATCACCATTCTCATGTGTTCCAGAAAGGTCAAACTTTTCCATGAAATAGGATAGCACTTCCCTTTGCATATTGTCAGGCATTTCTGAAAGGTCGAACTTTTCCAGGAAATGGGATAGCACTTCCCTTTACACATTGTCAGGCATTTCTGAAAGGTCGAACTTTTCCAGGAAATGGGATAGCACTTCCCTTTAGAATGCACTCGGCTACCATTTTACTGGCAATTACCATAAAACCAATCAAGTGTCATCGTCGGGTTCGTTGTTTTCCGCTTGCTCCAGTACTTGTTTCAACAGTTCATCCACAGTTTGGTCGTCGTATTTTTGCTGAAGGTCATCCACCTCTAACTCGGGCACTAAAACCCGCAATAGTTTCAACACATTTTCCCTCAGTGTATACAGCTGTTTGAGCTGTTGTGTTCTGTTTAAAAGTGTTTGCAATTGTTGCTGTGGAGACAATGTCTTGATTTCATCGATAACATCTTTGTCGACGTTGACCATGTGGTAATCCCGTATGATTTTATCAACATCCGGTACGTTTTTATCGACTTCCGGTTTCTTTCCGCTAACTTCCGTCATGCTTGAATCTGCATCAGGTATTAAGTCCATATTTGGTGTGCTTGTGTCCATATTTGGTAAAATTTCACTAACCGTTATGTTTACATCCGTTTCCTGTTGCTGAGGCGATGGTGGGTCGATTATTATGACGTCAGCTTCAGGCTTTCGTTTCCTAGCAACGGGTTCGTCGGAACCACTGCTTTGATCATTACGCCGTTTCAGACTTGAAATATTTGCACTGCAAAAGTAATGAAAAAATCTATCTCAGTCATTCTCAAAAAGGTCCCCAAAAGTCACGTGATAAACGCATTTCATTGCTTCGTTTTGAATTCAGTTCACAAACCTGGTAGAGTTCTGTGGCTCTGTTTTAATGACCGGTTCCGTCTGTTGCGTTGTCGTCGTTAACTGAATCGTGGAATTCTGTGGCTCTGCCTTAACGACTGGCTGTGCTTGCTGCTGCACGGCTGTTGCTTGATTATTAACAACTGACTGTGTTTCAGTTTTCACCTGTGAAACGTGACAAAGAAACTCAGTATGCTCGTTAGCCTGGTTTACACGTTAACATAAAAAATATAGAGAAAAAAACATACGACTCAGTAATGTAAATGGCGCACTGAGTCTGCGTATGTTGCTTGTGCTAATGCGTATGTTGCCGTGTAAACCAGGTTTTTGGGGAGAGGGGTAAATGTTTAAAGTTTGGTTGATATATAATCGTCGCTATTGTTTGTGAGTGTGCTCTAGCGATAGGGACGATCATATGGAAACATTCAGGGACGTTTCTGTCTAAAGGATCGTCCGAATCGTTAGACGTCGCTGCCGTTTAACTGAATAAATGTAACACAAAGTCCACTTGACGTAGAGAGGTGTGCATGATTAGTTAATGAATTCTTCTTGGTTGTACTCTGTCTAACTGATCTAACTACTTTACTTGCCTGAATACTAACACTGAATGGGAGGATGAATGGAAGGTATCAATGTAAATGATGAATGGATGGAAGATGAAATGGAAAATAAGAAGACAGGGACCCACACAAGGTTCATCGGCCAGCAGGTTTGCCAGATAATTGTAAGTGGAAGGTCAAACTTTACTTGTCAAATGGGCAAGTTCTTGGGGAGTATTTGTGTCTACTCAATAACTCCCGCCTTGCAGACACCCCTTTATTACGAGAGGAGCTGGATTTCCGGCCGGCTAAAGCGACAGAGAGCTGAAAGAACTAAGGGAATGGATGCTCATTATTATGCACACAAAAAGTAGACCAAAGGGTGTCCGCTTCAACGAGTGACTGTAGTTGTCACAGATGAAGACAAATATAGATCCCTGTTGTGAATGGGTAACGAATGGTAGGTTAAATGGGATGGTGAATGGGTAACGAATGGTAGGTTAAATGGGATGGTGAATGGGTAACGAATGGTAGGTTAAATGGGATGGTGAATGGGTAACGAATGGTAGGTTAAATGGGATGGTGAATGGGTAACGAATGGTAGGTTAATTGGGATGGTGAATGGGAAACAAATGGTAGGCTAAATGGGATGGTGAATGGGTAACGAATGGTAGGTTAAATGGGATGGTGAATGGGTAACGAATGGTAGGTTAAATGGGATGGTGAATGACAGTTAACTCTGTACTACTAACCTGCTGCAATACAATGAGCTGTGATGAAGCAGCATTACTCTGTGTTGGCTGGCCTGACGGTGCTATATACCGATATCTATTATTCACAGTAACGTCGTGATGCCCAAGAGGGGTAGGGTCTGCCACTGTAACGCTCTGACGTTCAACAATGGGGTGGGGGGTGGTGGTAAAATCAGAGGCTGAAATATCCATTACAGCAGAAACGGGCGAAATAGTGTTTTCAGCCGCGTGCCTATTTACTTCCATAAGCGACTCGAGTGGCTGGTAGTTAGATGGACGTGTTTGCTGGACTTCTGATAAGTTGTTTACCTGGACAACTTGCGTCTTGGCCTGACCAAGTGCAGACACTCGAGGCATGGTTGAAGGTGGATTAGCCTGTCCAGGCATTGCCATGGACTTAGGAATTGTTGGAGACCGCAAAGAGGTGTAAGTTGGAGTTGTCGCAGACTTTAGAATCAAGTTAGTTGTTGCAGTAGCCATACTAGGCTGGCCAGGCTTTGCCAGGGACTGCACCGATACCACCTTAGGTTCCACAACGGCAGTGATTGGTACCATTGTTGGTAAATATTTCACTTGATCTGCAGCAGCTTGGCTGCGAACTTTGATAATAACCGGTGGACCACTAACCTTAGGGTGCATACCAGGTTGTGCTACTGTCACTTTACCATTGTTTACAATGACGACTGAACTCTTCTGGGTGCCGCCAATTGGAGCTGGAAGACCTTAAAAACAATAATAATTTTCTATTACATTACTCTTCAAAATAGGGATTTATGCTAATGAATCAAAATGTAAACAATGACGTCAGTAAAGATCGCATCAACAGAGCGGAAAAACGTTTTATAACCTCTTCTAATAAGGACACCTATAGGTTGTTAAGGTCAATATTTTGTATACAAGCCCTTTTATGCTCAAATAACAAAATATCAAATGCCACCAAAATTCGGTGAAAGTGTCTCAGAGATATAAGGCCTTGTACTTTGGGAGAGGTGGCATTTTGATCAGCAGAAAAACCATCGTTTTCGTAAATATCTCCGAGAAGCTTTACTGTAACTTGATAAGATTTTGTCACAAGTTTTGAGTAATGGTAGCACAAATGTATCGGTTGCAGTTTCTGATGTATTATTGCCAGTTAATAAAAACTGTATGAAAACATCAACTTTGCAGTTTTTCCGCTATGTCGATCGCATCATATAGACACAATAGGCCATTTACATCACATAAATAAAGGTTCATTAATTACCATGTGACATTATATTAACAATCTTAACTCCCGGTTGTGAAGTACTTTTGCTGGTAATGACACTGGGTATGGTTGGCTTCTGCAAAATAGGTCTATTGGGTGTTACGCTTTCTTGGAGGACCACTGGTGACTGCTGGCTAATCTGTCTGGTAGGTATAACATTAGTGGGTGTCTTGAGAGCATGGGTTTGGCTTGGACTGACGTGGGTTGATACTGGGGTCAGGATAACATTTCTGCCGCTGGTTTGATGTACGTAGAAACTTTTGGTTGATGTTGAGGTTGATTGGTGTCTAGACTTTGCAGGTCCTATCACCTAAAAATAACGAGAGAAACAGTAGGATGTGAAAGAGGAAATGGTGAATGAATTATTAAGAAATGGGATACAAGTGAGTATAAAAAATATATATAAAAAACCCTGAGTGTGCAGGGGCGGATCCAGAGATTTTGCAAAGGGGGCGCGCGTTCAGGTTGGACATTGGTTTCCGCCAAATTTAATTTTTTTGGGGGGGGGGAGCAAAAAAGGTATTCCAATTTCCAAAAGGGGGGGGGGGGGGGGGGGGGGGGGGGTGTGCGCCTCCTTCGCCCCACCCTAAATCCGCCCCTGGTGCGTGAATGCAATGCAGTCTTTATTTATTTGATTTCCATCGGCGTCAGATATTCTTTTCCCTTTCTTTCTAGGGTTAACGCTCAGAAGGGTTTCTACAAGGATGATTCATAGCGCTTCAAATTCTCTCAGGTCCTGGAAGTTCTTATATAGCACAGTTCACATTGTCTCAATGTGCATTACACATACATTCAGTTTTTGTCAGACAACTACTTAAAAAGCTCAATTTTGAAGCCACGCAGCTTACAATCATGAGAAAAGTTAGTAACTAGGTAGGTAGGTAGGTAAGTTTATTTAAACTCGAAATATATAATGAGCCAGAGACTCGTTTACAATATATTCGAGACAATCTGTCTAGATAAATATAAATATATATACAGTCAATCCAAAAAAGGTTGTCCAGAATATATACACATATAACTATCACGTGACCGTATATATGGAATACATTAACTCCAGGTTCCCTTATTAGTAATCAACTTTTGGCTACATTATTAGTCGCTCTAAAAATGCAGAGCGTTCTTCGTCGACCCCAAAAAGCACGCATGCGCCCTGTCGGCCGCTAAGATAATCATCGACCAACAACATGATCTTATACTATCAACACGAGACATCGCACATCGTCCTCTTTCTTCAGAAACCTTGTCGAAGGAAGGTTAATATGTCGTCTTGTTTAAGCTTATATTTGCATTTGGTATGGATATATTTATGGCACCAAATAAACTATTGTCATTTCTATGATTCGCTGAGTTTGTGAAATCGATTTTACAAAGAAAGCATGTTCTACCGAGTCATGCATAATCACCCAAGGCTCTAACAACATGGTTTCTTCACAAACCTTGTCAGTTGGAGGAAGGTTACTAGTATGTCGTCTTGTTTTTTATTATTTTTCTCCGTACGCGTCAACGTCGAGTTAAAGCCGAAGGAGACATAAAGTCTGGCCAAGAAAGATTAGAAAGCACAAACCAATCAGGGAAAGCACCGGAGGTCAAGGGGCCAAAATATAAGTCTTTTCTCGTCTAAATCTGAATTTAGATTGAAACAGGACGCTCTAGTAACATGAAGTATATACTGTAAAGTTCGCAGTACTGAAATTGCAAGGAAAGGATGTTCTATCGAGCTCGAGTCATGCAACGACGAGCAACCAAAAACTGTTTCAATCGCACTGAAAATCGCACTATAAGATATCTATATTTAGCTCAAATAGGTTACATTTCATTTAGAAGCCCGACTTCACGCTAGAAGAGCGTCTAGTTCAGTATAAAAACAGCACTTTAAGACCTTTTTAATGTGTTCTGTATATGTGGTCACGTGATAGTTATATGTGTATATATTCTGGACAACCTTTTTTGGATTGACTGTATATATAAATATATAATCATAAATATATATGTTAGTCGTTTGAGCCAGTCACTGAGGGTGGCAACCACACCCGGTGGTTAGAGCAGATTTTGTAGGACTGTGAAAAACTGTGGGACACGGCACAGACTCATTCAAAACCCTAAAACATCACGGTCACAGCACAGCACTTCCATACCGTAAGTTTTTCACAGTCATACAAAATTTTCTCTATATCTTCAGTGGTTCTGTTGCATCTTATACAGTTCAGGTTAGAGAAACTGAAAGCAATAAACATCTCCATAGCAACGGGGCCTGGTAAATAGGTATGAGCCCCCTTAACAACACACCTTTACTTGTAGTTTTTGAGGGCTTACTGCTTCTGCTTTCATATTTCTCTTTGGGTGAAAACAAAAATAGAATGTGTCAAACAGACATGTGTTGTGCAAATCATGGCTGTCATTACGGGATATAACCTGTAACACCTGTTGCAGTAGCCTCACTAGCTTAATGCTACGTGTGATTGGAAATTAATAATAAAGGTTTTATTTACCTTTTTATTTTAGTTATCATTGTAAATTATGCAATTCAGCTTTTAGTAATATTTTAATAATAATAATAAATAATAATAATAATAATAATTTTTTTATATAGCGCTATTTCCTAAAAGTCCAATAGCGCTTAATAAAGCATCTACCGGTATCTATCTACATTGTATCTATTCATAATATATCACTTCACAAACACTTCTAATAATAAGTTCTTAAGAGAGGATGTCAGTAAGGACCGAGAATCGCCCGACAACTAAAAAAAAATCAAATTTAATTTTCTTTCACCATATCATTCCTTTCGATGACCTCTTTTAGGGAAAAATACTAAAAAGTTCCAGCAATTTTTATCTTAGGAGAAATTTGCAGTTTTTAAAAACCCGCCTGACTGAATATTTCCGGCTAAATTATATGCCAACTTTGAACAGTCGATGTGTGTTCACCTCTAACTCTACAACAACGACATTCAGTAACCGTAATAAACGTTTCTTGATCTTTTCTACTGTACTATTTATTTTTCTGTTACTTTTGGAGTTATTTTTCGAATTTGGTTTTAAACAGGTATACAGAGCGCCATGAATGGAACGTTGAAATATAGGCAATGTTTGAGGTACGAAAACGGAATCTGGTATATACATTTTTGAGGAAAATGCCATGCCCCAGCAAAGCTTCATGTTTGCTCTTCCAGTTTAGAAAGTTTCAAGCTTGGGAATTCAATGTAGCATTTTTGAGACATAAAACTATTATGCTTGGTATTGCCAAAATTAGCATTAATTTCGACCTGTCGCTGACATTTTTGTCATTAAAACACAAAACGTAATGCCAAAACACAACTATCTTGCACTTTTAGTTGATCTCTGCCAAAGGATAACAATCTTGGAGTTAATAGGAATGGCGATTTGTGCAAAATCGGTTTTTCTCGTGTAATTCACTCGTCATCCAATGAATTTACCTATATTCTAAACACTCAACACTCATCTACTACTTAGTTACTCAGCTAGATTAGCTTACAAGTTATTCTGAGTAACTTTTACCTATTATCAGTTCTTCTTTTTTTCTAAGTTTGTAAATATTTTTGTCATTTAAAGGTAATAAAGTTGTTGTTGTTGATGTTATCTCACTAGTCCATTGAGGGAGGAAAACTGGAGTACCCAGAGAAAAACCATTGAAGCAAAACTGACACACTCCACTGACATGAAGCTCCCGGTCCAGGAATTGAACCAGGTATAGTTATAGTAGTTCTTAGCATTTTTGAGTTTTTGTTAGGGCCACAAGTTTATCAGTTTCTCCAATACTGTCACATGTCACCCTCTGTAAATAAAGTCTACTTACTTACTTACTTACCATAACAGTGAGAGGCAAGTACTGCCACCCTCGCTCCCCCATTGGAGCTGTAGACACATGAAGCTAAGGGGGGAGGGGGTGGGGGTTGTGCATGATTCAAATACCACTAACCTGTTGCATTGTCTCCTTTTGCTGGTTGCCCTTTGCCTGAACTTGTTGCATCAACCTAATAATATTGTAATGTTATAATCATCACAACATCAGACTTTTCATGAACTCAAGCTTTGCTACCAAACACAACCCTAATGGGGAGTTTGCAGGTGTTGCGTGACATTTTAAATTTTAATCCAACAAAAACAAAAACATAATATTTGAAAAGAGCACACCAAAGTTAGCAAACATTGAAATTTTGAAGTAATTTCGATGAATAGAGCGAAAGTTATAGGCGACTGAAGTTGGCTTTTTTCAAAGGTATGGTGATGGGCCGTAAGTTTCATAAGAAAAAAGCCAACTTCCGTCGCCCATAACTTTCACCCCATTCGTCGAAATTACTTCAAAATTTCAAAGTTTGCTAACTTTGGTGTGCTCTTTTCAAATATTATATATTTGTTTTTTGTTGGATTAAAATTTAAAATGTCACGCAAGACCTGCAAACTCCCCATTGCATTTGATTGTCATGATTGTAAGCTGTTTGGCTGCCATGTTTGCATAGGTCTATACACCCAACATTCATCAAACTAGTTAACTCTACTGACATGAAGCTCCTGGTCCAAGAATTGAGCCAACCATTCGACCGCCCTTGCTTCTCTTCTTTGCGATTCAGTGCATAAATACACAGGGAGCCCAATATAATAATTACTCTGTGCATTATACCACAGGAAGCCCATCATAATAATATATTTTGATTTGCTATGAAATGTGACTCACCTCTTAATTTCAGCCTCTTTTTTCTGTAGTTCTTGCTTTCTTACTTCAAGCTCCAACTCTTTCATTTGCTTAGCTTCCTAAACAACAATTATTGAGAACAAAACAATGAATAAATATTAAAATTTTATTTTAAAAAAATACATAGAGTTTCCTTTAGAATACCACAAGTAGCCCAACTGTTTCTTCTGAGGCTAACACAGGGATCCCACTATAATATTTCTTCCATGTGCTCTACCACAGGTAGCCCAACTATTTCTTCTGAGGCTAACACAGGGATCCCACTATAATATTTCTTGCATGTGCTCTACCACAGGTAGCCCAACTATTTCTTCTGAGGCTAACACAGGGATCCCACTATAATATTTCTTCCATGTGCTCTACCACAGGTAGCCCAACTATTTCTTCTGAGGCTAACACAGGGATCCCACTATAACATTTCTTCCATGTGTTCTACCACAGGTAGCCCAACTATTTCTTCTGAGGCTAACACAGGGATCCCACTATAATATTTCTTGCATGTGCTCTACCACAGGTAGCCCAACTATTTCTTCTGAGGCTAACACAGGGATCCCACTATAATATTTATTCCATGTGCTCTACCACAGGTAGCCCAACTATTTCTTCTGAGGCTAACACAGGGATCCCACTATAATATTTCTTCCATGTGTTCTACCACAGGTAGCCCAACTATTTCTTCTGAGGCTAACACAAGGATCCCACTATAATATTTCTTGCATGTGCTCTACCACAGGTAGCCCAACTATTTCTTCCGAGGCTAACACAGGGATCCCACTATAATATTTCTTCCATGTCCTCTACCACAGGTAGCCCAACTATTTCTTCTGAGGCTAACACAGGGATCCCACTATAATATTTCTACCATGTGCTCTACCACAGGTAGCCCAACTATTTCTTCTGAGGCTAACACAGGGATCCCACTATAATATTTCTTCCATGTGCTCTACCACAGGTAGCCCAACTATTTCTTCTGAGGCTAACACAGGGATCCCACTATAATATTTCTTCCATGTGCTCTACCACAGGTAGGCTATTGTAAAAATGAAAATATATTGCATACATCTTTTTGATTGGATTCCTGTGGTAGAGCACCTGGGTTTTGGGCTCCCTGTGGCACTTCTCATTTCAGTGTACAGAAACAAAGGGATCACAATATACCAGTAATATAATCATCCATCATCATCATTTTCATCAATAAGATATTGAAAATAATAATACAGATAATTATAAATTGTCACTACATGCAAATGGCATAGGCTAAACTACCACAAGAAGGCTGTCATAATAGAGACACACATATAATATCTCTATTTTTTAACCATAGATTCAGAAGAAATAGTTGGGTTGCCTGCCCCAGTTGCACGAAAGGTGAATAGAGCTATCCACCGGATAAGTCTTATCCAACGGATAAAACTGATGCAGTTATCCAATAACTTTTATCCGTTGGACAGGACTTATTCAGTGGATAGCTCTACGAACCGGATCCTGATGTTTATGATTGATACTAACCCTTTCTTTTCTTTTTTTCTCTTCCAGTTCTTTTTCTCTGTCAAAGAAGGCAGAAAGGATCAAGGTTTAAACACAAAAATTTGTTGTTGAATGACTAAATGGGCCACAGAGGGCCACAGGTTTTTGCTGTTTACTAATATATCCATTGGTAAATGGGCTACCAATGTTAAAAGAAAAGATGCTGTCCGTGTTCAAAGACTAGCACGCAGTCATATGATGCAATTTGTTGCTCGCAACATGTTGATAGGGTGGACACATGTTGCAATAGTACATGTTGCCGGTAATGTTATGTGCAATATTGCAACGTCAGGAGTCAGGATTTTTCTATGGTACTTACAATCTTTTCTTTTGTTTCTTGACATATGGCTGTACAGACTCTTCTGTTTCATCTTCCAGTTCTTCCGGCACATCACATGACCTCCACTTCCCTTCGGGATGGTCTACGCAGTACCATTTCTCAGGAAGGTTGTCAGTACCAACATTGGGAGGCAGTTTTCTCCACTTTAGACATTCTGGGTTGTCGCACTGAACCCACAGTTGATCAGGAACAGACCTGGGTGAATACAATAAAGCATGTGTCAAAATATTTGCAAGAACAAGGCTGGAAAATCACTTGAAAGTCACACTGAAAAGTTACATACACACTGGAAAGTCACACACACACAGTACACACTGGAAAGTCACACTGAAAAGTCACACACACACGCACTGAAAAGTCACACTGAAAAGTCACACACACAGTACACACTGGAAAGTCACTTTGAGAAGTCACACACAGTACATACTGGAAAGTCACATTGAAAAGTCACACACACTGGAAAGTCACACTGAAAAGTCACACACACAGTACACACTGGAAAGTCACATTGAAAAGTCACACACACTGGAAAGTCACACTGAAAAGTCACACACACAGTACACACTGGAAAGCCACATTGAAAAGTCACACACACACTGGAAAGTCACACTGAAAAGTCACACACACAGCTACACACTGGAAAGTCACATTGAAAAGTCACACACACACACTGGAAAGTCACACTGAAAAGTCACACTCACACACTGGAAAGTCACACACACACTGGAATGTCACACTGAAAATTCAATACCACCGTCAAATGTGAGCCTAATTTGGGTACTAGTTTTTTTCAGTAGACTCAGGACATCAAAGAAACCAGACTTGATATTTCAAAACAAAACACAAAAGTCTATTGTGCTTTAACTATCCCCCCTACTGCTACCACTCTATCCCTCAATTTGTTCTGAGTAATATTGCAGAAGGATCATAATGTACTTCGATAACTTTGGCCACAACAATAATTGACTCTTATCAGGCGTACTTTAGAAACCAGTTTGCTGATCTGAAAAATCAGTACGCCTGATAAGAGTCAATTGCAATGGTAGACACACACTGCAATCATATTGCCAGCAATGTTGCACAGTGTGTCTGTCAGCACGTTTAGTAGTAATGTTACGAAACAGAGGAAAGAACTTACTCCACTTCTCTGGGTTCAGGAATAACAACATTGCTATTAACTTGGGCTCTGCCTTTCTTTTCATTCCTGTAGTTTAAACATGCAACAACAATTATTTAATAATAATAATACATTTAATTTATAAAGCACAAATATCCATACAATGTTCAAATGCGCTAGGATTTTTTTTTGGAAAAATTTACAGCAAAGCCAAATCTACATGACCAAGTTAAAACTTCAATAGTTGTTTGTGGGTTGGTATTGACATTTTTGTAGTTATATGAAGATTGACTATTTTTGTAGTTATATGAAGATTGACTATTCTAACCCTGATGATGGGCTATTAGCCCGAAAGCTTGGTTGATCAATAAATTTGGGTTGAGGAAACTCATATAACTACAAAAAAGTTAAAACTTGTTCGTGTAGATGGAGAAAAATGGTCAAATTTTCCTTGACAAGGAAAATCTGGCATGCTAGCTTTTCCTTGACAAGGAAAAATTGTCAAGGTCGAAATTTGCTCGTGTAAACGACAACAAGGAAAATGTGGCAAGGAATATTAATGGATTCAGTTTCTAGTCTTTCCGCACGCTCATTTTTCTTACAAATGCAATTTTGTTTTTGTTCGACAGGAGACTGGAATAATTTTTTTGTGTTACTCCACTGATTTAAAGGCATTGCAGGCACAACTGAAACTTGTCAAGGAAACCTTGTTTATCACAATAGAAAATTGACAAATAAAACTTGTTGACCATCTACACGATCAATGAAACTTGTCAAAGATACTTGTCAAGGAAAACTTGCTCGTGTAGATTCGGCTTAACAGTTATATTTCATAAATTCTAACACAACATGTTTCTTTTGGCAGTACAACTGAAGTTTAGTACAGATTACAGTACTGTATTCACCGGCATATAAGCAGCACTTGCAGATAAGCCGCACCCCGAGTTTGGCAATGCAAATTTTTTGAAATATAATTAACCCATTGACTCCTACACCGGCCGAAACCGGCCGTAAACATCGATACTGCTTTGAAAAATTCTAACTTTCTGAATTTTCGAAACATCGATCTCATGACCAGTTATTAGTGACAACTAGATAACTCTTCAAATTTTAACTTAAGTAAACTGACTTACAGGTCCGATTTCTGGGCACTAGTTCAATTTATTTTTCATAGAAATCAAAAATGCGCGTTTTTGACGCAATTTTACACCTCGAAAATGAACGACATTTGACTTGGATTTTCTTCCAAAATACATCCTTGAGAAACAAAACACCACTTTCTCGGCAAACTTCCATCTCTCTTCTTCATATAGTCATTATTTTTTCCTCTCTCTTCCTTAACTCGCCGAACAATAGCCATTTCCTTAGGACCACTTTTGCAAACACGTGTTTTCCTTCTGCACGCCCGAAAAGGATGCTGGGAAACATACGGGAATTTTCGACAGCAAGCATTCTGCCCTTTGTGTTTTTTTTAGACTTCTATAGAGTGTCGAGCCACTTGGTCCTACAGGCAAAATATTGCACCGGTTGCATTCTTTACAAGTCCAAAGTCGCCAAAAATGAATTTGTAGGTCCTGGAATCCACCACAGAAAGACCAGAGACGATTTCACTTTGAGTCCGCCATTAGTTGGAAAATCTCAACGAGCTGCCGAAATGTGTTCGTGAATTCGTATCTTACTCCTGATTTCTTCCAGGAGAATGGTCTCTACCACACCAGTCAAGCTTAATGATGCTGTTCTGGAGGCTTCTGTGGTGAATAATGGCTATAAACACTCTAAAAATGCAAAATTGGCCTCTTCGAGTAGTAAAAACTACTAGCCCCAACGAGCTCCCAAGAAGAAAGGCAGCACACGTGATAACCTGAGCCCGTGGGCATTCAGAACTGTCAAGATTTCCATGGAAACCCCTTATATGGAATCGAAATTTCCTATGGCGTGATTAGGTCCAGAAAATCGCTAAAAAACTCAAAATAGCTCAGGAGCGAATGGGTTAATCGAAATCATATGTTAATTATGTTTAATTTATATTAATTTAATGTAAATTTCTGGTACCAATTCCTGATGTTCTCGCAGATAAGCCGCACCCCCAACTTTGGATCACGATTTTCGGGGAAAAAGTGTGGCTTAAACGCCGGTGAATACGGTAATAATATTAGTTTCTATATAACATTCACTTATAAAATTGTGTAACTGCAAAACTATGAAAAACAAACAAACAACTGGAGCATTATTTTGATCTACACACAAGGATTTACGTAAACGTTATCACTAGGCGGACTTCAGCAATGAGTTTCCTCAGCAGCACAGAGCGTATGCACCTTGGCACCCAGTTGGCGATTTGTGGCCATAAGAAAATTGAACTCTGTGTGCCACAGGCAGCCCACCGAGTAAAAAGTAGGGGGCTGGGTGATTTTACCACAGGAAGCCCACCAAGTAAAAAGTAGGGGGCTGGGTGATTTTACCACAGGAAGCCCACCAAGTAAAAAGTAGGGGGCTGGGTGATTTTACCACAGGAAGCCCACCGAGTAAAAAGTAGGGGGCTGGGTGATTTTACCACAGGAAGCCCACCGAGTAAAAAGTAGGGGGCTGGGTGATTTTACCACAGGAAGCCCACCAAGTAAAAAGTAGGGGATTGGGTGATTTTACCACAGGAAGCCCACCGAGTAAAAAGTAGGGGGCTGGGTGATTTTACCACAGGAAGCCCACCGAGTAAAAAGTAGGGGACTGGGTGATTTTACCACAGGAAGCCCACTGAGTAAAAAGTAGGGGGCTGGGTGATTTTACCACAGGAAGCCCAATATACCCAGAGGACTTTGCACTCAAGATGTCCACAAACATATTTATTCTAAAGTATTCTTACCAGTAGTCATTCAGTTTGGAACCCAGTGCACTCATGCTGGATCTGAAGGAAAGAAATTGACAGTAAGGGACTTGTCAGAAATTAACAGGGGGGAGGGGGGGTGTGGAGATTTTAAATTGAGCATTGAAAATGTTGTGACCCTCCCCTAACGATGGGAATGAAATTTCCTTACCCTCCCCTTGGGATTGGCCTAAAATACTCCCTTTTTCGGAGGTTTCTTGGTGTTGCAGAACACCATATGACGTTAGACAATGAACACAAAGAACGAGAAGAATGAACTTGAACCAAAACAATACCCTGCATACAAAGAAACCTAACCAAGAATACAATGCAGACTGTAGCACCAAGAAACACCCCCTTTTTCACTGACTATGTTTTCATGATCCTCCCCTTTTCAGGGGGCTCAAAAAGTTATGACCCTCCCACAATCCCCCCCCCCCCCCCCCCCCCCCTGCTAATTTCTGACAAGTCCCCAAGCTATGCTTCATAATAATATCATAATTTTAAGTGTTTTAGATTTAATCCATACTGTATATTTTTTGTAGTTTTTTTTTTGTTTGTCAGGCGATTCTTGTATTGGGTTATTTTTGTTAAGAGCATCTTGAGAATAGTATTATTGTACGTATGATGACTTTATATAGCATATATACAATAAAATAAATACTCATTGAATTACTACTTATATAGCACTCTTTACATATGCTGATATGCTTCATAATACTTATGTAAGTGAATGCTCTATGCACTTGACAATCAATTTCTTATTGTCGAACTAAGGAGCAATGTGTAGCCACACAGCTTACAATCAGCAATATTGCTGGTATTATTATTGCAGAGCATGTCCGCACCTCTCCAATCAATTGTTGTGACTCAACTTATTGAAGCACAGCGCAATCCTATTTCTGTAACATTGCTTGCAACAAATTCCACTGGATGATGGCATTCTGAGTGTGCCAATGCTGTCAATACTGCACTGTGTGTCTGCAAAAGTTGGCTATACCTGTATGCTTTGGTGTAGTCAAAGTCTTGTTTATTATGGGTAGGCTGAAGATAGTCACACTGAATCACTCCAATGACTCCAACACCAAGATTATTAGCCTAAAACAACAACACATAATCAACAATTCTGAAAGATATTGTAAAGACAGTTCATTTGTAAACTGGGTACAAGTGTTATAACCATTGGGATAGCAGTTCTTAAATTTTGACAATAGTATCTCCAATTAAACTGTATAACCTATCCAATGTGCTGGAGAAAGAACATTGAATCCATTGTGATATTTCCACTAGTCTTTCATTGAGGGCAAACATCTCGAAAAACTTGTAACTAATTCAGACAATCAAAACACTTGAACCCTGCAGCTACAATTACTACAGCCCGGTTTTACTAACAACAGTTTTTGAAACAGCAATATGAAAATGGCTCATCATAACTCACCCTCAATTGGTATCCAACACGTACGTAAGGTTTAATAAGTCTATTACGATGGTACATCATTATTCCATAATGGTTTTTATTTTGACTGAAGCCAAATGTCACTTTTATAGTCCTGGGCTGAGACAGTGATTAAGGAAGTTAACGCCAACAGAAGTATAAAAGACAAAATGTTATTCACCAAACTGCCTTGGTAATAACATTGTATAGAGTTGACTCTCTCTAGGCACCTCTCTAAGACGACCTTTCCACACTATGTTACTACAACTTTGCCCTCTCTAACCAAAAGTTGGAACTGATATTCTACCTTAGTTCTGGGATAGGGTATCTATTATTGCAGTATAGGGTATCTATTAATACAGTCTTTTGACAAGGAAAATTATATATTCAACCCGCCATCAGTGACGGATCCAGGATTTTGAAGAAGAAAAAACTTATTTTTGGTTTTGTTTGTTGTGTGCTTCCCCCCCCCCCCCCCCTTTTTTTTCTTTCTTGCAGTTCACGTTTTGAGTAGTCGTGGCTGACAGTTGGCAAAAAATGTCAGCCACAGCTCAGAACACAAGGGAAAAAAAGGTTATTTACTGGCCTTGGTCGGTCCTGATTGGGCAATACTGTGTCCTCGGCCTTGAAAATGTATGTTCAAGACCTCGGGCACAGTTTGTTCCTAACCGAACCTTCCAACCAGTAACTAACCTCTATATATGTGAATGTATAAGGAGTCACTACAAATGAATGGATAAGGATACAACTCCGTGTGGTTTGTATGCATCCACTTCTGTCTTACTCAAGCTCTTAGCAATGACTGTAGTTCTGACTTTCTTTCCTCTCAAAATGATTTGCATCCTGGGTCTTAGGTATAAGATAGAACAGTACGCCTGGGGAAAAATTGCAAAGAACAAAATACTGTTCAAAGTAATAACAATAATAGCTTTATTTATCCATCTTGTTGATAAATATATGGAATTACAATAATAAAAGTGAATAATTAATTTAAGGTCATTCTCTTGTTTTGCATTACGCACGCTCTACTACGCACGCTCTCCTGCGCACGATTCTGAACTCGTGCGAGCTCGCGCACATTGGAAATTGTTAAGAGCAAATGCCGGTAAAATTCAAACAACCGGCGGCCACGGTCAAAAACTCGATTTTGTTCATATTTGGTCAAAAGGAGGGAAATAACTTCCAAATAAATGTACTGATGTTCGTTTTTCAAAAACCCGCTAAAATTTTGAGAAAATTGAGAAAATCGATTCTGACCGTCCGGCGCCTCAAATTAAGAGGAAATCAAGCGTGAAAATATGTGGCCTAAAACATCATTCGCGTGCAAAAAGAAAGACATCCAGAGAAACTCTGTCTACGAATATTGATTAAGTGAAGGTTTGACGTAATATTTAAGTTAAAATATTAACATTTGCAGTATCTCAAAAAGCAAGCCGTGGTGTTTTATACGTCTCACTTGTCCCATTCAGTAAATTTTAGATTTCACCCTTACATTGCGAAAGACATTTTTTCTATGTGCACCTAAACAGATTTCTCTGAAATTCTAGCTATTAAACCTTCGAGTGATGAGCAGAAACATATGTAAAAATTGGAATGGGTTTTTAACTGTGCGCCGCACACGAGACTTAAGAACTTGACGAATTTCTGCATAAAACAAGTGTAACGTTTGAACTGTTAACCGAACACAAATCCAATTTAAAGGCAGAATATGCAAACTAAGGTTAACTATTCAAATTAATATCCCTATACACAGTGAAAGAATGGCACATGGAGATACGTTTTATGAAGTTTCTATGATTTTTCTTCGCGTGTACGGATTTCGGTTATGAATAGTGTAGATTGCGTTACTTCTTGTTTACATTGATGTCGATCCAAAGAATCCGCCAAGACTATCTGAAGTCTTGTCTTATGCCGTTGCTTATAAGTCGACGACATTATCAAGCTAGCAATCAGAATATGCTTAAATTATTGTTTCCGGCAACACAATATAAATATTGTACCAGAAATGTTGTGTGACTGTGAGCAAACATTACCCCAGGGGGAGGAGGAAGGGATGGATGAAGGGAAATCCAATCGAAACACAGTACAAGCTCCTAAAACATACAAACAACTATACAAAATAATATCGTTTTATTTTGTCCGCTAAGGTACTCAGTAATACTGCAAGGGCAGTACGTTTATCATACAATTCACTGAATAATTTTGGGAACAATAGACTGACGTCGATACAATGAATGTGATAAGTCAGTGCGGTGAAGATCAAATGTTAGCAGAATTCTCAACAGTTGTGAATAAGGAAAAATGGAAAATACTTGTTCATTTTTTGCTATTACTGGAGGACAGTGTGGTTATGACAGGAGAGATAGATCGAAGTCAGTGAAGTGCGTATCTTTGATAAGCTGTGAGAGGGATATAACCGGACATAAATCCTCACTGGCGATTCACGACGTTGACAATGAAATCGACTTGATACTCGCAAGGTCTTCTATTTATTCTCGGCCACGGAATATCACACAAATGATTATATGCCCTGCGCATCGATCTTCCCTTGGTATGGGCTGGAAAAGAGATTCAGCGAATTGCAGAGTACCAGAAATGTTGTCTAATCATCATGACGGCAAAAGGCCAAAAGCAGATCGGGGACTGAGCAAAGCGGGTTCGTGGATGGTTCTCAAAGAGAGTGGCATTTTTCTTCCCGTAGGAACAGGTGCGTTGTGTCGTTTATATCGATTCTTTTAAGAAATGAAAATATTGCTACGAGGAATGTTAGCACGCGCAGCAAAGACGCACTAACCTCATGTTCTTGTGTGTTAGGTATATGCCCTAATTGTAAGAGACTGCTTAGTGGCATTAAACAAACTGAGATGGACTTGGCGGCGGTGACATCAAAGGACAGTGAAATCACATTTAAAATAGCGCACATCTCTTTGGTAAGATGGTCGATCTTGAAAACAACGCTTATTCGAAGTAAATGAATCTGCGAATGATTAATAAAACTAACTAACAAAAAATGAAACGAATGAGAGGAATAATGAAAATAAATGAATATGGTAATCAGGAGCTATCAAGTTAATGATGGTGTAATTTATTTACAGGATGAAACAACTAGTGAGACTACTCTTCCTACTGCCCAGAGTACCCCGGCTTCTGTCCATACTCCTGGTGTTAGCTTTGAAACATCAATGGGAAGTGTTTTCTCGCCCACCCTGAGCGATATTTCTCAATCAGAAAATTGTCAACCACTTCAAAAAATGAATGCTTTTTTACATAGTAGAGACATTAGTCCAGTGAGATCTCCAATGGAAACTCCATGGGAAGAGGCAAGCCAAAGAACGAGGCGTCGTTATTTACACAAAACTAAACAAGTGGTTGCTGCAGTACTAAACGAGGTGGCACCAAATCAGTCTGGTCAGTTATGGAAGTCCTTAGTTGCGTCCAAATCTATAACACAACAGTTGTCTAGTGACAATGAGACTGACGAAGATGAACTTGTTGACAACGTTTTCATGGAAGCACTAGCGGAGTGCTATCATAACGCCAATAATTGGGAAACTAGACGTCAGATTCTATCCATCATGTCGGACAAGGTGAAGTTTCAGACGCTGAGGAACTGGATTCCAGATCTAACGCGATATCGGTTTACCTGTGCACGTAAACATGTTCTGGTCCACGGCAGGGGTGTACCACCGCCGCAAACCTCTCGAACGAGAATGGCTGTTTCTAAAACACAATTAGATCATTTTCTCGACTTCATCTGCAGTCCACATCTGAACCAGGATCTCCCGTTTGGGGAAAGGTCAGTAAAACTATCTACAAAGGAGGTTATAACAGTACCTAATGTCATTCGAATGATGATACCAGAGTCAATAGTAAAGCAGTACGTAGCATATTCTGAGGAGTGCGGCTTCATTCCATTAAGCCGTAGGACACTTTTAAGGATTTTGTCTAACTGTCCAGCATCAACACAAAAGTCTTTACAAGGCCTAGATTATATCAGTGCGGAAGGAAGTCAGGCGTTTGACGAGCTTTGTCATGTAGTAGAAAGACTGGGAGATTGCTTCAAGGGCATGACATGGACTAAAGAACAAAAGTCAGAGCTCAAGTCAGCTAAGCGCTACCTAAAAAGTGACTTCAAGGTAAGAATAACTAGAATGGATATAGAGCAGGAGCCCATATGGGCTCCTGTATAGAGCGATTGTGCACTCACATAAATGCATCAGAATATAATGCTTTATTTTACAACATAATCTTGCAGGTGCACGTATCAAAGCAATCTACTGTTCCAGACCACTGTCCAGCATACGCCCTGAGCGACCCAAAGGACAAAGATTTCCAGTCTGTCTGTGCGCATAATCATCTAGATACTTGCGACCGCTGTGCGTCACTTACATCTGTTCTAGATGAAATAGGCAGTGCACTTCAAGAAATGTCCAACAATAACGTTGCTACTGATATCAAAGAAGAATTAACCTTTCTTTCAGCACAAGCTAAAAAGAACATCATTGCCTGGAAAGCCCACCTTCTACGATGTATCAACCAGGACGACGCAAGGTTGGATGTGCTTGACACCCTTGATGAAAACTCCGTGTATCTTGTGCAGGATTGGGCAATGAAGTTTTTGCCAAGGAAATACAGAGAGAGTCAAAGCGACTGGTTCGCCAAGCGGGGAATACCGTGGCACGTTACCGCGGCTATTCGAAAGACGACAGGTCAAGGATTTCAAACGATGACTTTCGTACACGTTTTTCCAACATGCATTCAAGATAGTGTTGCAGTACTTGCTATTATGAAGGATGTAATCGGGCAGCTGAAATCGTTGATGCCGCAACTACAATCAGTTTTTTACAGGCAAGATAACGCCGGCTGCTATCATTCCGGTCCTACCATCGTGGCAGCTTCTTTTGATAGTCAGTACCACGGGGTTTCTGTTAAACGTATGGACTTTTCAGATCCCCAGGGTGGTAAGGGCCCATGTGATCGAAAAGCTGCGTCAATAAAAGCGCACATGAGAGTCCATCTAAACGAAGGGAATAACATTGAAACAGCCAAGCAAATGGTTGATGCTATTCAATCATCCAATGGTGTTCCCGGAGTTAGCATTACATTGTCGGATCGCGTAGTATCTCACGGTCCCTCGGTATCGTCAATAAAACTAGAAGGCGTGAGTTTGATTTCTAACGTAGAATACTGTAATGGCTATTTGAGAGTATGGAAAGCCTATGGTGTCGGTCCTGGAAAGAGCATACCATTATCCAAGCTTGTTCTTACAAAAGATTTCAAGGTTCCAGATCTTGTGAAAAGCTCTGAATGTACAACGAACACTGAAATGCCACCTGTAAGTTTTATCATAGCGAAGTCGAAGTATAATCGCGTAGAAAACACCGAGGAATCTACCTCATGTTCAAGTGCTAGCAATGAAGAGAAAATCGGATGATAACCCCACTACTAGTCTTCTTTTTTCGTGTCCCGAAGAAGGATGTATTAAAACATATCAACGATTTTCATCGCTACAGCTTCATTTAGATAGTGGAAAGCATCAAAGATCTCTGGAAAACGAAACACTCTATGACAAAGCAGTACATGGTTACGCAGCAAGACTAGAGGAACAGTTTGGCGGCGTTCCTCAGATGCAGCAGTTTACAAACACTCAAAGGAACAACCAGGATCGACCGTCTCTGCCAATGGGCTGGGCCCTAAAGTCTAGTCAAACCAAAAGGTTCTCGGAAAAGCAGAAGAGTTATTTGTCCAATCAATTCCTTATTGGAGAAACAACCGGACAGAAAGCGAATCCAGCATCGGTCGCTAAAGCTATGATGACTGTTAGGGACAGTAATGGCAATCGCATCTTCACTAGCGACGAGTTCCTAACAAGTAAGCAAATAACCAGCTTTTTTTCTCGCATGTCTTCTAAGCGTAAACTCTCCCTGATCAGATAACAGAGTTCGATATGGAAGAAGAACACAATGTGGAGAAAGAGAACGATTTCAATGAGTTAGGCAATCGAATTATGGACGACGTCGCACTTACCCATCCTATTTACTTCGAAAGCTACAATCTTTGTGAACTTATCGCAAATTCAACGCTCTCCAAATTTGCAATTCAGATGCTTCAGAATATATGTGAATACTTTGACATTTCAACAGAAGGCATACAATCTAGAAGAAAAGCCCCCTACATTGAAAGGATTGTAGATTTTGGCAAGAAGTGCACCTGCAGCAGTACCCGGGGTTGTACATCGTAATATATTGTAGCAGTGGTAGGTGACATTGATCTGTTGATTCATTCATTCATTCACGTATTCATTCATTCACTCTAGTCACCCTGTTTAAATAAAGTGTATTATTATTATTATTATTATTATTATTATTATTATTATTATTATTATTATTATTATTATTATTATTATTATTATTATTATTATTATTATTATTATTATTATTATTATTTCATTCATCCATTCAATTCACTGGTTCATTTGATCACTTGATCCTTACATCATAATTCAAAACATTCATTTGTCCATCCCTTTCATTTAATTACTCCGTCATTTGTTCTTTCATTTATGTGTTCATTCATTCAGTCATGAGACATCTATCCATTCACTCATCCATTTATCCATTCATTCATTTTCTTAATGTTCTGTATACACGCATCTTTGCAACCTGAATGATACACGGTAAATGTTTGTTATATTTCGTGTTTTTTTTCTTCTTGGCGTATTCTCTACAAAGTAACAGTTTACGACGCGGTAGAAGCGTGATTCAGTATATGCTCAAGTACGATTGTTCCTAAAAATATTTGAATTGTATGATAAACGTACACAAAATCGAAATTGCGATTAAACGTACTGCCCTTGCAGTATTACTGAGTACCGTTTAGCCTACAAAGTAAAACTACTTAGGAGGCTTGTACTGTGTTTCGAGGCTTGTACTGTGTTTCGATTGGATTTCCCTTCATCCATCCCTTCCTCCTCCCCCTGGGGTAATGTTCGCTCACAGTCACACAACATTTCTGGTACAATATTTATATTGTGTTGCCGGAAACAATAATTTAAGCATATTCTGATTGCTATCTTGATAATGTCGTCGACTTATACGCAACGGCATAAGACAAGACTTCAGATAGTCTTGGCGGATTCTTTGGATCGACATCGATGTAAACAAGAAGTAACGCAATCTACACTATTCATAACCGACTGTCCGTACACGCGAAGAAAAATCATAGAAACTTCATAAAACGTATCTCCATGTGCCATTCTTTCACTGTGTATAGGGATATTAATTTGAATAGTTAACCTTAGTTTGCATATTCTGCCTTTAAATTGGATTTGTGTTAAAGTTGGTTCGGTTAACAGTTCAAACGTTACACTTGTTTTATGCAGAAATTCGTCAAGTTCGTAAGTCTCGTGTGCGGCGCACAGTTAAAAACCCATTCCAATTTTTTACATATGTTTCTGCTCATCACTCGAAGGTTTAATAGCTAGAATTTCAGAGAAATCTGTGTAGGTGCACATAGAAAAAATGTCTTTCGCAATGTAAGGGTGAAATCTAAAATTTACTGAATGGGACAAGTGAGACGTATAAAACACCACGGCTTGCTTTTTGAGATACTGCAAATGTTAATATTTTAACTTAAATATTACGTCAAACCTTCACTTAATCAATATTCGTAGACAGAGTTTCTCTGGATGTCTTTCTTTTTGCACGCGAATGATGTTTTAGGCCACATATTTTCACGCTTGATTTCCTCTTAATTTGAGGCGCCGGACGGTCAGAATCGATTTTCTCAATTTTCTCAAAATTTTAGCGGGTTTTTGAAAAACGAACATCAGTACATTTATTTGGAAGGTATTTCCCTCCTTTTGACCAAATATGAACAAAATCGAGTTTTTGACCGTGGCCGCCGATGTTTGTATTTGCTTGATTTCAACGGGCATTCGCTCTTAAATATTTCATGTGTAACTGAAGTTTTTTCAAAATAAATCGAAAACGAGCACGGTGACCCCCATTTTTTATTCAATAACTTTTATCACACTATAGTTCTTTAGTATATAGTAAAGTAGTATCGATTTTTCGACCCTCTCGGTAGTTCGAACATCTTGTGTTTTTTGTTCTATTTTTCGACAACTATTCAAAATTCGAGCATTTTCTTACTATCAAACGGTAGGCTAGAGATACAAAAGCTATAGCAAACACTTTAGTTCATTATTAATAGTTTGTCTTTTAAGTTGTGGAAAATTATTTGGCCGATCCCGATGTCACGCGAGACTCGACTGAAATACCTAAAATACCATAATTTCAAAGCAGTGTAGCGCAAAAATGAGCACGGTGACCCCCTCTTTTTATTGCATTTTTTTGAAACTCCATACCGTAATGTATCACCATGCCAAGTTATAGAAAATTCTAGGATTTGCTTCTTTTTTCAAGGGAATCACCTTAAACGCAAAGTTCCAGTATAAAAGGACGCTGCCCAGGGGTACAACAATACATTTGTTTAATCAATCTTTGTTAGTCGCATATTCATGTACACATTCATGTAGTGATACAAAGATTAATTAGCAATGTTATTGTCTTACCCCTGGGCAGCGTCCTTTTATACTGGAATTTTGTGTTTAAATAGGAATTATACACAACTATTGAAACTATAATTTCTTGATAAAAATGTATAATCATTAAGAATACAGCACACCACCCTTAGAGATGTTACACCTTTCTGTCCCAGAAACAGGAATTGTGTAGAGTTTTCTGCTTCTCATAATATACTTTTGGGATGCCGATCTTGGGATGAACACCAGATTTGGGTGGATAATATCATTCAGTATTCTTTCAAACTCTTTCTTTTCCTGCATTTGCCATTGGACATCTTTCAATTAATTTACTCAAGATCTTGTCTAAGTCTTGTATTAATTATCAGTGTCAAAGTCCATTTTTCTGGCCTCTCATTGGGTATCGCGCGAAAGTCATCAAATTTGACTGTTTCCCAGCAACAGCTCTGAGCGGGAACAATATGCTATAGACCGGTAATAACAAAACCGAAAAACTACCTTAGAACCGGAAATGCAACCTATTTTCAATTTTATCTATTTGCAACATACTTTCTTTTTTTTTCTGACACTTAATGGTCAGGCAAATTGATCGCATGGCAAGTTTGGTTGCAGCAACAGAGGTACTAAACAGTACACAGGATTAGTGACAAAGCTGGGATTACATTTGAAAGCTGCTTTCAAATTCAGTGTTGCCTACTTTGGGCAGTTCTATCTGCCAATTTTCAAATTGGATTGAAACTCCTGTGAAGAGTTTCCAAATCTTTAATGTCTCACACATCAAAGGGTGCCATACACTTCAGATATACATGTACAAGCCACTCTGAATATACCTGTAAATTCCTCCAAAATATGCCCACCTCCTCAAAATTCCTTCTCATAATAATTCCCTCAAAATATAAGCCCATGGATTTATAAACAGAATAGTGTTCCAAATACTAGAATATCACCAAAGGACATTATATAGACAGGAAAACCAAGCATCTAAAATCAATGGTTACTGTATTCACTGGCATATAATCTACACTTTTTTTCCAAAAATGGGGGTGCGGCTTATCTTGGAGAACATCGGGAATTGGTACCAGAAATTTATAATTAACATAAAAGTATAAAAGAGTATGTACATCATTCGTGTGTTTATTACTATTAGTTAAACCTAAAAGCTGGCCATTGGTTAGATGCTAAACAGGCAAACATGGGTGCTAACACCTTTTCAGACAGTTTAACAATCGTGCTAACGGTTTTACTACAAGACCTATAAATGGTTTTCTAAAGTGTTTATCATCATTGTACAACTGCCGCATAATTTGTATTCCTGGGCGTCCCGTGCGGAGCTTTTGAAGGAGAAGGAAGTAACTAGATTTAGTGATTTTTGGGAGTTCAGATTCTGAAGGAAGAAGGAGTAGATTGTTCAGATGACAGACATTGATTTCAAAGGATTTCCTGCCCCAGATAGCGACAGTGAAGCTAGCGAAGACGGAGAAAGTGATGAGCGGGTTGGTTCACGTGCTAACACAACGTGTCAATCAAGTGTCTCAAACATAACATTCTCACGTGCATGCTAATGAACCTTAGATTTTAGAACTGATAATGCCGAAAGTTTGTGGGAAAGCCATTTTGAATCAGTCATAGAATTGTATTGGATCGTGATTTGTCGTAAAGAATTCCATTGAAAAAGTGTCTTTATGATTAGACAAGTCTATTACAAAGCTAATTGGTAAGCCTTTGAAGTATTCTCTGTGAGTTTACGTCCAATAATGCAAAGCATGTAATGTACATGTAGCTTTCTCAAGATTCCACTTAACGTGTGATTTCTATTAATTTTATTCAAAAAAACTTTTTTCCCAAAAAATTTGTGTTGCCAAACTCGGGGTGCAGCTTATCTGCGAGTGCGGCCTATACGTCAGTGAATACGGTATTTTAGAACTAGTGACTTTATTTAATGCTTTGGCAACAGAAATACTCATTGAATACCCATCATTCTACACATCTAACAGAGTTGTTTTCATATGAATGGGAAACCTACGGCACGGAGTTACACTGTCATGGTATGGAATCGAAGACATTGTATTCAACCAATCACAGTGCACAAAATCATTGCTCAACCAATCAGAACGCTTGGATATGGCACGGTCACGACATGGTACCATCACAAACCTTAACTACTTCCCACTCATCCAAAAATGACTCTAATACACACTGTATGTCATCATATAACCTACCTTGAGAGAATAATCGGACTCTGGTATATGGTTCTGTCGTTCTTGCCTTTTATACTTGTTGCTTTCCAACTCCACATCGTCTGGGATTCTGATGTCCGTGTAATCAGTACGAAAGTCAAACTCATACTTCCCCTCCTGAGTTCTTCGCATGTGACTTACAATAATCCTTGTTCCTGTGATGCTACAGATTTTGCTAAACTGTTGAAGAAGATCTTCCTTAGTTTTGAATAAACTGTATTTGATAATGTCTTGTAAGGCTTTATCACCATCAGCTCGCTGGACCATATTTATGTAGGAGTTAAGGAGACAACATAATAACTTGGATATATTATTAAACCCATTCTCTAATATCCTACTTATGACTGATCATTTAAAAACACTTATACAAACTATGTCCTGCCACATGTAACTATTATTAAATTTCATGTTATTATTATTATTATTTTATATTATTATTATTTTATTATTATTTTATATTATTATTATTTCATATTATCTTTGGCTAATAATCCATTTTGTGTATCTGTACTCTTATGTCTGTACTGAACTTTGTTTCATAGACCTTATCACTGATAGACCGGAAGTAGCCGAACGCAATGCATTGTGGACTATATTCGGTACAAACACAACAATCTGAGCACCATATTGGATCGAAGAACTCTGGAAGAACATAAACAAACTGTGATGGGCTGCAATAATGACACGAGATATCGAGAAAGGTTCGTTTGATTGTTTTTCTTCGTTTCTTTGTGAATAACGGCAATTTGAATAACATAAAATGAAAACTATACGTGGTACACCGTATAATGTAGTTAGTAGAGATTACTATATTTTACTAATGCTAGATGGGTCATTATGCCACATGTTAGGAGTATTTCGTGTCATTATTGCAGCCCATATGGTGCCTGGATTGTTGTGTTTGTACCAAATCTAGACCAGAATGCACTCCGTTCAGCTACTTCCGGCCTATCCGTGAAAAGGTCTATGGCATACTCTTTTTGTTCTCGCCACATTTCAACGTCATCTACATCTATAAGAGTACAGACGCAGAATATATTTATTCTACATGATATTTTGAGAAATGCATGATTTTGTGATCACATGGCCCTCAACCAATCAAAGGGTGCGTAATATACCAATAATTATTATTATCAAGGTGTTTTTACGTTATCCTTTTCTGATGTTTTAGAAATACCAAATTGCATGAGTAAAATTAAAAAGTTTGATTATGGTGTCTCTATTTATATAAATGTGGCCTTTCTTCAGCACTATGTTATAAAGTTCAAAAGAGTATGTTGCTAAGGGCATTTGAACAACACTTACTGACCCCCAAAGAACAATATTAAAATTTCAAATACCTTGCCTCTTAAGACTCGATAAACTCCCTAGAGGCAAATACACCTCAACCTAATACTTGACGAAATTACGCGGCAAATTTAACTTTGGCGGGAAACAACATGGCGGCCGACACCTTCCACAACGGACACCAACGAACGTGGGTACAAAAGGATATTCTTATGCTCATCCCAAGACACAATGGGAACCAGGATTGTCTGAGCTTTCACGGCATTCAAGTATGTTTGAGATAGGAACCCAACACTACGCGAATCCTCTTGCTTTGTGAAGATAATCGCGTCTTTTCCGAGTCTCATCGAGCCGGATTTGAAGCCATTGCCGTAGTGGCCCACCGGCAAATGGTCTTTCTTGGCTACCTGAACGACAAGATCATTTAAAATTCACAATTTAAAGTTCGAATTTCAACTTCTATAACTGAATTCATTCATGACACTGGACATTATTCATTAACTGAAACACAGAGCAGTAAACTTGAATACTATGGAAATACAATGACTGAACGAGTGAATGGTTCGAACCAACGGCAACGATCGTACATCGTACATAAACTCGCAAATACAATTTGTTAAATAGCAAAAATACCTTTTCGCAGAAGCCAAAACTGAAACGCAAAAAAAAGAGAACGTAAGAATAGCAAATAAAACCTCAGCCGGAGGATTTCCCTACAATATTCTTCAATACCTCAACATTTTGTGTAGTTTGAGCGAATCCATCCCTGCTCCGTTGTCAGTGAATGTGAGGCATTGCTCGAAGCCGTAGCGTTCAATGTCGATCCATAGTTGACTGGCCTCCACGTCGGGATCGTAAGCGTTATCTACAGTCAATAATACAACTATCAACAACAACTATTCAACACCACAATAGCCTCAAAAAATTGCACCAAGACAAAAGCTTTATGTACCTACGAGTTCTGCAACTGCAGAGAATGGCCATGTGTGACTGGTCGAGTTCGTGTGCAGATACTTTGGGCTTAGCTGAGGAGGAATATTCCCGAGTTTTAAAGCGTAAAATAGAATTCATCAACTGTGGACGCTTCGATAGACTTACTGTGCTCATGCGGACTCCCTGTTCGCCGGGAATGAGGTTGATGTGAGCCATTTTGGCAGGATTTTTGTGTGACAGTTTCTCACAACACGAAATACCCACCTTGGCGCTTACAAGAAGACTCGGCGCGAGCGAGTGTTTTTACAAGAATCTGACTAAGGAGGAGCTCGTCAAAATGATTGACACATGTCACTTTTATCCAATCAAAATCCACAGAGACAGTGATTGACATGGAGGTGTGAAAGCCAGTAGCCAATCAGAAACGTGTGCGTATGTTTATTTTTAGTTTTTTCCGGAAATCTTTAGGCTTCAAAGATTTTAACCAATCATATTGCTTCATTTGGGATTTGAGACTTTTGATTGGCTGGAAAGAAAAAGGTGGTTCCACAACCTGAAGACAACCTGTGTTTCCGGTATTGTCATGCAACCCTGCGATGTGATTGGTGCTTCCATGGCAACCCTAAAGATCGACCTTTGTACTTTGTAAAGAATATTTCCAATCATGCATTGCGCTCTTCTCTTTTTATTTCTTGATGTGCGCAAAGAATCTTGGGTAGAGGAGTGATTTTTTCTTGTCGCGGCCAGAAAGACTGGGATCAAAATAATGGTAGTTGAGTTATGAGCGGGCGATCAAACATGGCGATTTTCAACGGGATTTCAACGGGGTTTCAGCGGGTAGACCGACCTGACTCTCTAATTTTTATCTTTTGAGATATCTTTTTGTTTTGGAGGATTTTGGGAGAACTTTTCATAGGCAGCCCAACCATTGCTTTTGAGGCTACTAAATAATCAAAGAAAATGATATTTGCGTCTTTTTTGATGGGTTTCCTGTGGTAGAGCGCACGCGCGCAATACGTATTATGTTGGGTTCCCTGTGCATAGAAATGTATGATGTTGGGCTCCCTGTGTGTGTCCCGCGCGTCCCGCAGTACATAGAGGTTATTACACGGGTAGTTCAGTGTAATACATTCTCGTACCCAGAGCCCGCTCGTCATTTGGTTTGTCGCTGGCTCTGGGAATCCCTGAAATTTTAGCGAATTTCATTGGCTGTTGAAATCAACAATGACTGATCGTATTTGATTGGTTCATGAGATCAACAAAGATTCAAACTTGCAAGGCGAACGAAAGGAATGACAGCGACGGTTGTATTTTCATACAATGGTATTCCGTTATTGAATTATAAAGCTATGGAAATGAGAGTGACTGTGTATAGACATAAATTGATCTGAATTCGTAAAGGGAGATCTAACAATACATAAATTATAAAAGTAAAGTAACGGCTACAGACACAATCGATCGTACTCGCTTTGAGTATTCAAAGGAATATTTTTATAATTCAAGAGAAACAATAACAAAGCGGAAGACAGGAAGGTTCACATGCAAGATTATATTAGAACATGTATTTATCGTCCAGCCTTTACCGCAACAGAGCCAGAGAAGAACCGGTGATGAACGTCGAAGGGATTTTAAACGGCTACACGAAGATAAATGTACAAACTTGTGTACTTGTTAGTTTGAATATTCAAACCAACGTAAATACTACGTAGCCAGTAGACTCTTCCACAGTACCCGCTCTCAGCGGTCTTTAGTATGAGCATGCGCTCTGACGACTTGGTCGTCAAAATTTGACGACCGAGCAACAGGGTTTCCCAGAGCCAGCGACAAACCAAATGACGAGCGGGCTCTGGGTACGAGAATGAGTGTAATACGGCTGGATATTTTTACGAGTCGTGCCGTATTTTGACGAGCCGTAGGCGAGCCAAAATACAAACAGACGAGTAAAAATATCCAGCCGTATTACACAACTACCCGTGTCATAAATTGTTTATTATACGACAACAAAATTAACCAAAGAACCCGTCTTTTTCTCTTTCTTTTAATTTGCGACCGGACAAAACGAGAAACAAACTGAGCGCGCGCGCAAATTGACGTGTCCGAATTCTAAAACGTGTAATACGCTGTCATATTTGTACTCGTATTTGTACTGTAAGATTACAAGTTGTGTAATAAATGTGTATATTGAAACATATATGTATATATACACAATTGCTGCGGGCGCGTCCCGCAGGACGTACACAGGGATCCCAACATTATACATTTGTATGCACAGGGAACCCAATATAATACGTAACCCATATCAAAAAAAGACGCGCGCATGCAAATATAATTTTTAAATAATTACTCGGGCATTTCCGGAGGAAGCCCGAGTTATAAAATGCGCTTTCTTGTTTTTATTTTTACTCGGGCCCTTCCGAAGGAAGCCCGAGTTATAAAATGGGCTTTCTTGTTCGGTTTTAGTAGTTTTGTTTGGTCAAAGAATGAAGAAAGTATGCGACGTATTTAATCGTATCGAGTTTCAAGATTACTCAGCAGATAAGGGAAAACAAACAACACACAGGACTCAAGTAGATTTGAATCTTAGTTTTGAAAGCAGCCGTAGATCTTCAAGCTATTAAAGGTCAGGATGGATTCTAGTTCATCGTTCGATGACTAGAAGTGGTAGAAGGACTAGAAGCTCGCTTAAAATATATTTAGCAAAAACAAACGCGTCAGAACCATCTGACCTATGCAACCTCAAGACGTATCAAGTATGTACTCACCCGACACATAGTCTCCCTCGTCACGCAACTGTCACTGATTGTCATGACATCAGAGAAATGATATTGACGTATTGAAGAAGCATGATCGACTGAAAATAGTGCTATTGAAGCCTTTGTAAGCTTAAAATATATTTAACATAAACAAACGTGAGGGCGTTATCAGAACCATCTGACCTATGCAACCTCAAGACGTATCAAGTACGTACTCACCCTGACACATAGTCTCCCTCGCAACTGTCACTGATTGTCATGACGTCATAAATGAAACCAGATGTCGGGGTTCAGATTACTGTCGGGGTTCGGATAGTCTAAAGGTCATCAGAAACAAATACAGACAATAACAGAGCTTCGGAGAGCTTATAAGCGATACGGAAAATACAAAAATTACCAAAAATACTGACTCTACGTGACCTGTTGCCCGTGATCTATGCTCCGGTACACACTAGTCTCCCTCGTCACGCAACTGTCATTCTCATACTCAATGCCCGAGTGTACGCTCATTGAGCGTCTTGTAATTTTTCGTCGGTCACAGAATGCGAAGTATTTGATCGTATCGGTACACCAAATGCGAAGTATTTGATCGTATCGAGTTTCAAGATGACTCAGCAGATAAGGGAGCGAGCTACACTCCGGTCCCTGAATTCGCGGAAAACCGCTCTAATCGCTAAACAAATGACACACAGGACTCAAGTAGGTATTTAATCTTAGTTTTGAAAGCAGTTTTAGATCTTCAAGATATTGAAAGGTCAGGATTCTAGTTCATCGTTCGATAATTGAACTCAAAAACTATCATGATCTCACTATGCCATTCAAATAAATCCCTATAGAGACTGAATATTATTTGGCCTTCTCTGCAGAGTATCCGACCACATCAAACTAAATCCGAAGTATTGTTCGCTAATGTCCATGTGCTTGCTGCATGACTGTCATGCCGTGAAAAACCCGGTAGCAGCTTCGTCGAGCTTCGTCAGATCATAGTCTGAATCGTCTGGATGTTATATTATTATGTCTCCAAAGCTAGAGAGCGAGGGTTTGATTTTCCAGTAGATTTTGTTTTGATAGCTAATCTCGCTTTGCTTGCTGCATGAATGTCGTCACGCGCCGTGAAAACCCGTTTATATAAAAAGTATCCGACAGTCAAACGAAACACATTTCTCAGATATATAATGATGGATGTTTATTTTATTTCACGTTTGAAAAATTCAGAAGGAAAAGGAATCGTAAAAATCGTACTTCAAAACTTCATCAAAGCAAAGGCGAGCAACTGGTCTATGTACGAAATTCGGGATCATACAAAAGTAGTTTTAGCCTATTTAGCGAAGCGCATTAATTAGTGTGCTTGCTGCATGACTGCCGTCACGCCGTGGTTTCAAAAACCCGTTTAAAAGGTATCCGACAGTGCTGTATCGAGCTAAGAGAAGCAGTTGTGTTTAATATGCAGAAATGATACGTATCGAAGAAGCATGATTGACTGAAAATAGTGCTATTGAAGCCTTTGTAAGCTTAAATATATTTAACAAAAACAAGCGCGCCTTGAATTACAACGAAGGGCGTTATCAGAACCATCTGACCTATGCAACCTCAAGACGTACTGATTCGATATCTTTATCTATGCTCACCGACATACAGTCTCCCTCGTCACGCAACTGTAATTGTCAGGACGTCATAAATGAAACCGGATGTCGGGGTTCAGATCGATTACTGTTGGGGTTCGGATAGTCTAAAGGTCATCAGAAACAAATACAGACAATAACAGAGCTTCGGAGAGCTTATAAGCGATACGGAAAATACAAATATTACCAAAAATACTGACTCTAAATGACCTGTTGCCCGTGATCTATGCTCACCGACACATAGTCTCCCTCGTCACGCAACTGTCATTGTCATAATGCCCGAGTGTACGCTCATTGAGCGTCTTGTTATAAATAGCCTCAGAAACAATGGTTGGGCTGCCTGTGAACTTTTGTTTTTTGGGGGGGATTTTGGGGGAACGTTGGAAATCTTGGACGAGCGAGGAATGGGACCGAGCAAAAGGTCCCATTCCTCGCTCGTTCAAAATTTCCAAAGTTCCCCAAAAATCCCCCAAAACAAAAACGCCTGCTAAATTTTGAAACGATTCAGGTTCGCTCTTCTGCCGGAAAGGATTTGCATATTTGGCGGTGGACAACTTTAGACAACTGTAACTTTCGTCCTATCTAGATCTATTGATACCATTTTAAAATTTCCGCATTACTAATTTTATTTCCATGATCTTTCTATAGTTATGAAATTTTAGAAGGCTAAGTTTTTGATGAAACTACTACCAACACATCAACAAACATGGCCGCCATGACGTAACGTGAAAACCAGCAAATGTTTTTGAGGGCCCGAATATATTTTGGGGTACGTTTTGCCTCAGTTACTTTTGTTGCGTTACGTTATTTTTGGGTTGGGGGGCGGCAATATGCCTTTGTGATGAAAATTACATATATTGTCCCGCATCGAGTCAACGATTTGACTGTAGATGAACCCCACTTATTAGAGTTGTTTTCGTACGAGTGGGAAGTAGTTACGGTACGGTTCGTGTCGTGTCAAAGCATTCTGATTGGTTGAGCAATGATTGTGCGCGCTGTGATTGGTTGAATAGATGTCTTGGATTCCCGGCCGTACCGTGGCTAGCCTGCGAATACAGCCGCTCATACGAAAACGACTCTAACTGATTGACACTTTGCTATATTACGGCACTTCAAAATTCTATCTACAGTATTTTTCTTCTAAAACCAAATCCCGAATCGAATGCGTCATTCCTCTACAGAACTGACTACAATATTTATACGGCAGATAAAACTGGTGAATTGTGATTGGTCATGAAATTAGCTGTCCATAACTTCCCGTACGGACCGTAGTGAATTAGCCATTACCTAAACGAGCAGGGGACTGGGACCAAGTCCGTATAACTAATTCAATAAGAAACTAGCAAAAATGGGCATCATTTTCTGAGAGCATATCAAACTTAGCTAGTCTGGAAAGTTTGGTGAACTTCGGCTTAATATTGACGATGCTAGAGGGCATCAAAGATGTCTATTTTCCCATACAAACTCTGTAAATTTTTGACGTTGTCCAGCCAAACCATATATTCACTGTAGAATTTTGGCTGGACAACACAATTTCAAAAGTTTATAATATTCCGACAGAATTCTCTCAAATCACATCAAACTTTGCACAGATACTAATTTCAACATGCTGTTTCATGTCATAAACTTAATTTCGTAATTGCATTAAGAGGATATTTATTTGAACATCGCGTAATATCCGCGAAAAGCCCCAAAAATGAGCGCTTTTGAACAGGACTTTCGATTTTCGCTTTGGATTAACACTCTCATTTTATTTTAACTAAGCACAAACTATTAAAAACAAAGAAAATTGGCTGTTTAAAGCTGTTTTAGCGTTGTACAAAGCCATTTTCCTGCTTTTTGTTTCAAATTTGAGCTAATTCAGGGGAAAACATCAGCAATACTAGCAAATATACAGATCTAGCCCATGTGGACAGTTTTCAAATCAAATTTTCACTTTGGATTAACACTCTAATTTCACTTTTACCGGTCAAAAACCATCCCAAATAACTTGAACTCTTTGCTAAAGCAGTTTTAGCCTTGTACAAAACGTATTCTCCATGCTATTGGTTTTTGGCGCTCAATACGCGTGTTCGTAAAGAATCTCCTCTTAATTCTAATAAACTCGTTCCCAGTCCCCTGCTCGTTTAGGTAATGGCTAATTTGTGTCTATTTGTTGGTGCAAGTTTAATTGCTCGGTAAGTTATGGATCATCGTTCCCTCCCTTTTTATGGTACGAACCCCATACACCGCTTCCATTCTCTCTCCCAGTTCCAACTGAGGAATTGACAGAGATTGTGGAACTGACCAATCAGAGTGATGATTCTATAAGGTTCCAGATGACATTTATAATCATAGACCGGACTAGACTGCGAGCAATTCGCTTTATATCCGACCGTTGTCCGCTTATATCATCGATCGAGTGGATTGGTATCGAGGCAAAACGCTCTACTTGCTCAATGCGTTTTATGAAGGACGACCATTCAGTCTCAAAGGCATTTATAATTCATGACAAAATAAGGGAAATCACTACTGTGAACTAAATTAGCGTAAAATCATCACCACCACCACCGTCATCCATCACCTCTTCCGCCAAGATCATCACCACCACCGGCACCATCACTTACGCTTCGAATTTCTTCGCCCATTTTTCTGTGCTTCGAAATCGGAGGAAGAACTCTTTCTCGTGTTTGACGTTATCTCCAAAAACAGAGATTGGGTTTAGAAGTTAATCACTTTATTACCATATAGAACTGACCATCTAATGTTACAGCGGTCGGTCTAGAGAGGTCGTTAAATAATACGATGGTCGGTTTGAGAAATTATCTTAATATCCAGAAGCTCATTTCACCAGGATAATCACTTTATTATCATAGGACTGACCATTTAATGTTACAGCGGTCGGTCTAGAGAGGTCGTTATATAATACGTTGGTCGGTTTGAGAAATTATCTTAATATATCCAGAAGCTCATTTCACCAGGGTAATCTCTTTATTTCATCTAATGTTACAGTGGTCGGTCTACAGAGGTCCTGAATCCAAGGTCATATGTCTAATTCTACTCCCAGAATCCTTTTCATAGCTTCTTTTGTTATTCTAATTCACCCCACACCTTGGGACTCTCATAGGAGTTAAAACATTTGAATAAGAATAAGAATTCGAAAAGGATTCTGGTAGTAGTGGTATCGCTACGTCATAAGGGGAATCGGGAATTCACAGTCAGCAGGACGTAGAGTGATCGATGTCCCTGCTCAAGATAGTAAAATATTGGTAGTCCTCTGCGTTATGCTCCTAAATGAATTGATCAATATATAGTTTATAGCTAGTTTTTAAGATTCTGGCTTGATAGTGACTCCTCGTCGAATCTGCCCCCATCCAATTAATCTGCAAATGAATAAAAACATTCAGCAAATGATGGTGGATGATAATAATGATGATGATGATTATTATTATTATAATGATGATGACAATTTGATCATTAGGGCCTGATAATAAAGCTGATTTTTGATGAAAATGGTCACAAGTTGACGATGAAGATAAAGTTATGATAGTGGATGGTTATAATGATGACGACGATGATGGTAATGGTGGGTGATGGATAATGATAGCAATGATGATGATGACGTTGGTGAAGATGATAATGATGACGATGATGTGACGCTCTTCGAACCTTGGAAATTCTTTGGAAATGTTCAAAACCTTGGAAATGCTTTGGAAATGTCCAAAACCTTGGAAATGCTTTGGAAATGTTCAAAACCTTGGAAATGCTTTGGAAATGTACAAAACCTTGGAAATGCTTTGGAAATGTTCAAAACCTTGGAAATGCTTTGGAAATGTACAAAACCTTGGAAATGCTTTGGAAACGTCCAAAACCTTGGAAATGCTTTGGAAATGCCCAAAACCTTGGAAATGCTTTGGAAATGTTCAAAACCTTGGAAATGCTTTGGAAATGTGCAAAACCTTGGAAATGCTTTGGAAATGTGCAAAACCTTGGAAATGCTTTGGAAATGTCCAAAAAACTTGGAAATGCTTTGGAAATGTCCAAAACCTTGGAAATGCTTTGGAAATGTGCAAAACCTTGGAAATGCTTTGGAAATGTGCAAAACCTTGGAAATGCTTTGGAAATGTGCAAAACCTTGGAAATGCTTTGGAAATGTGCAAAACCTTGGAAATGCTTTGGAAATGTCCAAAACCTTGGAAATGCTTTGGAAATGTCCAAAACCTTGGAAATGGAAATGTCCAAAACCTTGGAAATGCTTTGGAAATGTCCAAAACCTTGGAAATGCTTTGGAAATGTTCAAAACCTTGGAAATGCTTTGGAAATGTCCAAAACCTTGGAAATGCTTTGGAAATGTCCAAAACCTTGGAATCCAAATCCTTGGAATCCAAAACCTTGGAAATGGTTTGAAGAGCACGCATTTTTTCAGTGTAAATACAATACCTCCAATGTTTTTCTACTCGTCTACTAAGTGCAATCTTCTCTCCAATTTCTGTACAAACAGGTTGCGTTAAGATAATCTTGGCTAAATCAGCTTTGACAGCAATAACACGACCACCAGTGGACAGGGATCCAATGTTTACCATGAGAACTTCATTCTTGGTTAGTTTTGTTACCTGTCATTTGTACAAGGAATAACTTAGCCTTTCAATTCAGCAATGGCAAGGTATGTATAATAAATAAATATAATATATAATAAACCAATTTGACAAAGGTATTCATTGAGAAAATGATTTGACTGATGGCAATGATGGTGCTGGTGGTGGTGATGATGATGATGATGATGATGATGATACTCTTGGTGGAAAAGGTGATGGATGACAGTGGTGGTGATGAGGATGGTTGTGATGATGATGATGATGATGATGCTCTTGGTGGAAAAGGGGATGGGTGACAGTGGTGGTGATGAGGATGGTTGTGATGATGATGATGATGATACTCTTGGTGGAAAAGGTGATGGATGACAGTGGTGGTGATGAGGATGGTTATGATGATGATGATGATGATGCTCTTGGTGGAAAAGGTGATGGATGACTGGTGGTGATGAGGATGGTTGTGATGATGATGATGATGATGATGATACTCTTGGTGGAAAAGGTGATGGATGACAGTGGTGGTGATGAGGATGGTTGTGATGATGGTGATGATGATGCTCTTGGTGGAAAAGGTGATGGGTGACAGTGGTGGTGATGAGGATGGTTGTGATGATGATGATGATGATGATGCTCTTGGTGGAAAAGGTGATGGATGACAGTGGTGGTGATGAGGATGGTTGTGATGATGATGATGATGATACTCTTGGTGGAAAAGGTGATGGATGACAGTGGTGGTGATGAGGATGGTTGTGATGATGATGATGCTCTTGGTGGAAAAGGTGATGGATGACAGTGGTGGTGACTAGGATGGTTGTGATGATGATGATGATGATGATGATGATGATGATGATGATGATGCTCTTGGTGGAAAAGGTGATGGATGACAGTGGTGGTGACGAGGATGGTTGTGATGATGATGATGATGCTCTTGGTGGAAAAGGTGATGGATGACTGGTGGTGATGAGGATGGTTGTGATGATGATGATGATGATGATGATGATACTCTTGGTGGAAAAGGTGATGGATGACAGTGGTGGTGATGAGGATGGTTGTGATGATGGTGATGATGATGCTCTTGGTGGAAAAGGTGATGGGTGACAGTGGTGGTGATGAGGATGGTTGTGATGATGATGATGATGATGATGATGCTCTTGGTGGAAAAGGTGATGGATGACAGTGGTGGTGATGAGGATGGTTGTGATGATGATGATGATGATACTCTTGGTGGAAAAGGTGATGGATGACAGTGGTGGTGATGAGGATGGTTGTGATGATGATGATGATGCTCTCTTGGTGGAAAAGGTGATGGATGACAGTGGTGGTGACTAGGATGGTTGTGATGATGATGATGATGATGATGATGATGATGATGATGATGATGATGATGATGCTCTTGGTGGAAAAGGTGATGGATGACTGGTGGTGACGAGGATGGTTGTGATGATGATGATGATGATGATGATGATGAGGATGATGCTCTTGGTGGAAAAGGGGATGGATGACAGTGGTGGTGATGAGGATGGTTGTGATGATGATGATGATGATACTCTTGGTGGAAAAGGTGATGGATGACAGTGGTGGTGACGAGGATGGTTGTGATGATGATGATGATGATGATGCTCTTGGTGGAAAAGGTGATGGATGACAGTGGTGGTGATGAGGATGGTTATGATGATGATGATGATGATGCTCTTGGTGGAAAAGGTGATGGATGACTGGTGGTGACGAGGATGGTTGTGATGATGATGATGATGATGCTCTTGGTGGAAAAGGGGATGGATGACAGTGGTGGTGATGAGGATGGTTGTGATGATGATGATGATGATACTCTTGGTGGAAAAGGTGATGGATGACAGTGGTGGTGATGAGGATGGTTGTGATGATGATGATGCTCTTGGTGGAAAAGGTGATGGATGACAGTGGTGGTGACTAGGATGGTTGTGATGATGATGATGATGATGATGATGATGATGATGATGATGCTCTTGGTGGAAAAGGTGATGGATGACAGTGGTGGTGACGAGGATGGTTGTGATGATGGTGATGACGATCTTGGTGTAAATGGTGATGCATGACAGTGGTGGTGATGTGGATGGTTGTGATGATGATGATGATGATGATACTCCTGGTGGAAAAGGTGATGGATGACAGTGGTGGTGATGAGGATGGTTGTGATGATGATGATGATGATGCTCTTGGTGGAAAAGGTGATGGATGACAGTGGTGGTGATGAGGATGGTTGTGATGATGATGATGATGATACTCTTGGTGGAAAAGGTGATGGATGACAGTGGTGGTGGTGAGGATGGTTGTGATGATGATGATGATGCTCTTGGTGGAAAAGGTGATGGATGACAGTGGTGGTGATGAGGATGGTTGTGATGATGATGATGATGATACTCTTGGTGGAAAAGGTGATGGATGACAGTGGTGGTGATGAGGATGGTTGTGATGATGATGATGATGATGATGCTGTTGGTGGAAAAGGTGATGGATGACAGTGGTGGTGACGAGGATGGTTGTGATGATGATGATGATGATGATGATGATGATGCTCTTGGTGGAAAAGGTGATGGATGACAGTGGTGGTGACGAGGATGGTTGTGATGATGGTGATGACGATCTTGGTGTAAATGGTGATGCATGACAGTGGTGGTGATGAGGATGGTTGTGATGATGATGATGACGATCTTGGTGTAAATGGTGATGCATGACAGTGGTGGTGGTGGATCGGTTGCTGACAATAACAATGGTCATTGTGGTATAGACAATGATGATGATTCCAGTGCTGATGATAGTGGAGATTGCACTTGTCAGTATAAAGAACTTCCCTTTCACACATACCAATGAATAATAATATGCATTTTAAATTAGTAGCAAAACTACATAACATCCAAATCATGCATTCACCTTTGCTCCTTTTTTGTCACCTTCTGTTCTCACGCCGAGCAGTCGTCTCAAGAGAAAGTAACTGATTTCAAGCTCTGTGTAAATTTCTGGAAGAGCACCCACGGCACCAAGGACCTGATAGAAATATAATGAAAACTGAATGATAGAAATATGGACAAGAACAACCATAAAGTTATAAACGCAGGGAGCTTAGCAGAAATCCGAGTCATATGGTGCTGACATGTTTGCAGTTTGCTAAAAGCATGCATAGTCACACGCCATTAGGACAAACTCACTTAAAACACCTTTGACGAAGAAAACATATACACCTATTTCAAAAAACGTTGGCATCTGAAATCTGAATCTGAAATCTGAAATCTGAATCTGTGACATTAAAAACACTCGTAGCCACACTATTCGCCAATGCAGGTCTTCGCTTAAAGGTTGTGGCATATTCCAGTAATTACAAGATAGATCACAACTTATATCCATAATAACAATAAAGTTTTTGTGCATTACAATCCCTCTCGGTCACAGATTTCAGATTCAGATTCAGATTTCAGATGCCAACGTTTTTTGAAATAGGTGTATACATGCAAAGGGTCTATGGACTCATTCTCACTGGTACGGTTGCATGGCAGAGTTTGTCTGCCATGATTACACTAGGTGACACTTATTCCAGTTGTGAGCTCAGACTAACCTGGCCAACCATTCTGTCTGCTCTACATAACGTAGGATCAATCTTGGTGCCGACACCTAGAGTGAATAACAAAAGTGTTACTAAGTTTAGTGGAATGTGATAGGATTGGTGACCAGGTAACAGCACTCGCACACGGTGCAAGCAGCATTGATATATGTGCAAGAACAACATAAGTGATCTCCGATCACAGACAAAATTCTCCTTTAGCCTCTTTTTTGCATTCCAAAGGAGAATTTGGATATGAGTCACTTTATACATTGTTCTTGCATGGAACCCTTCATATGTCACCTCTGTCAAAAAAAAAAGGTTAATGACAAGTTTGCATTTACTAGGTGATTGGTTTGCATTACACTTCCGTCAATCATATAAACATCAAATAGAGTCATTTTGGTATGAGTAGGAGACCTACGGCACAGAGTTATGGTCATGTGAATGGAAGACATCTATTCAACCAATCACAGCGGGCAAAATCATTGCTCACAGCACGGCACAAACCATACCATAACCAGTCAGAATGCTTGGACATGGCACAGTCACCACATGGCACA